>JAPDRN010000078.1:0-175056 GCA_030247855.1 Knufia peltigerae | reverse complement strand
TGATGGTGGTGTGTAGTATCTATATATGATATAGATGTGGATACTAATTGGTAAGTGTGTACAACTGTACCTTTTGCCTTTGATATGGAGGTTTAAGTAACAGACGATAAGGAGGTTAGAAGAACAGAAGAAGAGTTGTTGAATCGTACGTTCTTAGATCATCCTCTTTATACCTTTTCAAGAGTGGAAAGCACATGGTAAAATTGGTAGCCTTGAGGAATTCAAAAATGGATCCGGGAATGCCAACGCCAGAGTTGAAAGAAAGGCAGCTGAAAAGGCAAAACCACGCATACCTAGGTGAGAATCAAACGGTGATCACATTTGATTTGGAGACACATCTGCATTTCTGACAGGTGGCATATCTGACTGGTGCATTGCATGGCAGCATGGTGGATGGTGACACAACCGAAACCTCCTCAGCTGTCCCGACAAGGCACAAGGTCTCTCGCCCCAGAGGTGCAGAGCAATCAGGGCTTTCGGGAGGAGGAAAGTTGTCTGACCTCAGGGAACGAATTGAGGCGGAGTCTTTTCTTGTTCACCCTTCGTATGTGATCTGATGGTGTCACGAGCTGGAAAGACGTGCAGCATCCTGCAGAGCCCAGGCGAACGGCATGCAGGATACTGCAAGCAGATATTAGGCCGGACCAAGCCAGGTTTGAGGGTCGATTACAGCCAGCCATAGCCAAAAACAAGGTGTCATCCACACTCGAACCTGTAGAATAGCCTGCAGGGTCTGTAAGGGTAGGTATGTCTCTCACCGTTGGCTTCGCAAAGAGAGCCTTTACTTCGCTGGCGAATCCGAGAAGCTCCAGAGACCTGCTTTTGTCTCTACTTGGAGAAAAGTAGACAAACCGCTACGACGTGCGTCAAAAAGTCTTACAGGGTACTTGAATAGACGAGGTTGTGCCCAGAACAAGCCAATGTTTTTTTGGCAAAACATTCAAATCACCCGGGACTTGACGGGAGTCACTTTTCATTTCTCTTTTTTTTTGGCAACAACTCACCTGAGTGTGGGTACGTCTGCAGGAGTGAGCGATGAGGCCAATGTAGAGTCTCGCATCTCAGTCAGACTCGAACATGCCAAAAAGAAAGTACAATGCCCAATGTACTCACGACTTGAGTGGGCAAACAACTTACAAGGGTCGTCATCACCTGAGGTTCATACGACACTGAACAGTATGCACCTAAGACATATATCATTCAGCCCGGGTAAGCTTGTTCTTGGCTTTGGCTTTGGCTTCTTTGAAACACCTTGCTCGATTGGCTCACTTGTCGGAGCCCGTAGTTATGCAAGGCAAAATCATGTATGTAATGTCCGGGGGGAGACGTTGGCTGAAAATCAAACAATTGTGGGGGTTCATGATGATGATGATGATGATGATCGTATGGGAACGTCCATTCGAGGAAATGGGAAATGCAATCACATGCCCCATCCCCAAAAAGAGTCGTATTCGGTAGGCTCAGAGCGGTCTTGTAAGATGGTGATGGTGGTGATTCTCGTGTCAGCGAATGAGTGAGATGTGACATTTGGCTGTGGCTGGCTGGCTGGCTTGGTTTTGACGTGCATACCAACTAGAATATTTTTTCATGGCATGTGAGCATTCAGTATAACATTCTTCTGATGATTTAGCTTGAGCTTTTGCGCGGAAGCCAATTGAATCTCGTGAAAGGTCAATGGGTGAACAGGTGAGATGAATGTAAAAGAAGAGATAAGACTGTAGTGTAAGATAAAGAATAAGCGGACAGAGACACCAGGTATTTACGGAGTTGCCATCATCATCTATTTAGCCCGTACTCGACGATCAATCTTGGCCTGGAATTATGGAGGACTTTTTACTAGCTTCACCAGTCCATAGAGTATCGAGACACCCGTTATTCGTGTGTATATATTGTACAATCAGACTCAAAAAGACGATTCATGACCTCTAGTTTTACTGGGTAAAACATACATGGAACAAATCTGCTATCACATAGTACACAATTGATTACCCGTGTGTGCAACACTGTCTTGACTTTCTTTGTATACATGACGATTTTGTAAGTACGGGATATATCAGATGTACAAAAGTCTTGCGCATGTCAAAAACACGACAAGGACTCCGAACGTGAGCAATTTTGCTCAGAATCGATATTGTTGTACCTTGGTCTTCCACCAACACTGAAAGGACTTGGGACAGTTATTTGAAACCATTATACAATTGGATATAGCAAGTCTCCTGGCCTTTCTCAGTCGAGACCTGGAAATCACGCGGTAATTTCCTGTGCCTCTGCACCCTCAAGAACCAGCATACCCTTTTCCGACTTCAATTCTTCCAAACTCTTGACCTTGATCTGCATCACCCTGAGCACGGTGTACTTGTGTTTACTGTGCACGACCTTGCGATGCCTGTTTCTTCGCTTCTTCTTCTCCTTGTCCATCATGGGGTTGGTCTCCAGTCCCATCACCCGCACGCGGCACTCGAAGAGTCTCTCGTCGATGTATTGCGGTTCTCCCGTTCGCTTGGCGTCGTAGGACTCTGTGTTCTTCGCACCGGCCTTGAGCGTGTAGTCGCGCGATCCGAGGATGGACGCGCGGTTGAAACGGAGAACGTCGCCGGGAGATACCCCGTGCATGTGGAAGGGAAGACGGAGGACGTCGCCTTCCGTGAGCATGTATGGAAATCGATGGATGTGGGAGATGATGTAGTGCGGCTTCTGGTCCGCGAGACGGGGGAGGAGAGTCTGGAGCGACGACGAGAGAACCAAGGGCCGACTGAGGGAGTTTGTCGTCGACGAGGGCGCAGAGATGGATGTCGTTGCGGAGTGAGAGGTCGGGGATGACTCGGACGTGGCCGTTTGGAGATAGCTGGACGGAGGGATCTCGGCTTGAGTGTTGTGGAAGTCGTGAGCCGGACTGGCGGATTGCTGGGTCGCCGCCTGGTGAAGGCCACGACGGGAGCGGAAGGGGAGGAGGAACGTCGCGGGCTGCTGGGTCGTCGGTTTCGGTGAGATGTCGAGTGCGCTCTGGAGGAGGCTACGGGACGAGACGTGGTGGGAGCGAGTTTGCTGAGGTTGTCGAAACGTTCTGGAGCGCCTTGTGTCAGTCGATTCAGAGCAGAAATAAGAGGGGAGTTTAAAAAGCAGAGGAATGAATTCTTTTACCTGACTGAAGTGCTCGACGGTGCCCTCGAGGGCATGGAATCGAATATACATTTTATCATGCGCCCGCAGATACGACACATTTTGTCTGGAGTGTCTGACGAGGCGTGCAGAGACCCCGCGATCCGTAGCTGTGGTAGGGAAAGGAACGTAGGTCTACAGAATCGATACTGCAACGCTCATCGTTCAAGGTTGAAGTTGGCCATGGTTTCAATCGAGAGCTGTGAAGACTTTCTTGCGCTAGCACGTGATCAGTAACTTCTGTTGAGCATTTCGACATCAAAGCGCATTTTGCTAAAGCAATACTTCGATCCACTTCGATCCACCAGCATCAACGATGTACCTACCTAGGTAGATTACTCCAGTGTAAGGTGATATCAGATTCTTCTGACGCCAGTATCCATCGCCAACTCGAGTCCCTGTCGAGTATGGAAAGCGACCGATGAGCACTAATCTACTGCGCCCCCAAAGCCAAGCATTGCTTTACAGAAGCGATCATTGTCGGTGACCTTGGTAATGCAATATATATACAAGTCTCGGACATGTACAAGACTCCGTACGCCATTTTCAGAGTGATAGTGCTTATGTCGAAGTCCGTGATTCGGACGGCATGCAACTTTTTCCACTTCCATACGTGGGTTTTGTGAGTCTCAAAACTGATGGGAGCTGATTCCCTCCTCGGTGGAGTAGCTGTATGAATAATGCATTGCATTGTGGATTCGCTGTATGAGTAGAGTCTTGGAACATACAGTGTACAAGCATCCACGTCAAATGTCGATATTTGTAGTCAATGCCTCGTATCCAGTGAGAATATAGAAAGAACAAAGGTAGACCCGGAGCACACTGGCTTGAGATACATATTATATTCTCTCATGATCTCAAGCACCTCCTGTTCCCCCTTTTTCTCCCCAAATCAGACCCGTAACCTCACTGTCTTTTGCGTTATGAACACCATGGCGACGTCAATCCCCACGATCCCAGCACCTCTGTACGGCAAGACCGCTTTGGTGACCGGCGGTTCTCGTGGTATCGGTCGAGCGATAGCTGTCCATCTGACTCGTCTCGGAGTCTCCGCCGTGGCCCTCACCTACGCCAGCAACAAGACCTCCGCCGATTCTACACTGACCGCGATCCGTGAGATCAACCCCGACGTCAAGGCCATCGCCATTCACGCCGACATCCTTTCACCTGCGTTCGCACCAGACCTGATATCCGCCACGCTCTCCGAACTCGACACCACGACATTGAACATCCTCGTCAACAATGCGGCGTTGGCCGACCCGGCGGCAAACCAGCCCATCTCGTCCGCCACGCACGAGAAATTCCAACAGCTCATGACCGGCAATGCATGGGCACCGACCCAACTCACGCTCCAAGCTCTCCCACATCTGCCTCGCGGTGGCCGTGTGATCAATATCTCAAGTACCGCGAGTCGGCAGCCGAACCAGGAGATCGCGACCATGTACGGCGCCTCCAAGGCCGCCTTTGACAGCTTCACAAGATCACTGGCGTTTAATTATTCGGCGGAGAAAGGGATAACGATCAATTCTGTCTGTGTTGGGCCAACTGTGAGTTATTTTACCCCTTTTGCGTTCCCCCACAGCACCCGCTTCCCACGTCGAGTGTCGACGTCTGTCGAATCTATGTGTCTAAGTTCTTTGTGCTGACGCTGGATGTGTGTTCTTCTTTCAGATGACGGACGTGATGCGTGCCATTCAGGCTGCGGGAATGACGTGGATGGAAGACCTCAAGAATGCGGCCACGGCAGAGAAACGTCTTGCTGAGCCGGAAGACATAGCGTGCGTTGTGGGATGGCTTGCGAGCGACGAGGCGAGGTGGGTAAATGGGAACCATGTGCCAGCGAACGGAGGCAGTATGTTGGAGTTGCAAGGGTAGAATAACGTAACCTTCAATATTGAGGTTTTTCATCCGCTTGGAAAAATAGTGGACGCCTCTTTAGAACATTGGTTCGGTGCCATACTCCGTATAATAGAACAAAATCATAAAGCCTACTCTTTCATGACATGATTCAAAAGTCTTCCCAGAACTCCCCTGACGCTGCGCCCGTTATTACCGGTCTTCATTGTTGTCAAAACCACCGCAACACTGGTGGCAAACACGGCTTGCTCTCTCCTTTGATGTTTCTTATCATACACCCTGGGCAGGACCGTAGCCAGGGCCCTCGGTGCGACAAAGAAGGCGATCTCTTGTCGTCGACTCGGTCTTTCCAAGAGGATAGACCACCCACACGCGAGACACCCTGCCAGGATACAAAGGCCCGAGTCCCACATTTGTGGAGATATGGTCTTGTACGAAAACACCTTTGGGCCCAAGCGCGTCCTGGCCAGACACACGGCGTAGTAGAAGAGTGCGACGAATGCAGCCAGGAAGGAAGAGGACCTGGCCGCGCCCTTGATGCTCTTCATGGCGGCATTGAAACTGGGGTGACGAAGGTGCGCGAGGAGTTGAAGTGGCACGTAGACTTCCATGGCGAACTTCCAACTTCGCCAGAACCTCGAAGCGGCATGCCTCTCGCAGCTTTTCCCGGTTCCACAGTGGTACAGCTCACAGGGGACAGGGATGGTCCGGGCAGGATCACCGTACACCTCCGGCAGACCGAGCTCGCGGGACAAGCTTTGAAGGAGTAGCGCTTTACCGGTGTCTTTTCCGTAGACGAACTCGCCTCTTCGAGCGAGCCGGAGAGCTTGGATGACGCGAGGGTCGATGTCGGCGGCCTTGGAGATCCACCGGTTGTATTCTCGCGGGAGGCGCTCTGGGGAGTAAAACCATGACCACATGATAACAGCTGCGGACGTTGCGAATATCGCAGGGTCCATGAGCTTTCGCACCGCGGTGGCGAGGCTGGGGTGTCGGTGCTCGGGATGCCAGGGTTTCGAGCGAGTTCGTGTCCAGGCGGTAATGACGGCTATGTCCAGTGCTCGGCTGAAAGCAAACAGGGTGAAGTCGATGGTCTTGCCAGAATAATGTGGGTGATATGAAGGAGGTGGTATGTGGTGCTGATTTGGAGATTCGAAGAGAATGGTAGCATCGTGGATATTCGTGCTGGTGCTGGTGATGGCGGTACGTGATTTCGCGCGTTTCCGAACCCAGCTCTCATCTCTGTTGAGAAGGTCAAAGGCCACCCACGCCGAGACAAGTGAAGAGATGAATTGGATCCAAGTTGAGTATTTGTTGCTGGGTTGTCGAGCGTGAGTCCTTTGGCTGACGGGCACAGGCCAATTGAGACATATATGAACAAGGCGTGGAAGTGCTGTGGCACCTCCCACGATGATGGCCACGGCGGTCGGCAAGCGGTTGAACTCTGCGGAGGTTTTGAGGATTTTACATAGGGTAGCTAGGTGCTCGTGCAACGGGACATCCTTTTGCTTGAGGTTTCTCGCAAAGGTGAATAGCCTGGGCCCGGTGACTGTGATGTATCCTAGAGCGTAGGCCCGGAGAAGAGGCTTGATGGCAGTCAGGTCGATATTGTCGACCAGCTGCGCTTTTGTCATGTTATTTGTTGGCTGCAATTATCAGCGCCCGACGGAGAAAGATGAGGCCAATAGCTAGGGTTCACGGATCATGGATGACGGGTTGAAGACGCTTCGCAGAAGATTTTGCTGTTGAATAGTTGACATTGATAACACGTGCTGTTCGGAGTAAGAGTACGACGAGTCCGAGGTAGAGCTCTCCTGGGACTTGGCTCCGCTCGGGGCTCGGGGTGCCGCCACTTTTAAAACCACTGCGCTCACCGTACAGTACTGTACAATAGGCACCCGCTTCCACACAGACAGATCAACTACACCTGAAGTTTGCCCGAAGCTTACATACCTCCCAACAGGGACGATAGGAGAATCACGTGGCCCTTTTGAATCGTTACTAATAAATTAATAACTTCCACTTTGTTTCTCCTCCTGTTTTTCCTTTTGTTCTTCTTCATGTCTTGGGAGATGTCGTGAGGTTGGAGTTTAGACGCAAAGCAATATATCGTGCTAGCGCGTGTATTTGCCATTCTTGAGCCGGTGATGAGATATTGCAAAATCTTGAAGAATCAGCCATTCTCAGCTTTCTTGAGACTTAACAAATGAATGACCAACTAGAGCAATGAAACTGAGGCTCGCGGCCAGGCACTTAGGGGTTTATCATCTTCATTGCTTCCATCTACTCAACCTGACTGGACATGGCTATCTGAAGGTACTATGGAAAAATGTTTCCTCATCAAAGCTAAGGATCAAAGGTATTGGAAGAGCCCATGATCCGGTACGCTTTGCTTGAGAATATTAATCTGGGGATGTCGTGGGAGGAGTCAATGTCACTGATCTTCGACAAGCTCCAGCTATCGTGAGTTGTTGGAATTGAGACATCCAAAGACCTGCTGCACAATAAGCAAAACAGAAAGGGGAGGAAACTTACCTGTTGAGATAAAAGAAGAAGAAGAAGAGGAGGAGGAGGAGGAGGAGGAAGAAGAAGAGGAATCATGGGAGAAGGAGAGATTTATGCCTTTCCCATCTCCCGGCGAGCCTACCTGAAGCGAATGCTTTGATTTGAGGAAGGAGCGACTTTTGTCGTTCTCGCTGTGTCACCGCAGTAGGTGCAGTTTTCTGGACCGGTTGAAAAACTCCAGGAAGTGTAGGTATACTGAGGTAGGTAGAAATTGCAGGCAGAACTTCCCCTTTCCCCCTACCAGGCTATATCATACCGATTACATCTATCAGTCACAGGGGTTCAATCATGCCACAGCCCAGTAATCCGCAACTACACTTTTCAATGCCAACGACAAGTCTAAACTGACCCCGGAGCACCAGGGTACGAATACGGGCGAGACGAGAACCTTTCGTGCGATAACGACACTTCGCCCTTCCCCGAGATTGCCTGCAGAAGCGAGTCACTAAATGCCAGGGGCTTGATGATTCCTACGAACTACAACGCCAGAACTAGCTAGCATGGCGAGCGGGCTCCGTTCTATCATGCAGACAATCAAGCACCGTCAGACTCTGGGTGCTTTAACGAAGGGGCTTGCCATCCCTTCAATCCTGTCCTGCGGTCTTACGCCAAGTTCAGGAGCCTGTGGCGAGCAGGAAACTGTGAAATGGAGAGAATTCTACAGTTAGAGGACCTTCCAACGAGCGCAGCAGCAGCAGGAGGAGCCTACATGTTCCGAATGGGCAGACACGCATTGAGCTGGCAGGACATTTGCTGACCTGCTGAAGTTCGAATTCAGCAGCTTCGAGACCACTCACGGTTAGGTGTACGATTGGGGTCAAGATCTGCTCTGGCCAAAAGTGAGTATGAAAAATTCTAGCGCATGCGTCCTTGCTAGCTCTAGAATCAGTAAATATGTCGTTCCTAACAGCCAGTGGCGTTACGTGACAGACGCCAGAAGATTTATTTCCAAGGAAACGATACGAAACAATAGTTGGTTCATGGACTGGGCAGCTAGTTGGGGGAAATATCTTTTTACGACTTTCATAATGAACAAAAACTACTCCTTTGAACCACCTTTGACCTTTTTGACCTCTTCACCACCATTCCGCTCCGTCATCTCGACATGCTTCCGTTTCTTCTCGTCCATGTCCTTCTCCTTCATGCCCTTCTCGTACTCGACAATCACATTCTCGTCGTCGTCGAGCATGTCGGACTGATTGTCCAGCCCGGCCCATTTGACGATGCCGTCTCCGCGGAACTCGGCCACCCGTTGTTTATAAAACATGTGACATGTCGGCTTGAATGCTTCCCTGCCCTTCTTCGTATTGATGTCCTTGATCAATGGTGGGAAGAGGAGAATCATGTTTCGGCCTTCATCCATGATCGGAGATCGGCAGTACGCGCAGGAGACTTTGCAAGGGAGGTGATGGGAGATGTCCTTGTTCGTCGGGTCGTACCAGCCGAGTTCATGGTGGCCCTGAGTGAAGTTGATGTCCGACTTGTGAAAGATGGCGGCCCACTGGAACGGTGACTGTTGTTACGCCTGTCAGTATGTCACATGCCCAAATTTTTGGGGAGCGAAGAACAAGTCTGGAGGTAACTCACCCCGTGTAACCTCTGGCAGGTCGTGCAGTGGCAGTACTTTGCGGCCAACGGCTTGTCTCTGCTGAGTTGATAGGTGACCCTTCCACAGTGACAACTCCCCTCCCACTTCACCTCAAAGTCTTCAGCATTGTCATGTACGCGGTAGGGCTCTCTGTGTTTCCACTGATCCTCTTTGCGGTGCGTTGTATCGCCGGACTGGAACTGATGAGGTTCTTGCTTGTCAGACATTTTCGAAAACGGTCTCGCGGAAGATGGCGTGACCTGAAAGCGTTGGAGAGCAGGCGAGAAGGGCCTGTAACGAGTGGCAGTGCGGTAGGAGGACTTTGCAGCAGCGGCAAGGAAATTGGTTGTTCTAAAATGTCGCGCAGGACTGTGATGTACTTCAAAACACCTGGAATTCATGGGCATCCAAAAGGACCGCAGGCAGAAAGCATGAAAGAAGAAAATGGAAAATTATCAACACACCGCACTCTCAGATTCCATGATTGAGCACACGACCCCGTCAGTCGGTCATCGGTCGTGCGTCTGGGGAAATATACTCGTATCGAAGATCACAGCGGATCCGTCAACCGATGATGCTTACTCCACGTCAGTATTGGGACCTTTGGAGGCTATAGCGAATGTAGTCGTAATTGAATTCCTTTCCTCCGTAGGGCACGCAGTGATGCTATGATCTGTTCTGTAAATGACAGCGTCATCAAAGTGCATCAAGCCTTGTCGTAATGAATAAAGCTCTACTCAAGTCTCCATACTATATTCCTTCCAATGTTCGATGATGGAGCATCGTATATGACATCATTCGCCGTCACTGGAATTGATCAACTTCCCCGGCTCATTCCACCAATTATATTCGCTGCCCTGATTTCTGCCCCTGAATGAGACGAGACATTTGTCCGGAGCTTTCAGGTACACAATGGACATAAAATAAATGTCCAGACGAGCGTTAGAACTTCATATGGACTCATTCAGTAATGGTCATAAATGCATATTTGAACTGATAATGTATCAGCCTGATGGACCCAAAGATCCCATAGGTATTGTGCTATTCGAAGTCCGCAAATGTGCCCTCGAACCACGGAAGAGGCTTTGCCAGATGAAAGCCTCGCTAAGAAGCAGCTCAATGTCCTTTTCGGTCCATTCCCGGGTCGGAAGTGCTTGCAAGAACATCAATATCTCTTGAAAATTCATCTTCATCAGTTGCTCCGACCATTTAACCAGGAAGGCTGCGCACACGTAGAGGTGGAACTGTGAGAAGCCGTTTTCCTCAGCCTAGAGAAACACCACTTTAGCAAAAACTCAACAACACTGGGGTCATCTTACCATGTAAGTATCCCACATCCTGATCACGTTCTTGATGCTCAACTCTCGCATCAGGAGGCAATTCATCCATCGAAAACTAAACTGCATATACTCAATGTGTTCGCTTTCGAAGTGGTTGGCCAAACCAGAATCAATCCTCGTCGTAAGGTCGCGCAGGGCAGCTACTTGCCGATGTATGCCAGGCTGAGCCACAATATAATTGTCCTGGATGCCGTCTAGCAGTTTCGTCAGACACCAAAACGTATCTGCTTCAACCGCATCAATGACGGGCTTCGGAAGTTGTCCTGGATCCATGCCGCTTTCGATGTTCAAATCCGTGATATATGTCCCAAGAAAGACCTGCCAGAAGGGTGTTGCCAAGTCGTTGATGCCTTGAACGTACCCGCTGGCAGGATGTCTGATGGCCCAGACGTATAAGATTCGCTCGAGAGACCTTTGGGTGGCTTCATACTGGTAAAGCGGAATGTGTGGATTGGTCCTGGGAACATCGATGCTGATCTGATGCCAAATAGCTTCATCAAGACCACGGCCTCGGCCAGTAGTCACAGGAGGCTGTGAAGCAAGGCCAGTGACACCCGTACTTGATCCATTCCGGTTGCCCATGGTGCCAGAATTGAAAGCTTGCCGTACTGCATCGAGATACTCTTTTCGCTTGCGCTCCAGGGTAGTAACTCTTCTTTCGCTATTTGTTGGCAAATGCCCAAGCAAAAGCTGCCACGTTATTGCCCGCACCTCCTCAGGTACTCCCGACCAGGCGGCAGAGCGAAGATCTGGCAACGATACCGAGCTGGCCTGCAATATCCGCTTGAATTTGTTGATCCGTGATATTCGTGTGCTGTGCGCTTCTGTCTCTTTTGGAGTAGCATTGCTTGCCAGCACCGGATGATTGATGAGATGTAACGAGTTGGCTGGGTCCCGCAGGATGTCCTTGTACTGCGGCCTTAAGATCTTTCCATCACCCTTCTTCGCGCTGGGATATGACAATGGGTTTCGCTCCTCTGCTATATCGAAACTGCTTGATCTATGTAGCTGAGGCATTGGCGAAGGTGCTAACGTCGAACCAGATGTTGTCTGATGAATACTCGGGTAGGAAACTTGTTGTGCTTTCAATGCCTTGTTCTTGAAGCTCCTCTTCCGACGCATGCTGGATATGCTAGGTAATCCGAACTCGTCTTCGTCGTCTTCGTATACAAGATCATCGTCATCGCCCTCCACGTCCTCATCACCAAGGACATCCCAACTCTCACTTAGTACCGAAGAGGTATAGGCCGGGTATGCTTTTCGTTCCGGAGAATGGTAACCCCTCCCATCTGCAGGAGGTGTTTGTGACGGTCTCGACGTAGGATTAGGGGGTGTTCTAGGCCTTGAACCAGAGCCCAATGACCTGTGACTTATCAACTGACAGTTCACACTTCGGGATTGTGTATTTGACCAGGTCTTACAATGATTCGAATTTGAGCATGTCCGCGTGGGAGTAAGATGCGCCTATCACTTTGTTGGACTTGCCCGAAGCCTGTCGCGAGGATGACCTGCTCCTCCAAAACGGCGAAGATGGCCGTCTTCGATTTGTTAGCATAGTTCGCTAGGGGAACGACTTGAGCGTACTCTGATCTATCTGTGCAGAAGGTTTCAGTTAGTTCAGTCAAAACAATAGACATATAATGGCAAGGATCAAGAGATCATAGTATCACGAACCGACCTGAACCATTTCCTGCGTTGGTCAGCCTGATGTATCAGAGGGGCGCATAGATTGTTTACCTGCTGGCCTGGCTTCTTGTGAGCCATGGTGGCACTGTTATGCTCACCTCGGATAAATACAACAAAAGAAATGTTTTGTGAGGGCTTTCTCTGGAGGCCCTTTTGCATGCAGTGGAGAGAACATGCTTGTAGACTCACAACAAGCCCTGCATGACTTCCGTAAGGCGTGTTTGCGGTCACAGGCTGTAGAGGGTCATTGAGGCGGATGAGGCCACTGCGGCGCCAAGCCTGCGCTGGTTCTCCAAATGCCCTCGGACCTTGAGACCACTTACATCTCTGCCTCCTCTGTCTACTCTGCACCACGTCCTTCACTTCGACCTCTGTTGTCGCACATCCCCTTACAGCCATCGCTTCTTCCAAATTGATTGTCTACACCTTAAACATCCTATCCTCTGTCGCTCTCACCATTTATTGAGTTGCGACGCGTACCTCCTCACACCTGCGCGGCCTTCAAGCCTCGCTTATCTCAATTCTTTCGTATTCTCCATCTACGCGAACAGCACGCTTGTCGCGCCTGTTCACGCTCTTCTAATCTTCATTGTTGGTGAATCTCAAGATGACGGAACCAGACGAAGTTGAGGAAGATCTCTTCGCCGATCTGTAAGTCGCCTCACTTCGAACCTCACAACTCTGCGCCGGCTCGTCCTGGCCTTTGCAGTTCAGTACTAACTCTGACGCGCTAGTTACGATGGTGATGAAAATGCTGCCTCCGCTGCTGGTGCAGCTGCAGTCCCTTCTCAGCCTGCTGCAATTGACACTCCGATGAAACAGAACGATGCTCCAGGTTATGGCGAAGAACCTGAAATTGCCTATGACCCCTCCTTCGACGCTGACAATTCGGCTTTCGAAGAGCCTCCGTCTAGCTTCAAGCAGGAGCCACAAGAACAGGAAAAACCAGAGATATCGCAGGAGCAAAAGTACAATGTCACTCTTAAGGAGGATGGGTAAGTTCTATTTGTTCCCTGTAATGTTCATTATCTTGTTATCTTGTGCATTCAAAACACTTGCACCTACTGCTTCCTTTTGTTTGTTTGTTTGGTTATTGGGAGGGGGACATTGTCCAGAAGCGCATGAAGAAGTCGCCGAACGTCCATGGATGGCGAATGTCTCGGGAATGGTTTCTGGACTCAGCTGTTGGCTACTCTATGTTTATGGCTACCGTCTTCCGACAAGACTGGGTCGGACCCGATCAACGTTGATCCTTTGCCCCCAGCAATACTGGTTGAAAACGCCAGTTGTGTCAAAATGATGAATGCTGGGTTGGGTACAATGGTTGTCTCGGATTGACTAGTGCCGTTAGAAGAAGCAATATGGCAACCCTATATGAAAGCAACATTCAAGCTGTGGTGTTGAGCACTTGAGCTGGAAGCAGAGAGGAGCGGGCCACGGTCATCGGCTGTGGAAACCCAATCCAAGTGATGCAAAAAGATATCTGTCAACAACCAGAAAGTAGCACCCAGTCCTAGCTACAGTTCGAGTCAAACTAGCCAGTACGATTGCAATTCAGAAAGCTTTCAAGCAGCAAGGACGGAAGAGGTCGAAGAGTTCCTACCATACAACGAGATACTATACCAAGCAGAGCAGAGTAACATTTCCATACTCAGGCAGGAGATAGATGCTTAAGAGTATCTGTGAATCCCAAATCAGCCACCAAACAATCTCTACTCGCTAAACCGAGTTTATTCTCGCGTTGAGGGCAGAGTAGGCTGCGAGAAGTTCAGTATGTGGTGCATGTCGACACCCGTTCACCGACCGCAAGACATGCTTGGGCCTCCTACAAATCTATGATGCCGACGTGTAGTATGGCGCAGGCAGATCAGTTTTGCGCGAGGGTGAATTTCAACTAGGATTGCGATTCACCTGCCGCGCTTGTGCACAATCAGACCTTTTGGCATCAGATATTTGTCGACGCAGCTAGAGTCTCAAGCCATCGGTTGACAAAACTGCTCGATCACCGTTGTCAACACATACACCTGCCATCTCATATTGCTCTATTTAGGAGGTGGAAGATTTGCTCAGCCTGACTACAATTGTGCAGAACAGAAGATGGCTGAAACTGCATTCTGGCCCATGGGACGCTCTGTGCACTTAACCCCTACTATTTGTTCTTATTTGCTCTTTGCCTGACGTCCTTCAACATGAACATAGTCCATAGCTAACATAGTGCTTTTACAGAAAAATGTTTATCGGTGGCCTCAACTGGGAGACAACTGATCGTATGTCCATCCATTCCCGTGAAAGACTGCTGTTTGCTGCCTCTCGACAAGGTTATCTAACCCATTACAGAATCCCTTCATGATTACTTCTCCCAGTTTGGCGAAGTTCAGGAATGTACTGTCATGCGAGACAGCGCTACCGGCCGTTCGCGAGGCTTTGGCTTCTTGACGTTCAAAGACCCTAAAACCGTTAACACCGTCATGGTCAAAGAACACTTCCTAGATGGAAAAATTGTAAGGTCTATCCCCAAGAGCCCCAAAGGACAGGACAAACCTGGCTACCCTAGCCAGAAGATACCCCCACAGGACAGACGCTTACGTTCTCCTTTCCAGATCGATCCCAAGCGTGCCATACCCCGAGACGAACAAGAGAAGACCGCCAAAATCTTCGTAGGTGGAGTGAGCCAGGATGCCACCGAAGAGGACTTTGAGAGTTTCTTCGCGCAATTTGGAAGAGTCGTCGATGCCACTCTCATGATGGACAAGGATACCGGTCGCCCCCGAGGCTTTGGATTTGTCACTTTCGATAGCGATGCTGCGGTCGAGAAGTGTCTTGAACATCAGCCTTTGGAAATACTCGGCAAACCGATCGAGGTCAAGAGAGCGCAGCCTCGTGGCAAGATGGGCGAAGATGATGATTTCTCACGTCGAGGAAGAGGCAAATTCGGACGAGACGATCGATTCGGTAATGACGGTAACCAGGCAGGCCAGTCTAGCCAGGGCGCGGCTCCTAACATGATGGGCAACAATTCCGGCATGACTCCTCAGATGATGGCACAATACTGGCAGCGCATGCAGCAGTACTTTGCCATGATGCAACAACAGATGGTGTCCAACATGATGGGTAATATGGGGAACATGGGCAATATGGGCATGAATCAGATGAACCCTCAAATGATGCAACAGATGATGCAGATGCAAAAGATGCAAGGTGGAAACAGTCCGAATTCGCAAAATGCTAATATGCAAGGCATGACACCACAGATGATGCAACAAATGATGCAGATGCAACAGCAAGGCGGCATGAACCCTATGCAGATGGGAGGCAACCGACCACCGATGGGCCCGGCTTCCATGGGCGGCGGACAACGTGGCAGTTTCTCGGCACAAGAACAGCTGGCATTCGAGCAGCAGAAGTATGAGCAGCAACACAATCGTCGACAAGGTGGATACTCGCAAGGTCCGAGGAACCAAAATGTCCAGGGCGGCCCCCAGTCTTGGGAAGGCATGTACGATGATGTACCTCAGCCTGATGGACGGAATTCAACTGGACCAGTGAGAGGTCACACACCCAAGCCGCCAAAGGGTCCTGCTGGCGGAGCGGGTGGTCAACCTAGCGCCCCAGCGAATGCTCCTACAGGCCCCAAAAACCCTGGCAACAAACCCGGTGGTGGTTTTAGAGGCGGCAGAGGTCGGTACCATCCATATGGAAGATAGCATCATCCTCGTGGTCCGACCAAGAGTCGTGGTTTTGTTGCAAAGAAAGTTTGACGTGTTGCGAAATGAGTATGGCTTAGGGGGGTGATTTTTCAACGACACCTCGATTAGGAGACGCTACATACAGGTGGTGATGCTGTGAGGTGCTGTCGCAAAGACAAAACAAGACAATTTTCGCATGGGTGAAAGCGGTCACAAGGTCACTGAAGATTGTGTTGATAGGTCAAGTGACGAGTTGATCTCTATTTTCTTTCTCTTGCCTTGTCGACAAACTGGACCGGGTATGGGCATGGGTTGGGCTGGGCAGATCTGAGATGAGGTTTATCGATGTTTTCGTCTTTAAAGGGGATGGAGAATTGACAACAATCAAGTGTCTCTTTTTCGTTTTGCCACCTCGAAACTGCAGAGGTGCCTCCGGAGATGGTTTCAGGGGTTGAGAGGTTGTAAGTGTATGATAGTTTTCGCCACTCGAGGGAGAGCATAGCCGAGCAAGGGCGGTCAGCATGAGAAAGGAGGTGACTTTGCTCTTCAAGATCCAGAACAAACAAAGAAAACAGGAAAAAGAGCAAATGTGACGAATTCAAAAGGGCTTGACCATTGAAAAATTTTGACAGTGGTTGAACAATCCGGCCTTAAAACCGTCCTTTCAGTTTGTTCTCGTGAGGTATCTATCCCATGCGTACGGAGTACTCCATGATCTTGATCTCGTCATGTGCTCGTCCTACTGACTAAAGGAGGCATCGAAGGCAGGGTTCCCTTCGTTCGTGATTACGTGCTCGAGACAGTCCGAGAGAAAACATCCAGTGTAGACGGATTTCGTATAGCCGAATCCCGAGGATTGACGAGGCTGTAGATACATGGGTACTAAATATCCGACGGTGTGCACTGTTCTCGTCCGTAACGCGAAGGCTGGCCACGGCGTACGGAGGAATTGTCTTGCCCGTCTTTTCGGGTACATCAAGCATCATCTAGGAGGAAGGGCGATGAGATATTTTCTTGTTGTACCCAGTACGTATATCGTTTTTCAAGCCGATGAGAATGAATGCATTTGATTCTTTCCGTGACACGCAGTGAGGAGCACAACTCAACCATCAAAATCTCAATTAGACGTCCAAGAGAAACCATCCACCGTTAGATGCAAGGAAAAGGGAGAAAAAGGTTTCCATTTACAAGTCTACCGATATGGTCAACTTCAACCCATCAAAAGATATTCCACCACTCACGAACAAAGTCATCCTCGTGACGGGGGGCAACATAGGCCTCGGAAAGCAGTCAATCCTCGAATTCGCCCGCCACGGCAGACCGAAAGAGATATGGCTCGCTTCTAGGAACTTGGAGAGGGGCAAGGCCGCAGCTGAGGATATTGTTCAACGACAATTAGTAGTGTCAGACACGACGGCGACGACGACGACGACGACGACGACGAAAGTCAAAGTGCTAGAGATGGACCTTTCGTCGTTGCAGAGCGTGAGGGTCGCGGCGGAGAGGTTCCTCTCCGAGAGCGACAGATTAGATATCTTGATGCTCAACGCTGGCGTAATGGCGACTCCGCCGGGCATGACGGTGGACGGGTACGAGGTCCAATGGGGGACGAACCACGTCGGACACGCGTCGCTTGCGAGGTTGTTGTTGCCTATTCTCGAAAGGACTGCCAAACTGGAAGAATGTGCTGCTGGTGATGACGGTCATGGTCATGGTGATGTGAGAATCGTGAGTTTGTCGAGTCACGGACATGTCTATGGGCCCAAGGGGGGTATTGTCTTTGAGAGTCTCAAAACCGACGGGGCGAAGTTGGGTGCCTACGAAAGATACGGACAGAGTAAACTTGCAAACATCCTTTGGGCGAAGGAGATGAGTAGGAGGTACCCTTGGATGAAGGTGGTCAGTGTCCATCCGGGAGTTGTCAGCACGAATTTGTTGAACGGAGCGACGGGGTCTCCGGGATGGATCAAGGCTGTCTTCGGCGCGGGTAGGGCCATGGGTTTGACGAGTAGTGTCGAAAAGGGCGTGAGGAATCAACTGTGGGCTGCCACGGCCAAGGAGGACCTCGTCAAAAATGGAGAGTATTTTGAGCCCGTGGGTGTGATGGGAAAGGGAAGCAAACACACCCAAGATGACGAGTTGGCGAGGAAGGTCTGGGAGTGGACCGAGGCAGAGCTGGATCGGTCCCTTGGAGAGTGAGGCTGGCTGGTGGTATATCAAACATGTCGAAAGGAAGAGGTGGTTGTTTCGAGGTCTTTTTCGAGGATACTCTTCAGATACATCTCGGTAATAAGAGCAAAATCAGGAGAAGTTTCCTTTTTTTGTCAAAGAGTGGTTACGATCGATTACGATATTGTTCGATTGGGGTTGAGAAGGAAGGGCATCTGGGGTGCAATGGCTTCTTCCCTATGTCGATCGTTTGCAACGTCCTCCTTCCTTTCGCACCGAGGAGGACGCCCTGAGCATGGGATCGAGGTTTGGCGCAACTTTGAGGGCCTATAAGGAGGCGACTTTTTGGTCGTCTCTCGGGTGCTTGCTGACAGTTGGTCGTCCGTGATGATAAAGGGGCCAGATACGGAGTATCAGCACGTGCCAGAGGAACGTGTTGTTTCTAGTTTACCAAAGTTCCATGTTGAAGTTTTGGGATTATAAGCATGATATTCCAAACATTACTGTCTTTCTACTTAGTGGTCACGTCAGTGAAGTTGTTGGAAATTTGATGGCGAGGCTGTGCCTTGAAAGTCGGTGGTCTGTGGGCAAGTTACGGGCTATAATTAGGAAAACGGGGACGCGCCGGTGCCAGAAGCCGGGGGCATCTGTGCTTTTCGGCTTTAAGCCTTTAACAGTAGTAGACTCAAGCGAGCCGTTGATATCAACAAATACTCCGTAATAATGCGGATGAAGAAGAATATCTTCAGTCGGGGTTCGCCATAGAAGTACGTACAGTGGACTCGACGAATGAAACTAGCCTTGCTGCCGCTGCAGGTACGAGAAGGCCTGAGAATCGAAAGAGATCTGGGTCTGGCAAGGGCTGCTATACTTGTATTAGTTCATCATCGCAATGGCAGGCATTAATACGAAGTACAGTAGTGACGCGAAGGATTTCGGCGAGAGTCGCGTCAGTAGAAGAATCTTCAGCCCAATGAGATGGCCATTATTCAAGATACGGAGTCCTCTAACCATCACCCAACTCCCCCGGGTGATTTTTTGGGTCTCTGGATGTCTCGACTGCGCCTCAAATCCCACCCAAAGCACAGAACTCTCTGGCTTTCCCCTCCACAGGGTCACCCGTCAGTCTATACCCCTTGCAGTATTTCGTGTGTACGGATACTATGGCATCAATCAACACCGCCATCCCGATGAATTAATGTCTGTGAGAAAACGATGAGAGGAATGATGATACGGGCGGAAAGATGACAGGAGGCTACAAATGCATCCTATTCATCTACTCAGCAGCAACAGCACCCTCTCAGGCTGCTCATCAACTTCATCGCTTTTGGACACACTTGAGGTTTCAAATTTTTCCACCCGTCATGGCCGATGTCCCAAGGTAACGTAATTGTGGCCATGCTGACAAGAAAGAAGCAAAGCCACCACTGTCGGACGACTGGCTCCATCCCATGCGAATCCTCCCGCACAGAGTTGCAGGACTTGAACGACCCCTGACAGGCCATCGATCGAGAAGCGAGCCTCTGGATATCCACTTGTCCCCCCGGCTCTGACCAACGCCATGAGCCCACCAGAAGAGCCCCTGCACCCGCTTCCCCCTGTCGACCCACTACGCCTCTCCATCGACGCTTCGAAAAAGACCTTTCATATGCTGAGGCTGCGTATGCTCTGAAACGGTGTTGCCAATTGTGGAATCCCCATGCTCACTACCACGCGCGCCAGGCGGCATATCTTTTGTTCGAGAACTCCCCCAACTGAAAATCAGAGTCCCTTTCGTCTTTTGGTGCATATCATTTATCAGTATCTTGCAGATCACAATCTTTACTCTACTATCGCTCGCTATTCTTCACCTTCGTTCTCGACAGAAACACGCTTTGGACAGTCACTCGCTTTACCAATCCCCCCGAGACCATCATCACACACCTTTCGTTTCACCCCATTCCTGGAAGGCATTTATATACATCTCGACAATTGGAAGATAAAATTTTGGTCAAGGAGTCGATCGAAGAGGAATACCCCGCCGCTCGACGGCAACACAGAGCATTCCTGGGTACAGAAACATACGGGCAATCATGTGGACTCCTTCAGTGGCAGTCTTTGCCTCTCTGGCTCTCCTTCCCTCCGTCCTTGCAACAGACATCTTGAAAACCAGTGGTGTGTCGAATTGCAACAATGGGTCGTCTCAGATCAAAGTCAACAAACTCGACATTTCTTTCGATCGTTCGACGAACAATATCAATTTCGATGCTTCAGGTACCAGTGAACAGAAACAATATGTGACGGCGCACCTGGTGGTCCAGGCATATGGTATACAAGTATACGAGAAAGAGTTCGACCCCTGTTCACCAGATACGAGAGTCGATCAACTCTGTCCCGGTAGGTGAACTCCCACAGTTCACATTGTTGGCCTATTCTAACATTTTTTCATAGTACCGGCAGGAACATTTTCCGCCAATGGAAGTCAAGAGATCCCTTCTTCGTATACCTCACTCATTCCCTCGATCGCATACTCGCTACCTGATCTTGACGGAGACGCTCAATTGACCCTGAAGAATAAAGGAGGACAACAAATTGCGTGCGTACAATCTGGTGTCACAAATGGCAAGTCTGTAGAGGTGCCTGCCGTGTCATATGTTGCGGCAGCTGTTGCGGCGGCAGCCTTGGGTGTGTCACTTGTCGGTGCCGCTGCCGCGGGCGGTCATCCTGGTGCTAGCTCCTCAAGCCCTGGATTCTCAGAGGTTGTGTGGTGGTTCCAGGGACTGGCCATGAACGGCATGCATTCAGTGCCATATCCTAGCATCTATCGGAGCTTCGCCAAAAATTTCGCCTTCAGTACGGGTCTAGTCTCCTGGGGCGGCCTCCAAAGGTCGATTGACAGTTTCCGATCACATACTGGAGGCAATCTGACCAACGAGAATTACAATGACCTCAAAAATACCACCCTGGTGTTTTCCGATGGGTCTACGGCCCAGACTACTACTACCATCGGCAAACGTGCTCTTTTGTTCCTGCGAGACGTCAGCACCAACATCAACGGCACCGATGACTCTAGCTCTGGCTCAGACTCGGACTCGACATCGCATCTTGTCAAGGGCATCCAAGGCTACGTCGAACAACTCACCATTCCAGAAACCAACACCTTTATGACCGTTCTTCTCATATTCGCTATAGTGATTGGCGCGATTGTTGTTGGCATTCTACTGTTCAAGGTCATTCTCGAAGCCTGGGCACTCTTTGGCAAATTCCCAAAGGCCCTCGCCACTTTCCGCAAGGAATACTGGCGCGTCATGGCTCAGACCATCACTTCTCTCATTCTTTTGCTGTATGGTGTCTGGACACTGTACTGTATTTTCCAATTCACCCATGGCGACTCGTGGGCTGCTAAGCTTCTGGCTGCTTTGACCTTGGCGTCGTTCACATTGCTTCTCGCTTTCTACACTTGGAAGATCTGGAGTGTTGTCCACAAGCTTAAGAAGCTGGAAGGCAACGCCGACGCTCTTTACGAAAACAAAGAAACCTGGAAGAAGTACAAGCTCTTTTACGAAAACTACAAGCGTGGCTACTGGTGGCTGTTCGTGCCGGCCATTGTCTACATGTTTGCCAAAGGGTGTGTCTTGGCTGCCGGCGAGGGCCACGGCATGTTCCAAACCGTTGGTCAGCTGATCATCGAGTCGCTCATGCTCATTTTGCTGCTTTGGAGCCGACCCTACAACCGCAAGTCCGGCAACTGGATCAACATCATCATTCAGATCGTCCGAGTCGCTTCGGTCATCTGCATCTTGGTGTTTGTGGAGGAGCTCGGAATCGCCCAGACGACCAAGACAATCACCGGTGTGGTGTTGATCGCCGTCCAGTCCGGCTTGACGGCGATCCTCGCCCTCTTGATCTTCATCAACAGCATCATCACCTGCTGCAAGGAGAACCCTCACCGTAAGCGACGCAAGGCCGCCGAGAAGCAAATCCACGAGGACATCGAAGGGGACGCGTTCCTCATGGAGCCGAACCCTTATACCTCGTCGCCGGCTCGGGGTACGGGCAAAGTCTCCGACCCGGCCCAAGGGTACGAACCGATGCGTGCCAACGCGTACTCTCGATTCGGTCCCATTCGCGATGACAGCCAAGAGACCCTCGTCAAGGGCGCGGCCGGCATGGGATACACGGGCTATCGAAGTTTGAGCCACGGACAAGATTCCATCACCGAGGGCGGCAGTCCACCTCCTCCTTTCTCCCGGACCCCGAGATTGCCAGATCTCGCTTTTGAACAGTACAGACACAAATAAAGGTTGGGCGAGGTTTCTTTTGTGATTTTTGTTATCCAGCAAGCGTTGTTGCGGCTCATGCGAAAATTGGTTCGGATGTTTTTGATATATATATGTATATATCATCGGGCATCTCTCTTGATACGCCGAAGATTATGACTTTTGATTGGGAAGGGGCTCACTCTCCTTGAAACAAGCATAGCGTGGGGCTTTTTCCTAAAGCCTGGGGGTTGGATTGGTGACCTGATAACACGAGAGGGACGGATATACTCGTCACGATATGGGGGAGAAACTGGTAGATTTATAGCTTAATATTATCCTTGCACATACCACACGGACAAGTGTTTTTTTTGGTTCATTGTTACTTACCTTTGGTATCAAGTCAGATTCATGACCTTGACTCGGCATTGTAATCAAAGGGGGTCGTTTCGTATGGAGTACAGGGGCAAATTTTGGCTTCCTCTCATGTTATTGCATGATCAGGCTAGGGTTACCCGTATCCTTGCAGCCATCTCTTTCATCGCCCATACGGATGCATCATGGCACACAAAAAGTCCGGATATATATTTCAAGTATCCCAAGTATTCAAACTCTGTATTTTTCCATCTCCCGAAACATTCTAAAAAAAAGCCCGACCACCCAAAACGACGTTCGTCACGACCGCAAGCATCGTCATTGAGAAACTGCGTCTGTCCCTCATCGCCACCCCTCCATTCTTACTACCTTGGCCTGTTTGTCCCTTTTCGAATCCGTTCTCCTCCCCACCCAGATACTGAGCTCCCAGGCCCGTGAGTTTCCCGTGGCCGTCCAGCATGCTCACCCCGTCACCGGTCCATTCGTTGGCGTCGGACGACCGGAAAGACCCGAACCAAGAGTACCTCTCCAGGTAGTCCAACCCGTCGAGGTACCGTAGTGATTGGTCCATCATGGCTAACGCGACCGTGGCCGAGGTGTCCGGGACGGCGAATTCGGTGAGCCATACTTTGGCGTCGGGGTACAAACTGTGGAGGTTGCCCAACCACGAAGCCAGACCTGAAAAGGGTCCGTAAAAATGTGTGGCTAGGAAGTCGTACGGACACCCGTGGGTGCTGTTCAGACCGTGACATGTCTTGTTGAAGTTGGAGAGCCACGTTAGTCCAGACGCGGACCCTGATGTCGATGGCCTGTATGTACCTTGTCAGATATCGCGTCACAAACCGTCAAAGATGAAACCCCCCATTGGTCGTAGAAGATATATAGATTCAAAAGAGAGAGAGAGAGAGTAAGATGACGTACCAACTGATTTTCAAATTATATGGTTCCTCCCTCAGTGGTGCGACAAAGTCTAGGTAAGCTTTAGCCGCGTCACTGGGGGAAGTGTTTGACCCGCCGTCAGAGGATGAAATGTCAGGCTCGTTGAACGACAGGACGTGAGTCGCGTTCGAAAGAGTCTTGATGGTCGCCACGTCTTCGTGGGCGTTGGTGGCCCCGTGGACCATGGGCACGAATTCGACGACGTCATCGGAAAGACTGTCGGTGGGCCAGGGTGAGTAGTTGTAGTACCAAGTCAATGGGGAACCGGATCGGGTGAAGATTGAATCGTCTTTGGATGAGTGAGAGGTGTAGATGTAGATCAAACCTCTTTTGGATGTGGAGTTTGTGGAGGCGGTGGTTGTGAGTTGTGGCCAGAGACACAGGAGGAGAAGGAGGAGGAGGAGGAGGAGGGGCCGGAGTGGTAGTGTTGTGGGTGATAACATTGCTTATTGAGTTGTATTGTGTCGGGATTCTTGATGTCGAGTGCTGAATGTTTGGTGATTTAGACCGTGTTCTCGTTTTCGTGTCCGAGGTATATCGTGCCTCCGTAGTAGAGAGGAGTGTACCATATATAACTGAATATATACTTGGATGTTGCCGTATAGGTATAGGTAAGTCGGTACTTCGGTACTCTGTCAGTGTGGGTGTTTTGCTCATAAATCTCAAGGTATCTCCCCCCAAAAATATTAAAATATTCAAATATGTAGATCAACAAGTCGTGTAAATTCGTGCAAAGTCGTGACAGGGCATAGATATTTTTATGTTCAAAAGAATCCTTTCAAGAGGTCAATCTTGACATTTTTGTAAGGATAGCCTTTTCTGGGTCGGCCATAGGATGGACGTGTCCCTTGTAGCAAAATGGACTGCCGGTTGTCGTCTCATGTCAGGTTGTTTTTGATTGCAAGATCAAGGATTGTTGTAAGCCACGATAACGATCAGCCAGTCTGGATCTTGGTATGAGGTCATTCTCCACGAAATTGAGCCTCAGGGGTCAAGGATTTTCGGAAGAGGAAGATCAATCCTCCGGTTAACGATCATCACCACAGCCACCGACAAGCATCAGGAACTGTGTGTGGTATGTTGAATGAGACTTGAACACTGGTCTCTGTGATATTCTCACAACATGTCCAGAAATGCCAAAGCTGGGAAAGTCGGAGTCATCGTGCCATATAGTAGGTTTGTAGTTGTGGGGTTGACATTTACAAGAGTATGGAGTATACAAATATATGCCCCTGGGGTCCGGGGAACTTCTTTTTTTTAACACAAGAATCATGTTCATATGTCTCCAAGAGAGAGAACGAGCTTCAGTGGTTTCCGTATTTGCTTGGGAAGTCCAACACAGCTCCAAATTCAAGGACATTGATGAGTGAAGGCGAATGTGAAGGGCATCAGCCATCTGTACTCAACCCGGGAACATCGTCACATTCACCACCTTCACTACCGCCAGAAAAGGGGACAAAATTAGGAAAAATATATCTCGAGAAACAAAAAGTTTGGAGGTTCGAACCCAGGCTCTTTCTAATACTTATCCCGACTATGAACCCCCTTCACAACCTCTTTTTGTATAGTAGAGATTTGCTACAGTGGTCATGGAAACCCTGCCGACTCCCAAGTTTAATCCACTAAAGCAGGGTTTCCAAGGATAAGCCCAACCTCCAAACCAATTAGGACAAAGTCGCGCTTTTCGACGCGGTGAGTCTGTCTTAGTGGCCATCAAGGCGGTCCCTTTGTTGAAGTAAAATTTCAGTGGAATAACCATATATACCCCTACAATACGAGGGTCCTTCACTACCTTGCAGAGCAGGTCTCCACTCGATCACCAAGTGGGATACCACCCGAAGGTCCCTAGGTAGGTGACTGATTGAAAAATGTGTAGGACCGTTTTCGGTAACAAGAAAAAAAGGTACGGCCTCTAAACGCTCGGCCAGAGTTGTCCAGGGGTTTGGCAGCCTCGTCGGACGATTAGTCAGGAAAAATACCATGCTCCAAGCAACCAGGGAAATGAAAGATTATGCCTTGGAAAATATCACTTCTGACATCGATCTGATTGTGCACTATGAGTACAACTCTTCTCACTTTCATTTTTTTGGTCTCGAGGTTTATCTATTCAGTTGGAATTGCAGAGGAGCAATCATCACCAACCCGGAATTGCCACCGCGCACATTGTCTAAGGTGTAGAGTATTGATAGTTGCAATGCAGTGTCTTTAATGCTCAGTAATGCTCAGCGTACCATCAAAATGTCCCCCACATGGTATGATGTGTCAAATCTCTTCTCCTGCCGACACAGAAATCTCTTTGAACCACCCATTTAGAAGCAGAAAACTTGATCCTCAAGCTTGCTAACAGGCCGAGCCTTTTGGTATCCGAGACTCTCTGTTGCCTTCTTCAATGCACTGACCATAGGCGGTGGACCACAGATCAAGATCTTGATGTCTGACGCCGGGGCAGGTAGTTTCTCCTTGATCATATCTGCAGTCACAAAGCCAACACCGCCGGTCCAACCTGCAGGTGGGTTGTTCAAGACATAGTGGACGCTGAAATCTGGGTCTTCCTTGTGGAGCGCATCCAGTTGCTCTTTCAGAAGGATGTCATCAGGGTTGACGTTGGCGAAGATCAAGTCAACTTTGGTGCGGTCGTTGCCTCCGTTCCTGGGTCGTCCACGGTTGATGGCTCGGATGATCTGCAGCATGGGAGTGATGCCCGTACCTCCAGCAATCATGCCAATGTGTCTGCAGAGATTCGGCTGATAAACCATGGCTCCCTTGGGTCCACGAACCTTCATGGTGTCTCCAACCTTGAGTGTGGTCATATGCGCACTGATATTGCCTTGAGGGTATGCCTTGATCAATAATTCGAACCAACCCTTGTCCTCATCTGAAGAGATGGGAGTGTACGAACGGACCACCTCTTTCTCTGCACCTTTGGGCGTGGCCGCAAGAGACATGTGCTGTCCGATGGGCAAGCCGAGAATGTCGGTAGGCTTGGGAAGAGCGAAGCGGTAGATTGCGACATTGTGAGATGTCTTCTTGATGTCGACAAGAGGGAACTCCTGGAAGGCGTCTGGCTTGAGGATCTTTCGCGATGAGGATGCTGTTGACGATGTGAGCGGAGAAGTGTCAGGCCACTTGACCTTCACAGCTACTTACCTCCACCTGCAAGGAATTTGTAGCCCACGAATACTGCAGCGAGTGCAGCAGCAATTGCTGCTGCGACCGGAACCCAAGACATACCGGGATGTTATCTGGCTAACCGTACGTAGAGCAGAAACGTCGATGGCTGCTTAGGGTACCGTGGAAGCAGTGAGAAGGAAGGACAACGGCGGCGGTGAGGTTGAAGTCTTCCGGTTGAGAAATCGGGGGTGGTGTTTAACCCCGAGTTTCTACTTGATCGACCTGGGATTCACTCTACAAAGCGCGCCTCAGCCAACACCACCAACTCTGGGAGGTCAAGATGTAGATGTTAGAGAAACAAAAAATTAACGATGCGAGTATCGGAATTTGGGGATCACGGCGAAGAACGGAGACCTCAACACTCACAAAGTCTGGTAAATATTTTTGCCCGAAGAAACTACTAACGTGGGGCCAACCGGGGGGGCATTGTACTGCGTTGCTTTGTCCAACCCCTCCACGCCCTTCTCTCGCCCCCGTACCGGCGCCGGGATCAGAACAACACTTCGGCCAGGTTCATTCTCTCTTTTCCCAATACAAACTCCCCGGGATCTCGTGTTCACTTCTGGTCAATGGGTGCGGGGCCATTCCGTCGTTCGGAAAGTGAATACACGAAAAAGTCACGGACAACTCCTGGGTCATGAGCCAATTGTGTGTGGTATTTTCCCCAGCTTTGGTCAATCAATCCGGCGAGCATTACCTGTTCCTGATAAGCATCGGCCTCCAGGGTGCGAATCATGGCTCCAGATGAAGCTCTGGCCTCAACCCCATTCCCCCTGACAGCGCTTGACCGGGAGATATTGTCTATGAGCGATGACGACTTTCACCCACACACCTGGGAAGAACTGAAACAGATCATTGGTATGATTGGCATAGTATCTTTTTCATACTCTACGAGGACGCCATCACGTCTAACTGAACTTAGCTGAAAATAATCTAAGCCTCTTCAAAAGATGGCCTTCAGATCTGAGACGGTACATCAAGTGGTCTGCTGAGACCAAGGCAGCTTATGGCACAATCCCAAACTTCATAATGAGGGAGAGGCTCAAATGGGCGCCGTTACCTTCGTCGACTGCTCAGACTGGCCCATTATTTGCCATCGAGAGTCCCATTCCATTTGCTCATGAAGCAGATTACAAGATCCTGGTCAACGACTGGCCATATGGTCTAGCTAAGGGCATTCGACACATTATCGTCTGGCTGAAGGTCAGGCTAGAGTCTGAACCCACCCGTGGTGACATGACGCCAAGATCTAGACAGCAGGTGGAGGACTTCATACAAACCAGGTTTGTTGATCGAGTGAATGATCTACCAGGTCCAGCCGAGAAAGTCGTCTGGTTCAAGAACTGGACAGCCTTGCAATCTGTCCCGGGCATGGAGCATGTGCATGTGCTTGTGAGAGATATTCCAGACGACATCATTGAAGAATGGACCGGTGGCGTGGAACCACTAAATGTATAGACCTAGTGACTTTCAGCAAAGGATTCTGCAAGTAGAATAGAGAATCTGACGCCCTCCGGATAGGTTGCCTTTGGTGGGCACGCCTATGCTAGGAGGCCACCCTTTGCATATCATGGTGCCTTATTTCGGATCCTGTTCCAGATAGTGTCGATGATTTGAAAAACGGCGGTGACGGCTTTCAGCGTGCTCTCGTCAATTGACATAAATCCGTAGCGCTGCTGGATTTTATCAGGATGCCATCGTACTCGTTCGACCTTGATAGCATTGGTGAAGAGGTCTTCTGTCACTTCGTCTGGATCAAGGTTTGCTGTCCCTTTCTTGATGAACCGCTCCACTTCATCTCCATTTACATCTTTGCGTTTGCCAGACTCCACGGGCCATGCAATTTTATTGCGAAGAAACATTTGCTCAGCATCATCCTCTGATGTTGGGCGATTCTGTGCTAATGAGTGCATCTCATCCCATCTTTTTAAATAGTCCTGCCACAAAGCTTGCCATCGCTTTTGATCTTTCCGTTTCTGGCCGCGCCGGAGGCTTGCTTCGATTTGGGAGTCGAAAGCAAAATCATGATGGGGCGATTGTTGATGTGTCCGCTGCCTAGCCTCTTCTTCACGTATCTTTTGCTTTTCTTGTTCTCGTTGTCGTCTGTTCTCTTGCTTGGCCGCTTCTATGCCTTCCCAGCTCTTCTCCCACATCTTTCTCCGAACAAACTGCGCATATTCTTCATCAGTCATGCGCTCCAGCTCGCCTGTTTCTTCGTCTTCGTAGGTATTACGGTAATTGTGGATAGGCTGTCCATAGACTCCTTCCCAAAAGGCCGCACCCTCATCGTCTCCAAGAGCATCAAAAAGTGACTCGCGAAATGCTTGATCGGAAGGCAAGTTGGACGACGACTGATGGTGGGAAGGTGGTGAATCAGGTCTGTGCCTGGAAGACCGATGGCGCTTTCGGCTTCTGTGTGATGAATCGTGCGGGCTCCTACGCTTGTGTCTTCTCAGATCACCATCGTCACCAGATTCATCGTCCCTGGCCGACTTGAATCGAAATCGCTTCGACCGGTGCTCGTGGTGTGCGTTGTCATTGTGCATCGTCTCAGGCTCTACCGATGCCTTAGACTCTTCAGACATGGTGCGACCAAGCCGCCAGGTATATCACCTGAACAGTGATGACCCCGGAGAATGCTGCATTGATGTCTTTGGGGGAGGGAAACGCTTCGAGCGCACTAATCTACGAATAGTGTCGAACAATGACACAATTTGGGATAAGGCTGACTGGAGAAATGTTGTTCCGTATCCGTTATGCCAAGATATCAACTTTTCAATTGGCTCAAGGGCGTTTCGCCTTGAAGAAGATGTGACTCTACAAAAAGAATGCCCTTGTGTCTGTCTCGTTTTCGCTCAGTCCATTCTCGCAAGACCTCTGACTATCTCCTCTCACTCCAACCGACTGCTAGATCTCACTTCCGAAACTACCATAGAGCAGCCCCTTTCAATTCTTGTGGGTCACATCGCAGTACAGCCTGGAATATCGTTACAGACCTCAGACCTCACCATCGACAAAGATTTTCCCTATCTGCTGTTTCAAGAGCCACCATGGCTTCAGGACTAAGTGATAAGATAACTTCACTCTCTATAGAAGAGATGGCCAAGGCCAAGAATCCCGTCGACTTCTACCGACAGCATATCGCCGAGAGGATAGCTCCGATTGTAAATCGCAAAGATACTGAACTTGTTCCTTTGTTGCAATGGACCGCTACGCTAGATAAGGGGGACTTAATGTTGCCGGTCGCCGCCCTCCGTGTCAAAGGCAAACCACCCCAGGATCTGGCCAAGGAGATAGCCGAAGCATACCCCCAGTCGGAAGACACGCTTGCCACGGCGACCCAGGCTGGTCCTTTCGTTCAATTCTTCTTCAAGCCCGAGCACCTGATCAAGACCGTTATCCCCGAAATCCTCCACACTAAGAACGCGTACGGTACCAATCCCGCTTCTGGTTTGAAAGATCCATCAGATCCCTCAAAAGGGCAAAAGCGAGTCGTTATCGAATTTTCTTCACCAAACATCGCCAAAGAGTTCCATGCAGGTCATCTTCGAAGTACGATCATTGGAGGCTTCCTTGCCAAGCTTTACAAGATTATGGGCTGGGAGGTAATCAGGATGAATTATCTTGGAGATTGGGGAAAGCAGTATGGGCTCTTGGCTAACGGTTTCAAGCAATTTGGAAGCCAAGAAGAGTTGGACAAAAATTCAATCCAGCACCTCTTCCATGTCTATGTCAAGATCAGTAAGATCAAGAGCGAGCAAGATGAGCCCATCAATGCTCTCAAGAAGGAGATTAAGGAAAGGAAGCTCAAGGGGGAGGATGTAACGGCTCTGGAGGAGAAACTTGCGCCATTGGTTGAAGCCAGTGAGGACGAAAAAGCTCGAAAATACTTCAAAAGTATGGAAGATGGAGATCCGGAAGCCCTCGCATTATGGCAACAATTCCGCGATATGAGCATTGAGAAATATCAGAGGACGTATGCACGACTCAACATTGAATTTGACGTATACTCTGGTGAATCACAGGTAAAGGCCGAAAATATCAAAAAGGTTCTTGATAACCTGCTGGCAAAGAAGATTGCTGAGGAGTCTGACGGTGCACTTTTGATCGATTTTGCCAAACACGGAGCAAAGAAACTGAACAAAGCGATTATCGTTCGACGAGACGGAACGCCATTGTATCTGACTCGGGATTTGGCTGCTATCCTAGAAAGAAGCGACAAGTACCACTTCGACAAGATGATATACGTGATAGCTGACCAACAAAATGAGCACGTGGCTCAGCTTTTCAAGACCACAGAGATCAGTGGCCATAAAGAAATCGCCGATAAATGTGAACACATTTCTTTCGGAATGGTCAAGGGTATGAGCACTCGACGAGGTACAGTCAAATTCCTAGACGACATCATCCAAACAGTCAAAGAGACCATGCTTGAAGTGATGCAGAAGAACGAGAAGAAGTATGAGCAATTGGACGACCCTGACGCTGTGGCTGATATCTTGGCCATCACCGCAATCATGGTGCAAGACTTGACTGGCAAGGTTCGCAATGGGTACGAGTTCAATATCAATCAGATGACTGCCTTCGAAGGAGATACTGGCCCATACTTGCAATACGCGCACGCGCGACTATGCTCAATCGAACGCAAAGCCAACGCGGACATAAGTGGCTTGAGTTCTGCCGACTTGTCGCTGCTACAGGAAGTCCATGCTATCAATCTTACCCGGTCGTTGGCACAGTATCCTGACGTAGTTCTGAACACGCTCAAGACACGCGAACCTGCAACGCTACTGACCTATCTCTTCAAAATGGCCCATGCACTGAGTTCAAGTTATGATCATCTGCAGGTTGTGGGCAGCGAGCCCGAGCTACAAAAGGCTCGATTGGCCCTGTACGAGGCTGCCCGGCAGGTTTTGTGGAATGGCATGACCTTGATCGGCCTGAGCCCCGTACAGCGAATGTAATACCCTAGCTGTCGATATGCACGCGAAGGAAGACTCGTGTTGGACATGCCTCTCTAGATCAGTCGAGCGGAGTTATTCGGGATTTTATTGCTGCAGAGGGTGGCTTGCGCTTACTATCTTTCGGAAATGGGGTTCCAGACTCTCGAAGGGAAACAAAGCGACCAGGGTCCTAATGCAGGGTATGAATGAGGAAGGATCAGGTATGTCGGAGCTATGGGGGAACTGCTGCGGTGGACTTCCGGGCTCTCAGCCGAGGAGCCATGTTGCTAAGCAGGTCGAGCAGAGGATCGATTTCTTGTTCTCTCACACGCTGATGTATGTTCATGCAACTGTCCAGGCTAAGAGGTGCTAGTCAGGGCAGGGCCTGGTACTAACGTCACAGTGCGTTGGGCAGCGATGGCACTCAGAGGTTCTGTCAAAAATGTTTAGCTGGAAGTGTTCGTGTGCTCTATACATCGAGTAGTATCTAGGGAGTTTGAGGATGATTCCGAAGAGTTTCAGGCTGATATGGTCATCGATGCGAAAGGGTTTCTGACTGGATGAAGTCTCGTTGGCTGATATGCTCGGGGGTCAGTCATCCCATCAGCCGGCAACACAGCATCAAGTGTCCATTGTGTAACATAGACCTAGCATAGATTTGAAGCGGACCATCGAGGGGCAATTGCTATCGGCATTGCCTTCTGCAGACTGGCTCCCCGCGTTCGTATTCAGCCAACTGCTTGCTGGCAAACATGCTGTCGTATCACACTACCATCCCTGGCGGGACACACTCCACGTTTCGTGACACCTGGAGGACGCTCAACGGCCATGGCTCATTATGATCATGCAGATATCATCACAGCGTCAAACCCTGATCATCGTGGGCGAGCGATAGGTGGCCGAGTTCTGGAGAGGGAGTGCTGACGTTGCGATATGAGGAGGCGAGAGGCACAAGCCAGACGGATGCGAAGGTTGTGTTGACGAGCTCGTGGTCACCTCGAGTGGCAATGGCTATTCGCAGAGAGGAGTTGTGCACAGCGATAGAGCGTCTGCAAGTGCCTCCAAGTGCCTACAAATTCTCGCTCGTCGGGCTTCAATTGGCCTATATCGACCATTCACAAGACAGCGAGCAACACCAACCCGCACATCACGCAACTAATACGACACCGGTTGGCTTTGGCACATTCTGCTCACACGCAGTGATCAGCATTCGCCAATGCCACTGCTGCTGGCAGCAGCCTAGAAGACACGATACCCCTGCCTGCAGCACTCTGCTGCTGCCTCCGGCTTCTGTTCGTCATATTGCAGCCAAACAGGCAGAGACTGCTCACAACTTTCCCTCGCCGTTCGTCTCGTCTCGTCTCATTGCTCCCTCCGCGTCGCCTGCCTGGTAGCCAGGGTGTGGTGGGGTTGAAGAGGATGACTCGTTGCCAACGGTCAAAAAGAAATCCATCTACTCGTACAGGTGCATTGGACTCTTCTCCCCTTCTTCCTCCACTCACTCCATCTTTTCATCGTCTCTACTGACATTTTCGAGTGAGAACTGCTGTTCTTCCACTACTTGTTGTTCCTTTGACGTACATCTCTGCGGCCTTCCTTCGTTTCGGCACACGCACTCTCGGCGAGCAAATCAAGACTGCACACGACTACGACGTCAGCCAAAACGAACCTGGGATTGTGTCGGACCTCTTTTCGCGCATACTCCGCAGCCATACAACTATACAGACTGGGCGTACAACGCTGCGCATCAGCGGCTTGGTGCAGTATTTCTACAAACATATTGGCACAACACTTGGGAGGTGAAACATAGCTGCGGCAATACCAAGCTGAGGCCGTTCAGTCCACCCAGTAAACCCTCCGAGGTCTGGGTGACCAAGTTGGCCGAGGGAATCGAAATGGCATCCCTTCAGGACGAGTCGGACTGAAGAGTTAAGACCAAACCACACGAGACAAGTCAATTTTGACTCACCGCGCCAGTTCCATTCACGGAATGTCAAAGGTTTTAAAGAACGTTACTTGCAGAAAGTGTCTGAGAAAACAGGAAACACTCAAAAACCAACAACCGAACAATTGAATAACTTTCGCCCCACGAAACAGTGCGGAACGAGCCTCCAGCCACGACCCGCGCCTAAGAGTTGGCTTATCCTTGTGGCCAAGGGGAGAGAAACACGGGCTCTCCTCGCTTATTAGTCGATCAAGTACTTGGTGACCAGGTTTTGGAGGCCCTCCTTAAGTCACTCCACCCAGAACGATCGGCCTCCTCTACACTCTACGAGTAGCACTCAGGACGACATTCCTGACCAGACATCACTACAAATAGCATTAACCTCCTCCCACTCAAATACAACCATCTTTCACCACCGCGTCCATGCCAGATATTGAACGGCGCCGTCCTCGAGTAGCCACAGTTGAGGATTGGGACGAAGAAGCTCAGACAACCCTCCCTGGCTCTCGAACTTCTGCCAATGTTGCCATTAAACGATCCCAACAAGAGTTGAGTGCTCTGCGAGAGCAGAAATCATCTCACGATGGTTTCGACTCAGGATACGTTAGTCGAGCCGACACCTTGGTCAGCGAGTCTTCTACTCTCTCACGGCGCAAGATGCCAGAACTGAAGCTCGACACGGCTGCCGTCCCAGAAAGGGCACGGCAACCTTATCATGTACCTTTCTCAGCACCTGGTAAACCTGTATCACGTCGCAAGTCTGGATCTCACAGCAAAGAGGTTCCTGTAGACCAGCTTCGGCCCGCCAAAGCCAAGTCATTCGTGCACCAGCCCGGCGCCTGCTGGGTGTGTGACCAATATGGCAAGCATATTGATATAAAGCAAGAGATGTCTCGGGCGTCAAGCGTGGCTCCTCCGCCACCTTCTTCAAAGACAACCAGGCAGACTGCGCCGCGAAGCGCAAAGGATGACGACGCTCTACCTGTTAGATCAAGACGCGTCTCTACGTCCAGGCAACCAAGGCCGCTGAGCATGATGCCCCAAGCAATTCCCCTTCAGTACATGAGCTATGGTCCGCCTGTCGCTACATCTGGCTGGGGCACACCAATCACGCCCTCTATCCCTTATAATTCCGTCCCATATGCATACCCTCCGCCATCGCCCATGCCTGGCACCTCCTTTGCTCCCTTCCCGCAAATGCCACCCTATATGGACGTTGCACCTCCTTCGGAACCCCATTCAGCCAGAGCAAGTCGTCGCTCGAGTCCAGCCCGAAGATCATCTACGTACGGAGACCCAGTAATCAGGCAGACCTACGCTGATACTGGCACGACTAATCTGGAGAAGGTCTCCTCAAAGGAGAACCGACCAGTACTGACTTCTCGGAGATCAAGCCGAGTTATGGACGAAGATCGAATCAGTATGCCGCCACCGCCTCCACCGCCTCCGCAACCGAAGCCCCAACCGTCTGAGGTTGTTCTTGTGCGCCGGCCTAGCGCTCGGAGGTCTAAAACATACCACCCTACAGAAGCTCCTCTGAGGGAGCGCTTTTACGAACCAGACGACGATTTTGACGTTCCAGACTCTCGACCACCTCTTTCACCAATGAGGTCACGGCGAGAGTCTCACTCCCCATCTCGACCTCCGACTTCATATAGGGGCCCTTCGAATATCGAGGCCCGCGATCGGCCTGGTCTACCCAGAAAGTCCGTGTCGTACTCTACACCGACAGCCACCACAAAGGTTGCTTCCAGCAAGGCCGGTGCAACTCCTCGTCGGACTACAATGCCATCATCCATTATACCCCTTGAGCAGAAAGAGCTTGAGGCCGAACAATACCAAAATAGAAGGAGTAAGACCTCAAGTGAATTGACTGCCGAGGCTCTTCGAGATCTGAACAAACGAAACTCGAGCTCAAGATCTGAGACTGGTAGTAGCTATAGCCATAAAAGCCACCAGTCTTCGTCAAAGGACTCCTCGGGCCGTGGTAGAAGCCACACAAGCGGGACGAGAACTAGCATCACTCTTCCTGGAGGCCTCAACATAGGCATTCCAACTGATTACATGGACAAGGAGGGTCGGCCACTCAGCATCAGCGTTGGCGGTCTTGTCCTGTCGGTGGGCACCGAGGGTAAGGAGGTGCCTAGGGTGAGAGAACAAAAAAGGATTGAAAGGGCACCAAGTGAGGCTAGTCGCGCATCTCGTAAGAGCATGTCCAGCAACATGTCTAGTCGGGATCCAGTTCATCCCTCGCGGCGACTTTCTCATATTGAAGACCGCGTCCCAAGCTTGAAATCAAGCGCACAGCCCAGTCGGGCTCCAAGCGTCAATGGCCGTGGCTATGATTACCGACGGCAGAGTGTTGACTATGGCAAGAACATTGACGATGCCGTTTATGGAGCATGACCTTGAGAGGTGCAAATGCAGTGCTCGCATCTCAAAATCCTTTACATTGCTGTAGTCTCATTATGGGCGGTTATCTCTTTGTCTTGCTTTTTTTGCTTTTCTGACTTGTCGTTTTCCTATAACGAGGGCCTCATCTCCTTTCGAGTTGGGGGACAACGCATGCGATGACCTATGAATATGATAGTCTCCTATGTTCTTACTGTGTGTACTGTTCTACTGGATGATGGCCTTTTTTTTCAACACGGCCCAATCGTCTACACATTTCGGGCATGGAATGATTTGTTTTGCGGAATTCTTCTTCAATTTCTTCCATAAAAGCAGATGCGCCTACAAAAGCTCACCACACCAAAAAGAGTCAAGGGTGGACATCGAGAGTACCCAAAAGTTGGGGCCGGCAGAACTGCTTGAAAGTTTTCTTATTGAACATTTTGTTGAAGATGTTTATGACATTCTGGTTGCCTCCGAGGAAGTTAAGATGCCTCGTCATGTTGTTGTTTTGAAGCTTCAGCAAACAAGCAAGCGAGCAAGCGAAGGAAACGAACAAGCCTTGAAATTGTCTTGGGAAAATAAAGGATTTCCTCGTACTTGATCTCGACGAGATCACTCCTTTTTTTTGTGTATGTACCTTGCACTGATTTTGTTTCTTTTTGGTGGTTTCGAGATTACCTTATACTCTTATCGTATCCCGTTTAACTTTGGAAAGTGGCCAGAGATTGAGATGATGATGATGATGATGGTCGATGATACCTTTCTTGAGAGGATTGGGGGAATCGTCGAGATTTGAGACTCGACCGACCATGCTGGTTTCATGGTTTGAGTTGGGGGATTCCTCCAGGGTGGAGAGAAAGGATCTTGAGCATGGGGCACAAAGACATGAGTGTCTCTGGCAATCTGCTGCTGCTGTCGGCACGATGGATATGTTGGAACGAGACCAGGTTAGGTATCTTGATGTACTGACAGTCTCTCTTCTGGTGGTGGACGACCTGAAGACTCCAAGGGAAGTTATCTGGCTCACCATTGCCGCGATGGATGGATGGCCATCATAAAAAGGTCGACATATTAGGTATCGATAGGTCAAGAAGAAGCAAAAGATTGACAAATACTCAAAAGATTCCAGATCTCCTTCAAAAAAAAGTCCCTGGTTTAATGAAGTCTTATTGAAATCATCAGCGCTGCTAATCCATACATGGACTGAAAAGTAATTGAAGAAATGCTTTTGTTTGTTTGTTTTTTCCACATCTACCTGGCAAAATAGTCCTCTTCCTTGGTGATGAAGGGGGGGTATCAAAGAAGTTACATATCACATCGTAACACGTCGTAAAGAAATTCTCTCAAAGTGATGTATGGTCATCATAGTCGTCGTCATCATCATCATCAAGTCTCGCGAGAATCGAGCGTCAACCAAAGATAGTGACATCCTTCTTCGTGATCCTCAAATCACCGAAAATGAATCCCTTCCAGATTGAAATGGTATAACAGCTTGAGAAAATCTCCTTCGTCGCACATCCTGGCTCTCTTGTCGGCAAGTTGAGTCTTGTCTTCGAGGACCGATCGTATCTTTTCGCGTACCAGTTCGGCAACTTTGCCTCTCCTTTTCCTACCGGCTCCCCTTGACGCCTTGATGGCCGCCTGTTGCTGTTGCTGCTGCTTGAAAAATTCCGGAAGGTCATCGTCGTCACCGTCTACATCCATGAATCCGTCCCATTCTTCCTCGGCCTCGTCATCGTTAGCGGTCGTATTCTCCACGTCCGTCATTGGTGTCGAGTCGTCCGCAGGGCCGTCTTCAAGTGGAACATCATTCTGCGCACACCACGTTCTGTAATTCGCCTCGAGGGCGTTCATTATGCTCGTGGTGCCCAAAAAGTTGGCTCGGAGGATCTTGTTCTTGCGCACAAAGCAGATCCGTAACAAGCCGTCCCATTCTTCGTACGATATGTTGGGCCTGGGGTTCTTGGGCACGAGGCGGACGACGCTGCTCTCCACGGCCGGCGGAGGCTTGAAGTTGTTCTTGCCCACTTTCATTATGTGGTCGATCTTGGCCCACATCTGAGCGTTCACGCTGAGCCGCGAGTAGAGTTTGTCGCCCGGTTTGGCGAACAGGCGGAGAGCGAACTCGCGCTGGAACATGAGGATGCAGACTCTCGGTGAGGGCATGGTAGCGAGCAGTTTAAAGACGAGAGGACTCGAGATTTGGTAGGGCGTGTTGCTTATGCAGACGTCGAAGTAGGGGAGGGGGTCGGTCTTGATCACGTCGCCCAGGATCACGTCGAGACGGCGACCCAGCGTCGTACCCTGGACTCGTTTCGTCACTTCGGCTGCCATGCGAGGGTCGAGTTCGATTGCTATGCACTTTTTCGCCTTTTCCAGAATCTTGACCGTGAGGTTACCACTACCCGGGCCGACTTCGAGAACGGTGTCGGATTGCTTGAGGTCGGCTTTGTCGACGATGGCCTGGGCTACGCCGGGGTTCTTGAGGACGTGCTGACCGAGGTCTGTGTTCATTTTGAAGATTGCATTGGATTGACCGGACGAGGGGTTGGCGTTGGCACCACCGGGTTTGTTGTAGGGTGAGGAAGAGGAAGCGGACGGCCGCTTTTTGTGTTGGGCTTTTGGCATGTTGGCAAGGTTTTGAGGGTTCGGGTGCTATGTGAGACAGGAGTAAGCGTATATGAGAACCGAAAAGGCAAGTGAAGGCAGAAGACGATGTCGAGGAGAAGAGAGTGAAGTGTTTGCGTGCGATCGAATTCACAACTCGCGCATGTTCAAAAGTCGTATAACTTTTTTTTTGTCTTTGGAGAAACAGCGTAAAGTGTGGGGAAAATCTGCCTGCGTTTCGGCGACTTCAATCACTTTCCTGACTTGCGAGTGTTTTGTATTGATATTTTTCCATAGCGATTTGGCGAAGCCTCTCGAGGCAATAAAGCGCTTGTTGACCCTCCTTCAATATCGTATCGTCGTCAAAACATCCAAGAAGATGGCATCGCGACGGGATTTCTTGAGCCAGCAGGCCCCCGAAAATTATGTCGCTGGTCTAGGTCGAGGCGCGACTGGATTTACCACACGATCTGATCTCGGTCCCGCTAGAGAAGGCCCCAGTGCAGAGCAGATACAGGAAGCGCTTGCTAAGAGAGCAGCACAACTGGGCGCTGCGCCTCCTACCGCTTATGGAGCCGCGGGAAAGAAGCCGGACGAGCCAGAGGAGGACGACGAACGATTTCAGGATCCTGACAACGAGACTGGCCTGTTCGCCTTCGGGCAGTACGATAGAGATGATGACGAGGCGGATAGAATATACCAGGAAGTAGAGGAGAAGATGGAAAGACGGCGGAAAGCCCAAAGGTTAGTACACTCTTTACCCCCAACCCTTGCCCTCTGTCAGAGAAGCCTGTGGTTTATCTTTTCCACTCCTGGGTGAGCAGATTACCGACATAACTCCTTCGCGGTCCTCTAGGGAAGCACGAGAACGAGAAGAGATCGAAGAGTACAATCGAAAGAACCCAAAGATAGCAGAACAGTTTGCAGACCTCAAGAGACCACTCGCTGCGATAACCGACGAAGAGTGGGCCAATCTCCCTGATCCTGGCGACCTCACGGGCAAGAATCGAAGATCGAAACAGAACTTGAGACAGCGATTTTATGCCGTTCCAGACAGTGTGCTGGCTGGTGCGAGAGACTCAACGGAAATGCAGACGACTGTTGAAGATGACGGCGCAGAGAGTGCAGTGAGGGCCGACAATAAAGATGGGACGATGACAAATTTTGCTGCAATTGGTGTTGCGAGAGACAAAGTGCTCAAGGCTAGGTTGGATAGAGCAGCGCAAGCAGATGCTGGGACTGGGACAGCGACTGCAATCGACACCAAAGGCTACTTGACTAGTCTGAACACCGCAGAATTCAAGGCTTCGGAGTTGGCCGTAGGAGACGTCAAGCGAGTCAGAGTTCTGCTCGAGTCGGTCATCAAGACTAACCCCAAACATGCCCCTGGATGGATCGCCATTGCACGTTTGGATGAGTTGGCTGGAAAAATTGTTTCTGCCAGGAAATTGATCGCTCAAGGATGTGAGCAGTGTCCCAAGAGTGAGGATGCGTGGCTGGAAAATATTCGACTCAACGACAATCATAACGCGAAGATTATTGCTGCCAACGCTATCAAGAACAACGAACGATCAACGAGACTATGGATCGAAGCGATGAAACTAGAATCAGATCCTCGAGCCAAAAAGCGAGTATTACGGCAAGCCATCGATCACATTCCCCAGTCCGTTGCAATCTGGAAGGAAGCGGTGAATCTGGAAGAAGATCCTGAAGACGCCAAGTTGCTGCTTGCCAAAGCCACTGAGATTATCCCCCTTTCAGTCGAGCTATGGCTTGCTTTGGCACGTCTGGAAAGTCCTGAGGCTGCCCAGGCTGTGCTAAATAAAGCACGAAAAGCCGTGCCAACCAGTCACGAAATCTGGATCGCTGCAGCGCGGTTACAGGAGCAGATGGGCAATGCGAACAAGGTCAACATCATGAATCGTGCTGTCAAGGCTCTTGTCAAAGAAGGGGCTATGCTCAAGCGTGAAGAGTGGATCGCCGAAGCAGAGAAATGCGAAGGAGAGGGCGCCGTGCTCACCTGCGGTGCCATTATCCGAGAGACACTCGGTTATGGACTTGACGAGGACGACGACCGCAAAGAAATCTTCAAAGATGACGCCAAGGCTAGTATGGGCCGAGATCGGTTCGAGACTGCTCGCGCTATATATGCTTATGCACTCCGTATCTTTCCCACGAGCATGTCACTATGGATCGAGGCGGCAGACCTTGAAAGACATCATGGCACGAAGGAAGCGCTGTGGCAGGTTTTGGAGAAGGCAGTCGAAGCTTGCCCGACATCTACGAAGCTATGGTTGCAGCTTGCTCGGGAACAATGGTATGCAGGCAACGTCGACGACGCTCGCCGTGTCCTCGCGAGAGCTTTTAATCAAAACCCGAAATCCGAGGAAATTTGGCTGGCGGCGGTCAAGCTGGAAGCCGACGCAAAACAGGTCGACCAAGCCAGAGAATTACTTTCTACAGCAAGACAGCAAGCGTCGACGGAGCGTGTGTGGTACAAAAGTGCTGCATATGAGCGACAACTGGGCAATATTGACGTTGCTCTTGACCTGGTTCTTCAAGGTCTTACTTCCACCGTTGTCGACAAGAAAGAGACTCGATTTCCCCGTAGTGCGAAACTGTGGATGATCAAGGGTCAAATTTACGAAGACAAAGGTATGGTTCCGCAGGCGCGCGAAGCATATTCGCAAGGCACGAGAGCTTGTCCAAAGTCAGTGCCACTATGGCTTCTGGCAGCACGACTCGAGGTGAAGGCTGGCATCATCATCAAAGCTCGATCAGTGCTTGACCGGGCTAGACTGCAGAACCCAAAAAATCCTGAGCTTTGGGTGGAGAGTATCAGGATCGAATTGAATACCAAACCGCCGAACACTCAACAAGCGAAGACCTTGATGTCAAAGGCACTTCAAGAGTGTCCAAAGTCCGGCTTGCTGTTGTCGGAGAATATCTGGACACTCCAGCCTCGAACTCAGCGTAAGCCTTTGGCCCTAGAAGCCATCAAGGCTGTGGATAACGATGCTATACTCTTCGTAACGATTGCGCGAATCTTTTGGAGCGAACGACGCCTCGATAAAGCGATGAGTTGGTTCGAGAAAGCAATTGTATTGGATTCTGATCTTGGAGATACGTGGGCGTGGTATCTGAAGTTTCTCATGCAACATGGCACTGAGGTGAGTAGTCGTCACACTTGCGTGATTGGGGGTGACTTAAGACTGACAACAGCACAGGAGAAGCGAGAGGACGTCATCAACAAATGTATAGCAACGGAGCCGAAGCATGGAGAAGTTTGGCAGCGAGTTAGAAAGGACCCGAAGAATGCGTACTTGAGCACAAAAGAGGTGTTGATGGAAGTTACGAAGAAATTGGAAGCCAAAGACATTGCTTAGATTTTCCCCGGCCATGGTGGTTCGGCAGCCCGGACTTTATTCATGATCTTCTTGAATTTAATTAATTATGGACACGTCCACTACAATATGTTCATGTCAAAGGAAAATGAAATCTTGCAATCGATTCAGTCTTGTCCTGACAAGGCTGCAGTCATGTGATCAGGCTGAAGTCAAGTACAAGTCACGTGAACGTGCCCGCTCCTTGCCTCGGCGCCCGCGATACTCCGTATAATTAAGTGAATGGTTCCGCCTGCGCCGCTCGGGTTTTCTTCCACCTTCCATCACCCTCACTCAACCTTTACTCATCCATCACTCCTTCTTCAGCAAATATTTCATCGCCTTTTGTTCAAGACCGACATTTTTCTTTTCACCTTGTATCATAACTTTCCCGACGATCTATTAGGTATTGTCTTTGTCTTCCCGATCCCGGAATCACCGCAAACGGTGGAGGAGGCGTTACCCGACAGACTAATTCGTCCATTCTCTTGTGAAACCTCGGGCAGAACACATCGTGTTTGCTCTCATCACTCGGATACACAGTGAGGGGGGAAATTTTGGTGTCAAGAATCGGTCGATACTGGGAACGGCGGTAGACTGTATCTTGCGTTGAGGAATAGCAGGTCGATTGGGTTTTGGTACAAGGCACAATTGGTGCAGGTCGTGAAGATTTCTCATTCTCGCCTGAGTTGGACGTCAGAGCTCTCCCGAGGCCTGATCTATTACTTGTTTACCTTTTTTCTCAATATCATCTCCCTTTGCCTTGGTTATCTTTGACCTCTTGTCCCTGGAACAGAGTCAATAGCACTTTTCACCATTGCGCGCACCGCCGACTTGACCTTGATAAGCCTCTTCAACTGGTATCGACTACGCTTTCTGCCCCTGTGGCACTGCCGCCATGGCATCCTACGTGTATTTCAAATTCAAGTCACAGAAAGAACCACAACGCGTGACCATTGATGGCCCTCATACCGATGTTTGGAATCTCAAACGTGAAATCATCAACATCTCTCGCTTGGGCGACGGTACCGATTTTGATCTCAAGATCTACAAAGAGAATAGCAATGAAGGTAGGACTCCCAGAGGTACCGATTATAAATGATATAAAGCTAACATTTCATGAAGAATACACAGATGACACCGAGATCATCCCCAAAGATTCGACGGTTCTCGCTCGAAGATTACCGGCCGCCGCGCCTGGCAAAGGTCGTGCTGCTCGCTATGTCTCTGGAAAACCACCAGTTAGCGCCAAACCCAGCTCAAGTGCACCGAATAGGGCTGCCAAAACAGTGGATTTGGACAAGTTCATGACTGAAGAAGAGAGATTGAAGGCGATGCTGCAGTTTACTGACGCACAATGGCAACAAAAGCAAGAAGAGATGTCACACGAGACTAGAGCTGCTATGCCCGGAAAATCATTCGCTAAAAAAGCCAACGTCCCGGAAGGTGAGCCACCACACGGCTACATCTGCTACCGTTGCGGCAAGAAAGGTAAGTCTCCCTGTCTTGTTGATATCAAGATCACACAAACTAACAATCCTCAGGTCACTGGATTCAAGCTTGTCCCACGAATGACGACGTAAATTATGACAACAAGAATCGGATCAAGCGCACAACCGGCATTCCTCGGTCAATGTTGAAGAAAATTGATCAATCGGATGTCGATAAATTGGATGATGCCGACCGACAAAAGCTTATGGTGAATGCCGAAGGAGAATATGTATTTGCACAGGCAGATGAAAAAGCATGGAAGAAACATTTGGAACAAGTCAAGGCTGCGGAAGCGGCTAAAGAGAAAGTACAAGTTGGCGACAAGGAGCTGCAAGATCGAGGCCTGCAGTGCTCGATCGACAAGCGCTTGTTTGTAGACCCAATGAAGACACCTTGTTGTGGGAAGACATATTGTCATGACTGTATTGAAAATGCCCTGCTTGAGAATGATCTTACCTGTCCCGGATGCGAGACTGAGAACATCAGCCTTGAACGGCTGGAACCTGATGAAGACATGAAGGCAAAGATCAAGGAGTATGAAGCAGAGAAGCAAAATGAAAAACAACAGTCTAGAAGTCCTACTGCTACAGCAGAATCACCCAAGGCAAACGGCTCTGTTGCCGGGTCTAGACCAACTTCACAAGCTGGTGCCTCACCTGTCTCGTCAAGCGCACAGTCCAAGAAACGGAGTGCGAGTGAAGTGAACGATTCCAATGTGTCGGGTAACCTTGACGTACCAGCGATGAAGCGTCAGAAGTCTGGGGACGCAGTAGCATCGGAGACCCCCAAGTCAGAAGCCGTCCAAACAACAGACGAGGACCAGGTCGATTCATCTGACGACAAGAACGAGTTTCCTGAAAATATGATGCCCCCGGATTTCTCGCAGATGCAGAATGGCATGAACTTCCCTATAATGCCTGGATTTAACCCTTTTATGATGAACCCCATGAATATGGGAATGGGAATGGGAATGGGCATGGGTATGAACGGCATGAACGGCATGAACGGCATGAACGGCATGAACGGGATGGGTTTCATGAATCCGAATTTCAACATGATGAATGGTATGAATGGCATGAACATGTTTCAACCCGGCAATAACGGCATGGGTGGTTTCGGCGGTAATCAACCCATGCAAAACAATAACTGGAACCAAAACCAAAACCAAAACCAAGGCTACGGACAGGGACCAAACTGGAGGAACAACAATCGAGGTGGTTTCAAGCAACGAGGCGGCTTTCACAACAATAACAATATTCAAAATAAGCCAGCAACACAACCTGCCGGTATGGCCGGTGTCCCCACGGGTCCAAAGTCGATGAACCAAGGTGGTTACACACCGGCAGGACCGGCGGGTGGGAAGTTTGCAAATCAGCAGCATCATGTCGGAAACGAGGAGGACAATGCGTATATGCGACAACCAGTGAACCCTCAACGATTTCAAAATCGACAGAAACGGGCGAGGCAGGCCGACTATAGGGAGTTGTAATCGGGGACGGTATGGGTCACAAACTTGGTCGTTCCTTTTGGAAGGAAGGGTGTTACCAGTTATGAAGGACGAAGGGAAAGGTAGTTTACGAAGACCCCCGTCATGATACGTAATGTGACCTCTCATGCTGAATGATGGTGAATGGGATTTATCATATTTGGCCATGAACAAACTGTCTACACTCTATGGGGTAGTGTGGTCATCGAGGCGTCTTTGTTTTGTAGTCTATATTTTGACTCGGGGACACAGGCCCTGGGAGTCGAAGAAACAGAATAAAATACTGATTCAAGACAATCTCTTGTCTACATTTCCAAACTATTCACGATTTTTTCTGTTTTCCTATTAGTCATGAAAGCACTTGTACATATTGTACTCCTAACTCCACTTCAGCCTCGCCAGCCTCGCGTCCCCCGACGTAGTCGCTCCGTTGTTTTCTGACGATTGATTCATCATCATTTTTAACATGCGATCTCTCAGCAAGCAAATACCCACCCGTACCATGACATCTCTCAATCTTGGTGGAGAATGGCAATGCCTGGTTTCCTTGAGGTATACGGAGTTCCATTGTTGACGGTTTTCCGATTTACGTCATGACTTTTTGAGATCGACCGCAACGGAACCTCAACTCCTCCAAGCTGCATGATGTGAGGATGCTAGTCATGTACAGATAATGGAGTCCCTCAGGCACGAGTACAAAGAGGGGTAGATTCCCTCCCGGCCAAGTGACTTTTATTATGTTTTTGAAACGAGTCGGGGTTTTTCGACTCACTTGAATAAAAAAGTTTTATAGTCGTTGATTGGAGTCAAGATGCCTTCGAAGGACCATGAAAACGGGGTGGATGAGTCTGTCAATACAAAGGAGGAAAACGGAACCAAGAAAAACGAAAAAGATGCTGAAATGGAAAACAGCGGCGCACAAGAAGAGTCTGAACCAAACAAGAAGGAAGAGGGACAAGAGCAAGAAGGGTCCGAGGGAGATGCTCACGCTGGACAAAAGCGAAAGCACGAGGAACGACCTACAGGCGAAGAAGACCAAAACGGGTCGAAAAAAGCGGCTCGAACAAAGGGGACGAAGAGTGGCCGTGCAACTCTGAAACAGCTGTTGAACTTCTTACTCTCCGCGGACGCGCTGCCGTATTGTTTTCCAGACGAAGAACTAGAAGCGGCCAAGAAGAAGCAGGGATTGAAGTGCTACTCGCTCACGTCGCCGACTTCCTTGACGGCTTTTGAGCATCTGGTCTGCGCTCACCTGTTGAGTAAGCCGCTCAGCCACGCGCTGGGGTTGAGGAGCATCCGTACGTTGCTCAACGAGCCGTACAACTTTGGCACGGCCAAGCGCATCGTCGACGCGGGAGAGGACAAAGTATGGCAGGCCCTCGAAGATGCCAAGACGCAACACCGTCAGAAGACGGCGAGGTACCTTTCTGGAATGGCGCGGGAGTACGCGCCCGACAAGGCCGGCGACACCATGTTCGACCTCGCGGAGAAGGCCAACAACGAAGGGCCCAACGGTGTCGTCGAGCACATCAAGGAGACGGTGCCTGGGTTGGGCAAGATAGGCGGGGAGATCTTCTGCAGACGTATCCAGTGTGTGTATGGATGGGGAGACGCGTTGTGGCCCTATGCGGATGGGAAGGCGTTGGAATGCCTCAGGGAGATTGGGATCGATGTTGAGGATGCGGATGAACTCCAGAATGGCATTGAGAGTCTGGTGGATTGGGAGCGCGTAGGGGACATGGGGCTTCAGGAACGTGTTTTGAGTAAAGGTGAGTTGGCGGGTGAAGAGATGGAAACCCAGGTTCAGGCCGAGTTTGTCGTTGCTCTGGAGAGGGCGGTGGGTTGTGTGTTGGAAGGGAAAGTTGAGGAGTTTAGAAAGGCTGCTGCGGAAGCGTAGGATAGAAATCAGATATGTGACTGACCTACCTGGTACTAGATCTTGGTCGCACAATAGATATTCATAATCGTCAAGACTACCGATGTTTGTGTGTAGTGCGGTGTTTCTTCCTGGATGAAGGATTGAAAATGGGGCCAGTCTGTCCAGTCAAATTCAGCCTCGTTCTTCACCCCAAATGTGGAGAAGAGTTGATGCCGCCCTTACTCAAGCCTTGCTGTGGTGGAGAGAGGGACGTGGACGTTGCCCTTAGAGCCGCGTAATCAGTGTGCCAATGGTTGGAAGCTTGTCTAGGAGGGGCGCATCTTGAATACTATTAAGAAGCCCGTATACCGAGCTTGGCCAATTGGGAATAAAAAAGGCTAAGACGCCAAAGCTGTGTACATTTGCATGGCATTGGCCCGCATAGGGGAGCTGGGTGAAATGCCCTCCCTCCTCATTAATACTGCTCTCAAGAAGGGCTAATCTATCAACTATTTCATGCGATACCCATACGAGTACTCTGTAGAATATGCCCAGGTTTAAGTATCCCCGACAAAGTAAAAGACGGTTTCGTCCCATGCAGGAACCGAGCACTCTCGTGGAGCTGAGGCGGTACGGTGTATCCATAGGGCCTTACTCCGTACGGAGTATTGTGATAAGAGATCTACAATATTCTTGAGCTCGTCTACATCCGTTCGGTGTGTTCCCGCAATTCTAGTCTCGCTAAACTCCGACGCACCGCACATACACTGAGCTTTCAATCTCCCTGAAAGGAGAAGCCTTTCGGTGAAGTCGGTTAGGCCAAAAGATATATAACACCTTGGAATTGGGGGTCCCCGAAAAAATAATGTCAGTCACTCGTTTAGACAGTCCAGATTGTTGCCCACAGAAAGAAGAACCCCAGAACGTCAACACGACGACGATCAATATCAGGCACAGTGGGTGCAACAAGTCCGAAAAAATGGCGGAACGCAACGATTCTGTCAATGAAGTTGCCTACGGCATCTATGGCACTTCACAACTGATCGCTTGTAAGTGTTTTCTTTTCTTTTTTTGGGACAAGGAAGTTGCTGGCTTTTTCTGTTGTGATCTTGTATTGGCTTCTGATTCTTTTTCTTGCTAGCCGATGGCCATGGAGACCGCAAGTACATTGTCCTGGTGCCTCATCCCACGTCGGATCCCAACGATCCATTGAACTGGACGTACCCCAAGAAATTGCTCACGATCTTCGGCATCATGTGCTTCGCCTTCTTCTGCGGCGTGGTCGTCACAGGCCCGATCGCCGCGTGGACGTACACTATCGAGGACATCGGCATCACGGAAACTCAATTGAACTACGCCTTGGCCATAAATCTTCTTGGTTTGGGATTCGGAAATGTTGGATATACGTTGATATCGGCCCAACTCGGCCGCAGGACTGTCTACCTTATAGCCTCTATCGGTGGCATTTGTACGTCCATCTGGACCGCCGTTTACGATTCCTCTGGAAGCAATTATGCCAGGAGTCTCATCCTGGGGTTCCTCCTGGCCCCTTACGAAGGCATGACGATGACGATCGCTGGAGACTTGTTCTTCTTGCACGAACGCGGTACCTACATGGCGGTTATCTTGTCAGTCACCTCCCCCTCCTTCTTGGCGTTCCGCACCCATCGTGTACTGATCTTTATGTTTCATATTCTAGCCTGTGCGCCTTGCTGGGTACGGATTTGGGTACCATTATGGACGGTTATATTGCTTCGTCCCCAATCTCGTACATAGATTGGAGATGGACCGGCTGGATTCCCACCATCGGATTCGGCTTCACCTTTCTGGTCATCTTCTTCTTCTTTGAGGAGACGCGTTACCTGAGATCATCCCACACGCAACCCTACACTGCCACTCGCGTCGACAATGAGGACAATTCTGAGGAAATTTTGCAGAAAGAGGGCATGAGTGCTCCTCAAAGTGACACCAGAGTTGCAGACTCTCATCCGACCCGAAAAGGTTGGCTACAAAGGATGGCTCCGTGGCAAATCCTACCAAGAACGTCAAGGTGAGTGACAGTTCACCCCAACACCTGGACAGTGGTAGATTGATATGCAAAAGGAAATCAACGTGGGAACTTCTCAAAGAAATATGTGTCCTGTCGACTTACCCGGCAGTCTTGTGGGTAAGCTGAACATTTCCCCTCGAGTGCAGCTGGTGGATAGCTAACGTAATATTTACAAAAGGCCGGTTGTGTCTATGGTGTCAATCTGGCCTGGTTCGCATGTATCCTCAGTATGCTGGCAGTTGTCATTTTTGAGCCCCCATTCAACTTTACCGCCTCGGCCTTTGGCCTTACTCGTGTGGGAACCATTACCGGGAGTATTCTTGCGTATGTCTCTTTTGAAGATCGGTGTGGTTTGGCCCTTCGCTGACTAACAGCAAATCCCCAGATTGATCATTGCTGGTCCACTCAGTGATCGTATTGCTACTGCACTGGCCCGAAGACGCGGAGGAATTCGAGAGGCAGAGGATCGTTTGCCCCTATTCTTTGCCGCTCTTGTCTTTATGCCTGGAGCGCTCTTGATCTTCGGATTTGCTGCCTACTATGTGAGTCTCACTTGATGCCGTGTCTTCACGACGCGACGGAACTAATCCTTGTTTACCAGAAAACTCATTGGATGGGTCCGGTATTCGGTGAAGCTATGACTTCGTTCTCGTACGCATTTGCCTCAGAATTAGCCATGAGTAAGTGTATCCAAACTTTCGGGTCCTCCGACTCCTATCTAGGAATTAACTTCGCACAGGCTATGTTGTCGACTGTTATCGCCCCGTTGCCGTTGAAGCATTTGTTGGAATTGTCGTAATACGAAACCTGTGGGGCTTCGGCTTCACCTTCGCCATCAGCCCCTGGCTTGCCGCGTCCAACGTACGCGACGTGTGCATTGTTCTGGCAGTCGTCACTATCGTCGTGTATGCCACAACCATTCCACTTTACATCTACGGTAAGCGACTCAGAATCTGGACCAGTCAGAGATTTCCCCTGGCAGGAAGAGAAGTTCTCTGAAGTGTTCGATCTCGCACTGGAGACGTGGCCATCCCCAGAGTACATGTGTGTCTCCGTGGATGCAGAATTGTATGAAAAGGACTGAGGTATCAAGCGTTTCACCCACTGGATGTGGCCGATGACGGAAGTCGTGAAGCAGGAGGTCTTTGAACCCCTTGGAGCAACAGTAACGGAGGCCCAAAGACATTGATGATAGCATTACAATCTCTGACTGTACTTTCTGAGCCTTCTGTGCCAGACTGGGTTCATTGTGGGATCTTGCTCTCCAGGCAGATTATCTATGCGATTCTGTTAGACTCTACGCTATACATACATTGGAAAGCAATCTCCACTGAAGTCACTTCATGCCTTATCAAGATTGATGGGACATTTTATGTGTCCTCCAAACATTTCCATGCCAATAAGTGACAGCTGTGATAGCTATTTCTGGGAAGGAAGGTGTTAAGCGAGGTCCGGGAACGCTAGGTTATAGTCAGGGTCAAATACGACGAACTCGACGATGAAAGACCCTCGCCACTAACCGGGAAATGGTTCTCCACTTCTTCATACATCAAGAAGACGAGCGTTGTCAAGAAGCGTTTGACGGAGTATTCCGCGAAAGCATGGGATTCGGCCGTTCAGCAGGAGGCTTCTCCATCGTTCAGACTTTCATTCTAGATTGTCTGGATCTGTACCCACTTTCATGAATACTTGCACCAAGATTAAGAGATGTCAGCCTCTTAAATAAAGAAAAAAAGGTAGAAACAAAAACAAAAAGAAAAGGAAACTTTCAGTATTTCTCTTGACTACTTCCCCTGACTTCTTGAAGAAGGTTTGAGTGAGGGTCTAATCGCCCTTTGGGGACACTTTGTCAAGACTAGCCTTGAGCGCGAGAGGACCGAAATGAGCCTTGTAAGTTGAGTATCTCGTGATTGTGATGATGCATACTCATCGAACCGAAGGACGATAGAGAGGAGCTCGAGCTCTGGGCTGTAGTTGAGCACAATAGACCTCTACAGCGCCTCCGCCAACCACTACCGGTACCCAAAGGTACCGAGGTCTTGATCAAAGTCACGCACTGCGGTGTTTGTCATTCTGATGTGCATCTCTGGGAAGGTAAATATACGTTACCCTTACCACGAGCATTGGGTCACGAGATTCTCGGGACCGTGGCAGCATTGGGTCCAGAAGTAGAAGGCGTTGTCCCTCTACAATCCCAGCAAGTTGTGTTCCCGTGGCTGGGTTGTGGGATGTGCAACCACTGTCAAGAAGGTCACAACAACAGATGTCTGAAGCCGCAGAGTCTGGGCATCAACCTGCACGGTGGCTTCGCATCTCATGTGGTGGTTCCGCATCCCAGGTACCTCGTCGACGTCGAGAACGTTGACCCGGCGTTTGCATCTACACTCGGGTGCTCGGGCGTGACGGTCTACAACGCCCTTGAAAAGGTCCTTCCTCTGCCATCGGACGAACCAGTCGTCCTCATCGGAGCTGGTGGGCTGGGCTTGTTGGCGATTTCGATGTTGAGAGCACTGGGCCATCGCTCGATCATTAGTGTCGACATCAGCGAGGAGAAGGTCAAGGTCGCACGGGAAGCAGGGGCCACAGCCACGGTGCGTTCAGGGACAGAAACTACCGCCACGGACTTGCTGGCCGCCACAGGGGGCCCCGTATTGGCCGTCGTTGATTTCGTCAATGTCCCGGCGTCTGCGACACTCGGGCTCGACGTGCTTCGGAAAACCGGGAAATTGGTCCTGGTCGGTCTCAGTGGTGGAATCATGCAGCTGAACCTAGCGACGATGATTTTCAAAGCCGCCTCTATCGTCGGCACCAACACTGGAGATCTATATCATCTTCAAGCTGTCGCTCGTCTGGCCAAGGAAGGGAAACTCAAGCCAATTCAGATGACAGAGGCTCCATGGGAACAGGCCGGCCAGGCTCTCGAAGCACTTGCTCAAGGCAAAGTTGTCGGTCGGACAGTGCTGGTGAAATAGGGCATATTCTGATCAATACTGAAAATAGGTTCACCAAAATGAGCTTCATGCTATCCCTACTTCGAGTTCGATTTCAAAAGATTCGTCAGCCAAGTTACCGTGCAGTTCACGGCGTGCGGCTGATACAGTCCCACCATGGTCTACCCGTCTCCTGACAGCTTCTCCCTGATATGTCAATTCAAGAGCTTCGGCCGAGTCGTTAGAAAGCAATGATATGATGTTTTGACGTGTTCTCTTTTCACTCGCAGAGGTCGTACGTGGAACGGCTGTAGGCTAAATCCGCCCCCATGGGCCTGTTCTGTGGTAATCCCTTATCGCTCGCATCAATTCTAAACCGTCCTGGCGTTCTCGGTGCTTCGGCAACCCGGTCACCTCTTATCTATTATGATTATGGAAGACACTCCGTATCAACACGTTTATTTCTAACTTTCGGACATACAGCACACAAGTACAATGGTGGGTTCCGCCAACACGTACCGCAAGGTCTAGCCCAACAACATAACAATGGTCTGGCGGAACAGACGTCTAGACATGCTTATATCAAACTAAATGCATAGCTCTCTCTCTTCCTCTCTCAAGACACGCCTCTTTAGAGCGAAGACCACTCTATGTCCTGCGAAAGACTTGATATCGAGAGGTCAGGGTGAGTAGTTGCTGTAAAAGCGGCAAGAATGAACTGCCAAGCAAAAACTCGGTACAGCCTCTTGGGATCAACGGGAACATTATGACTTTGACCTCACTCTACGCTGCGTCAACAGAGTCCAATTATGATTCTACACATAGGAGAACCTCATTACCAGATGGTTGGTCTTGCGGATGGGAACGAGAATGGAGGGCACTCAGGGCTCCGGAAAGAGAAAGAGGACTTCATTGGCTTGCTGGTGAGTTTCTGCGTAGCGGAAGTTCACACACTCACTACTGATCCTCCATCAAGTCGATGTCGGAAGCAGAAGTTGCGCTGTAGTGGGACAAAGCCTTCATGTACAGGTGAATTGTTCTCTCCTACGACTCCTCAACTCGTCTGATCAACTCGCGCGATAGCTTGTGTGCAAAGCCACTCGATATGTGATTATCGGGACCCGCGACAAAACCGCATCAAGTTTGTAATGCAGCATCCTTCGAAGACTGTTCCCGAGACGCCGAGTGACAATGCAGGCGACGAGGAGCGTATTTCTACCACATTGCAACCACAGGCTGACCTGACGACTGTTCCCGTTAGACCTGCGGACTCTCGGTCTGTCAGAATCCCCTTCTTCCGATGGTTTGGCAAGACCGGGATCGCCCCAGGCTATAAGAAGATGTTGTTCGATGTCACGCGCCCTTCAGCGCCGAGCCCACAGACGCCCGATGCGCATCAACTGTCTGGCAGATTTGACGCCGTCATTGCAAATGCGGCTAAGCAGGAATCGCCATCTCTCTTCGAAGAAGACGGCATCACTCCAGCTTCGCGGGTACTTTACCCTTTCCTAAATACCTTCTTTGATCACTACGGTTGTCATTTTCCATTCTATCATCGCAATGCTTTTACCAAGCTGGTCAGATCTGGCAAAGTCTCTGCCCTGGTCCTGAATAGTATTTGTGGACTCTCTGCACGATTTAGCCCATTGGCCGAATTTCAAACCTATCCGCCCTACATGAGAGGCGACACTTTTGCACAAAAGGCCAAGATACTACTCGTTCCTCTACTCAACCTCCCGAGTTATGATGTGGTTGCTAGTATTTTAATGCTGGTATGGCTGGAGCTAGCCAATAACCACGACGTGGGAGTTTGGATGTATATGGGTATGGCTTGTCGTATGGCCATGGACCTAGGAATGCACAAGGTATGTAAAGTCCTCTCTGGCCTGCAAGCTCAACGCCGACAGACAACAGGCCGCCATCTCTGGGCCCGATAAACTGGAATCCGAAGAGTATTGGACAGTCTCGAGAACGTGGTTCAGTGTGCATCATCTGGACCACATCATCTCATTCGCGACAGGTCGACCACTCAGTATCGACCGAAAGTATATTGATGTGCCATGGCCGCGAATTGACGCCGACGTAGAATACCCTTCCCCATTTCCGAGCATGGTGGTCATCATGCAGACTTTGGGCTTGGTCCATGACGAGCTCAACAATGCCGAACAGCTTGATACCCTCAGGGCAGAGACTAGGGACAAACTCCTTCGTTTCAATGATGAGCTCATCAACTATTACGCCAATCTTCCGCGAGCGCTTTTATTCGACATCAACAATTTCCAGTCATACCTAGCAAGGGGAGAGAGTGGTACTTTTATCATGCTACATTTGTGGTTTCACACGGTGCGGAACTCTCTGCGAAAGATTGTACGTGCTGCAGTTCGACTCTAACTTTGGGCCCAGATAGTAATCCTGCTTCACCGACCGGGCTTGCGGTATGGACAAGAAGCACAAGCCAAGAACATTTGCCTGACTGCCGAAAGTCGAGGGATCGCGCTCTCGTCCGCGAGGACGATGAGCTCGATCCTCAGCTTGGTCGAAGTCGTGGACGCAAAGACTCTCGTTTCGAGCCCGTTTATCGACCAGGCCGTCGAAGTGGCCGGCTTGGTCTTCATTTCCGAGTCGTCCGCTGCAACGCTGAACTCGCTGAGGAGAATCACAAATCGATCCAACTACGAAGTATGTCTGAGGACGCTGCACAGACTCATCACCTACTGGAAGGGAGTCAGCTGGGTCACTACGACCATGGAGCAACAGGCCGAAGGCATGAAGGAAACCGACCCTGCCGAAGGTAGCGTCGACCCGCACAGTCTCATCGAGCTACAAGACACGAAGATGATACAGAAGCTTTTTGACAAGATGCAATATTCGATGTCGGGGCGGACGGTCAATAAGTCTCAAAAGTGTGAGTTGGAAAAATTTTTCTTTTCGTGTTTACTCTTAGCTAGATCTGGAACGAAGCTAAAATCTTTCGCTATAGCTATTGGGATCGGTTTTAGTGGTCTCACTAATGACTCGGGTCATGGTAGTGTCATGATTTTGCAACCGACCAGTCCCGTCACTACCACTGATGATGATGCCGCGCGATCGCACAGTGCTGGCGTCTTGGTGCATCTAACCGAAGATCGCGAGACCGCCACTGTTTTGCCAGAACAACACTTTATATCCGAATCCGCTCTTTTGGATGGCGAACCTTGGGACGCCTGGATCGATGATACATTCTGGGACGATCTCGATCTCACATTTGAGTCGATTCAGAACCCGATGGTAATGCCAAGTGACCCTACTTGAACCGGAATCGGGTCATGAAAGTCGTGTCCAAGGCACTCAAGTCCCTGAATGAACCGGAAGCATTTCAAAACGGCTCTTTGTCATGCACACAACCTGTATCGTTTCGGCCTTGTGTGTATCGCCAAACCCAAACGCACCAACCGCCTGCGCCTTCTCATCACTTCAGTGAAAGGTGCTCAGTTTTGGCAGCTACTATGCAAAAGTCCCGTGAGGCACTTTGCAGACCGCAAAGCCCCCGATCTGCAAAACACCTGCTCCGATATAAATGTCGTTGTATGGGTCTCCGGCAGCCGCCGTTTGGAAACTGATGACGGAACCGTCGTTGAAGTAAGCAAGTTCGGGGACGTAATTCGTCGACTTGCGGAGTCTCAATGCAGCAGCCGGAACCAACAAGTCTTTACCCAGACCTTCAACGTTTGCAAGGTACTTTGGCAAATCCTCCAAGGTCGGGAAAACTGGGATCAACAAACAATCAGTCAGTCCGTAAAAGAGGAGAGAGTACGAATACATTTTCACAAAGGGAGAGAGGGGGGAATAGGAATTTTCGTACCTGAGACGAGTAAATCACCAGTTGTCGGTAGAATATTGATGTTGTCTGCTGCGGCACCGAGGTCCTGTCGATCATCATCACGTTAACATCGACACTTTGTCTCTCTGCGTGGAAGTTCACAGCAAGCTCGGCGACTTACCACTTGTTGAAGCTGAGTCAAGGATTTATCCCCTTGGATCTCAAATATTGTCACGGTGCCATTTTTGGAATCTCCAACAAATAAACGGTCTTCCCAAACATTGAGACCATTCGAACCTGGAAAAGTGCCTGTGACTTGTTTACATGAGACGACCTGGTTTGGTCAAGTAAGTCAGCATTTTACGATAATCGTCGTCGTGGTGAGGATGGGGGGAGGGGGGGGCCTTGTATTGTAATAGTACTCCGTACCTCGTCACTGGCATCACAAAACTGAACATGGGTCGCCCAACTCCAAGGGCCAAACTTTCCCTCCATGTCACGCAAGAAACCACCTGCAAAGTAATGATCATTTGTGACGTAGAATTCCCTGGATCATCGGATGGTCAGCAAACAAAAAAGTTGCCACGGGATAGAATTACTATGCCCTGGGTCTACTCACAGAGGTCCAGTGGCTGCTGCTCCATTGGCAGTCTTGATGTTGGGATGTTTGACATTCTTGACCAGCTCCACAACATCCGAACCTGATTGATGGGAGAAAATGGCGATACTGTCCCCATCCCTAGCATGATTGACGGCAAATATATGAATCTGTCGAGTATCTTGTCAGAGAGAGAGAGAGAGAGGCGCTGCGTGGGAGTGAAAGAGATTAAACAATATTTCTCCTTCCAATGACGATGATGGTGTATCGGCGGGTGTCTGTTTACCTTTGAAGAGTCCTCGGGGAGAGGAAAAACATCTATCCCATGAGTGATGAAGTCCCCTTCCAACCCCTTGATGACGAGTTGGGTGGTTTTGCCGGTGTCGATGTCGTACTTGAAGAGAGACTCACGAAACGAGGATTCCGAACGACGTTCGACGGTCCTCACGCCGGCACAAGGGTACCAGTTTGTCCTCTCCCGGGCATCTCCGCACGCCAAAAACGCCGTCGATGAGGCGTAGTGAATCTTGACATCTTCACAGGCGTCGGCCTCGTGGTGGACGACACACTGGTCGTCGTTCAAGGGAGTGCTGTTTTCCCACCTCACGAGCCGGGTTTGGTCAATGTCCACCTTGCCCACCAGTCTCCAGAGGTGGACTGATTGGGTGTAGAGGAGAAGGGAAATCAAAGGCAAAAGTAACGAGACGGGCACAAATTTGGAGGTCATGGTAATGGCGGCTCTCTCAATCCAAGCCGAACCGTGTGGGTGTCTGCCAGATTTTTTGGGACAGCGGTACAAAAGGTATTGATGTCTGTTTTGTAAAATCTCTTGCGGACACTTTTCTTCTCCCAGCTACGTGGTTTTGCCTAAGCGTGGTAGTCGGTTATTGACATAACAGTAATAATACTATTGTACCCCTTACGGGCGCCGGGACGAAGTGTCAACAGACCAACCCGAATCTTTCTCCCGCTCTTTTGTGGTTCCACTTCATCGGAGAAGCACGAACCACTAACCACTGACCAAAAACCCAAGATGTTACTCCGGAAGAGACCAAGACTAGGCCCAATATGTTGATGCAATTCCGAGAATGTGGCCCGTTGTGGTAATTCTCAGCCGTCGACATAGACGAAGGGTCATAGCCTAAGAAAATTCGCAGACGTTGGATTTGCGAGATAGTCGTGATTGGACAGACATGCCACTCTTGTACTCTTCCCGGGGGTGCGTCTATGGGTACTTGTCATGGCCATGTGCCCTTGGTCCAGTGGAGTTTTATTTCAACAGGTCTCCCTTGTTTTCCTTCATATATCTGGGGTAGCGAGAGTATGGAGATTTGATATTTCTGTTTCATTGCCATTTTTTTTTCCGGTTCTTTCTACAATCACCCCTCTGGTTCTAGCACCGGGATTGGCAAAAATGGTTGAAAAGAAACGCAACGCGTACAACATCCTCATTGTGGCCTTTGTGGCTCTGGGATCGTTTGCCTTTGGATACTCGAATACCATTATTGGTACGACCCTCGCACAACCTTCATTCATGTAAGTCTGGATACAACCTCCACTGACAGGTCGTCACATTGAGGATTTTGCCGGTGATCAAATACTGACCGGGCCCTTCACAGATCGTACTTTGGTCTCGACAAGAGTTCCAACAGGAATGAAATTGCCGGCGCAACAAACGGTATCTATACCGGTGGAGGCTGTGAGTAACGCCCAGCATAACACATTCCCGCGGTGACGAAGAAGTTGTACTGACAACGACTCAAGTGTTGGGTGCCCTGTTTGCGTCTTGGTCAGCCGAGCAGTTGGGCCGCAAAAAATCAATCTTCATCGGTGCCGTCCTCGCTACTGTAGGAGGCGCTCTGCAGGCTGGATGTCCTCAGCATATCGCTGCCTTTCTCATCTTCCGATTCATCAATGGACTCGGAGTTGGTAAGTCGTGGCTCGTTGATGTTCGCAGAAACTTTGGCCCTGAATAGATACTAAAACGATTGATTACGACAGGCATGCTGCTACCTCTTGTTCCTCTGTACCAGAGTGAAGTTTCCCCTCCTCATTCTCGTGGTATGATGGTTGGGTTCCATGGTATTTGTGTCACCATCGGCTATGCTACAGCGAGGTGAGTGGGCCCAAAGAAACCGAGATGTTGTTTGTGTCGACACACAGTGACAAGTTTGACTGATGGATTTCTAGTTGGGCCGGCTTCGGGTTTTATTTCGTCGACGCCAGTGGTGCGCAGTGGCGTCTCCCTTTGGCCATCCAAGCCATTCCTGCCTTGTTCTGCGCAGTCGGTATACTCTGGATGCCGGAATCCCCTCGATGGTGTAAGTTTGTCCTAATTTGTCAGTCTCAAGGATTAGACGACAGTACTGACGACATTTGATGCTTGAATAGTGATTTCTCGAGAACGAGCCGAAGAAGCCTTGAAAATTGTGCAAAGGCTACATCGAGACGAAAGTGACCCGGACGATGTCTTTGCGTTCCGAGAGTACCAGCAAATCAAGCAACAATACGAAATTGACAAGCACAATGAGGTGTCTTGGAAAGAGATGTTTGTCAGAGCGTCATACAGAAAACGAATGATCATAGGCGCTATTGTGATGTTCGGATCACAAACCACAGGTACCACTGTTATTGCAAGTAAGTCAAGTCTCGACCATCAAGATTCACAAGACGACTGACCATGATATTTTTCCCCCTGGAAAATAGACTACGGCCCAGAACTCTACAGTGCCCTCGGCTTCGGTACCACTATGCAACTGCTCTTTTCTGGATGCTATGCCACTCTCGCTCTGAGTGGCAACTTCTTCAACGCCTTTACCATCGACAAGATTGGCCGTGTCAATGCACTCAAGATCGGATGGATCGGAGACGCGTTGGCGCTGATTGGCGAATGTGCCGCTCTCAGCACCTTTGAGAGGACTGGATCACATGCTGCAGCTGTTGCTAGTGTGTTTTTCCTGTTTTTGCACATTGCTCTGTTTGCGTTCAACATTGACGTTACCACCTAGTAAGTGTCTTCTCCCTCGAAGGTTCATGCGGAGACTGTGTTCTGACGAATGTGTGTTTTCTTTTTGTAGTGTCTACACATCTGAAATCTTCCCAAACCACATCCGAGCGAAGGGAATGTCGGCTTCGATCGTGGCATACTGGAGTTCCCTCCTCATTTACCTCGAAGTGGCACCTACTGCGTTTGCGGATATCGGATGGAAGTTTTACCTCGTATTCTTGAGTCTGTTGGTGTGCTTCATCATACCTCTTTTCTTTTACTTTCCGGAAAGTAAAGGATTGTCATTGGAAGAAATCGCTCGCCTCTTCAACGATGAGACCACGGATGTTAGATTGGATGCTCCAGAATCAAGTCAGGAGAAGGTGGAGATCAACAAGGAGAAGGAGCTGGTTAGTCAGACTGAGCACCTCCCACCAAAGGAATAAGCAGGGGTTAGATGGTTGGGTGCCCTGGTGATGCTTTGACGTCGAGAACAAGGTGTTTGTGTACGTGTGTAGATACGTTCTTGAGGTGGTAGAGTTGACTAACTCAGTAGAAGGCGAACCGTAGAGAAACCTGAGGCCGATGGAGGTCCGAAGATCACATAATACCGTCGTTACTGTCTCTAGACTTCCTTTTCGTACCTCCACTCGCATTCACCCTGATCGCTGGTTCTTCGTCTCTTCTAGAGTCCAGTAAGCTTACTGTCAAGTTCTGAGTCTAGTGAGGCTTCCCCCATGAAAGCGTCCTTGTCCAGATCGCTTACATGATCATCAGAGACCTTGCCTTCGTTTTTCGGATGTGGGATCTTATTCGTGGGGCTCTCCGAAGTTCCCAGGAGATGATGTGGGGTAAACCGAACACCCCAAACACCTTTAACGAGGCTGTCAAGAGAGACCGACTTTTTCATTTTACAAAGCAGTAACGGCACCCTCAAGCGTGTGTCCTTGATATATCGTCCGTTGAGCTATTGACCGAATCTCAGTTGAAAATCTAGTCGTCTGGCTGTTTGGTCATCTCGCCATCTTGTGAGGGAAACGACCCCACCGAACAACAAAAATGACTACGGCGACGATCAACCACCCTACCATCGGCCAGATCAAGGGTCGCGACGGCGACGGCGTCACCCAGTTCCTTGGGGTCCAATACGCGACTCTCGAGAACCGTCTGGCTGAGGCTCAAGTCAAGTCGAGCTACTCGACACCCGTGGACGCCACCGCTCATGGCCCGTCGTCCTACGGTCCCGTCGCGGCCTTTGACAATGAAATGCTCTTCATCCAGCAGACGGTGCCGAAACCGCCGACGAACCATTCGGACTTGGAATGTCTGAATCTCAACATCACCGTGCCCAAGACGACCCAAAACACAAAAATCCCCGTCTTTGTCTGGATGCATGGTGGTGGCTTCGTGTTGGGTGCCAACTCGTGGCCACACTATGATCACGCAAAGATTGTTAAACTCGCAAATGAAAACGGTGTTCCTGTTATTGGCATTGGCATCAAGTGAGTGGTGTTTGTTCACTTTGTGTGTCTTTTTCTTCGCTCAGGTCAAGGGTTGAATTGTCGGGCTGACTGATGACGGTAACTTGACAGCTTCCGTCTTGGATTCGCCGGGTTCATGACCTCGGAAGAATTACGATCCAAGGGATTCAAGACCAACAATCAACTCCGAGATCAGAGAGCGGCGTACAGATGGATCAAACAGCATATCGAAGGATTCGGAGGAGATGCCGACAATATCACCGTCATAGGCGAAAGTGCCGGAGCTGGTATGTTTCTTCTCCCTCTCCCATCTCTCTGCCTCGTTGACGTCTCAAAAACTAATGCCGGTCCAACAGCCGCTACGACGTTACAACTTTACTCGAAAGAAAAAATCTTCAACCGAGTCATTGCGACCGGAGGATCGTGTCTCCTTACACCCACTTTACCCAAAGAAGCATGCGAGGGCATGTACACCAAGGCGCTGGGTTTCCTGGGCCTTGAGTCTCTGAGTGTCGACGAACGAATCCAAAAACTGCTCACCCTCCCCGCCGATGAAATCATCGCCAAACTTCCACCATTTGTCCAATTTGCTCCCATGCTCGACGACGAGATTGTCCCCGTCAGACCCACCTATGCGTCCATCGGTGACCCGTCGGACAAGAGCATGCCAGGTAAAGACTGGGCTGACGCTATCATGATTGGAGATAGTCAATTTGATGTAAGCCGACCACCCTCTCCCCACTCCCTCCCCGGAGACGGTGACACAATACCCAAAAAACTCCCGGACGTGATGCTTACTCTTTTTGTGATCGGTACAGGCCTCCGTCCTAGGTTTTCTCATGGGTCATTTGAAACCCAACTGCCGCGAGAAGTTCTCAACTTCTCTCCGCAAGACGTTTGCATCGAACCCCAAGATCGCCGAAACATTGATCGAAGCGTATTCCCTCGGCGGCAAGCCTGTCGAAGACGACGACGAAGTGTCATTCAAAAACTTCCTGAGATTCGCCAACGACATCGGCTTCTACTCGTCCACGTTGACTTTTGCACGGGGCTGGCCCGAGGGCAAACCGGTGTACACGTTTTTCCTGAACGAGCCCAACCCCTGGCCGGGCGCTTACCAAGGGGAGACGACCCACGTCCTCGACGTGGCCTTGTTGTTCCAAAACTACAACGACAAGCTGTCGGCCGAACAAAGGGCGGCCGCCCAAGGGTTCGGCTTGGACCTGATGAGGTTCGTCGCGGGACAGGCCCCTTGGGAGAACAACACCCCCTCTCACAGGGCGGCCAAGGTGTTTGGACCGTCCCTCGGCAAAGGTCACGCCGTCACGAGAGTCATCGACGACGCCGAATCTCCCGAGGCTGGGAGAAGGATGACCGTGTTGGAGTTGAGCAAGGAGGTTGGGTTTGACGCCATCTCCCAAGCTTTGAGGAATTTCCAGATGGGTTTGTAGAGTTTTATGACCGAGTCATGTACGGTAAATACAGTACAAACAGATCAGGGATATAGGTGAATGAAAAACCTACAGAGTAACATGGAAATATATACAATACCGTACTCCCCTGTACCTGGTACTTACCCAGGCTTGGGAATCTTCAAAACCTTCTCATTCCAAGCTGCAACTACTAAGTTACGGGGAAGTAGCCAAAAGGAACTTGTTTCCCTCCCCCTCCCCGCCCGGGAATATATAAACGTCCAACTCCTCCCAGGGGAGGGGGAAAGATTGACCCTGGGGACAGGCCTTTTTATCACGAGTACAAACCTTACATACCCTGTCACAAATCTCTATTGCGAGGCTGGACAAAAAGTTCATACGGACCCCTTCTTATTCCAGATCATACATGTGTACCACAAGCACGAGCAAAAACATTTACTTATACTGTAACAAGCTTTACTATTTTCTAGCTCTAGTATGTGCTACTCCTTCGAAAGTATGACTCTCTCTCTGTAACTGTAGCTAAGTGTCCCATCTTCTAATCTAGTCTAGTCTAATCTATTCTATTCTGTTAAACAAAGCAAAACAAAAATTTGAAGCAAGTCCAAGTCCAATCTATATCGATGTCGCTTCCTGATCATGACACTCTTGTAGTCGTCGTTGACGTTGTCCATCTTTGCGGCCCAACAGTCAATCCGGACTACTCGACACTCGAGAAGGTCTTCTTTGAACCTGTCGCTGGGCTTTCCAGAAAATCACTCTTCGTGAGTCTGGACATGCATCTTTTCCAACAAGTTATTCCTCGCCCAGTAACTTCGATATTTCTTGCCGAAGAAGAACATGACGGGCACCGTAGCGATCAAGGCAAAGGCCACGGCTCCCCAGACGTAAAACGCGTGTTGGGGACCCACGGAAGCCGTCCAGTTGTTGACAAAGTAACTGAACCCGAACAAGATGGTGTTCTTGACCGCCATGGAGGCGATGAAAATCTCGTTGGCCATGCCTCGGTAGGCGTCCAGGGCGTAGTTACTCGTGCCGATGCAGGCAAACATGACGCCGAACAGCATGAGCCCGTGGACCGTCGCGGTCGCGTAAGGGGAAGCGCCCTCGGACACGAGGTGTCCAAACAGCATCAAGCCTACCCCGGAGAGAGCACCGACGAGACAAGGGATCAGACGGTACTCGGGTTCGTAGACTCCCTTGTTGCGACGAGCGCACCATTTGATGAAGGGGTCCGACAGGGCGCCCAGGATGACGGTACCCAAGATACCACCGACGAACGGACCAAACGACAGGTAGCCTATACTGGCCGGGCTGAGGGAGTAAGGCGGCGGGGCGAAGAGTTGGGCCAGGACGAAGGCGATGACGACGTACAAGACCACAAACATGGAGTTGACGATCAAGATCCACGAGACCGCCAAGTTGACGACGACGGCGAATGGGGCCAGGAAGAGTTGCAACAGGTTCTCGTTCGAGTAGGTGCCGCTGAACAGTGCCAGTTCTTGTCGCCACGTCTTTTTCGTGTACGCGTGTGGCGGGTCCTGAGATTTCGTGTGCGCGATCCCTTCCTCGGCGTGCGTGGTATGGCCGCCGGAGCCGGTTTTCTCCATGTCGAGTTTCTCTTGCATTTCCAGAGCCGTGAGACCTTCGAGGTTGTCGTTTTTGAGTTCGTCAATGTCGTATCGGTGGTCGCGGTTGTAACTCGTCTCGGGAACGAAGAGGACTTGTAGGATGAGTTGAATACCGCCGAATAACACCAAAAGGTAGTAGCTGTTTGTCGCGAGAGTTGTTCTTAGCTCACAGAATCCAGAAGAGGGGAGGAAAGTAAGAGTAACTCACAGCCATCTCCATCCGATATTCGACGCGATAGGACCAGCTACAACACCGGTCAAATTCGAGATACCAGCCAGGATGAAGTTGATACAAGATGCGTAGATTCCACGTTCATGCACGAAAAACATGTCGCTGATCAACGTAAACACCAGAGACTCGTACGGTGCGATCGCGAAACCCTGAAGAATTCTCGAAGTGAGAACACCTTCGTAAGTGTTGACGCAAGATCCGACGATGTCCGCCACCAGGCAGATGATGGACGCGAGTATAAACACCGGACGCTTCCCCCATTTTCTAGCCAACGCCGAGAACATGGGTCCTGTGACGCCCACCACGAGCGTTTGGTACCCAGACGTGAGAACGAGATCCGGAATCGTGGTGTTGATTTCGACAGCCATCGTGGCGAATGCCGCGTTGAGCATGGCGCTCACAACGGCCGCATAGAGAATCGACCCCCAACAAGTGATGCCCAACACGGTCAGTTTTTTGCTCGTCGGCCAGTTGAGGGGATCGTTAGGGTCGTTGGAAGGCTGAGGGACCAAAACAACATTGGCATTGCGCCCTGTTCCATGCTTGAGGCCACCGGTGACATTTTCGGAATGGGCGTATGCTTCTTCGAGGATAACGGTGCCCGGAACGTGCGGGATTTTGGTATCGTCGATGATTCCTAGAAAAACCATTGTGATGGTCTATTCTGATGGTATGGACAACGAACGGCTTGCTGTCGTTCTGTATACTTCGATGGTCGAAATATCAAAATAGAAAAAGGGTTCAGCTCTAGTAGAAAGCTTGCTGCTTGACAGAGTGACAGAATACGAAAGGCTAATAATTAAGCAAAACGCATCAGCAAAATAAATCTCGCTAAGGTGTACTGCGACACATCAGGTTCCCCGACGACCAGGAGGCTCGAGGCCCGTATCGGGATAGTGAAGAGGTAGTGCCATGGTGGATGGGTGGATGGTGGCAGCAAAATGCGCCCCACGTTCTCCAAAAAAGCCCCGTATACAGAGCACGGAGGAACAGAAACTGGGTATCCGAGGAGTCCCTGGGGAACTGGGGTGTCAGTTGTACCCAAACTTGGTTTGGTCTTGGATATGATATCCCCATATGTATGACCGATCGTTCACGAGTTTCATCCAAAACACCGATGCACAAAGCCTTCATTATTGTCATGACTCCATCGAAGAATTCTTCTCTCCCTTTTGGATCGTTGCCGTCTTGTCGGATGATCCGGATGAGCGATCGGAATGACCTTTTTGGAGAAGAGAACTGCAATCCATCTTCAGCAACCTGGGGATCGATCCTCAACTCCAGGTTGGAGCATCAATAGGGAGTATTATCATAGATCGGCAATAAATTGCGCTCATCCACGTGGTGTTTGTGCAGAAGGAGTGGCATCGCATGTTTACTGCCGAGTTCGACAACTGGGTAAGCCCCAATGCTGACGTGGAACAGACATTTCACACGAAAATCGAAAATTGATATGTAAATAATTGATATAAATTTTAGGCAGCTTGCTCCACGGGGCCGTGCCCAGTGTCATTCCGAGCAACAATGCCGGATGAAATATAGATGTAAATGGTCCGAAAATACTCAATCACTCCTGAAACATGTGGTCGATGAACCTGGAAGCTCCCCCAACGCCCTGCGCCAGATCATAGATATGGTATCATACAAAAGAGGTCCAGCGTTTTTAATCCAATGCACTCGTAGATAATGCAGATCATGACGCCGGAGATAAACTTTTCTCGTTGGTCTGTTCGTCATGCAATGGCCGTACTCATGGAACCGGTCCGTGGGATTCGGCAACAGGCTCAAGCGAAGGTCTGACAGGGACAACGGCTTTGGAGGCACCCTTGGCAGGGGCAAGGTGGCTTGTCGTCATTTCCCCCTTTAAGACCTGCTCTCTTGTGATTTGAAGCAGGTCGCTCGGTAGACCCATGCTGGCGAGGAAAGAAACTGTATCCTTCCATTCAGTTTCCTTTCTCTGTTGGCTCCATTCTAATTCATCACCCATAATATCGATGACCTTGGGAAGGGCGTGTAAAGCGGCCTGAGCATTCAAAAAACTCAATCTCGTGCGGCGTGCAAGGACGTCAATTGCGGTCTGAGCGTATTCACTCCGGACCGCATAACGTACTTCGCCGTCAATAAAAGGGTACAGAGTTGACAATCGTTGGCCTCGTCGAGGGTAATGCTCCGTGTTGTCCGTGGGGGTAGCCATTGCGGCCACATCCCAGGCGCGGTCACCGTAGTCCGTTGCGAGGTGCTTCGCGACATCCATGTCAAGACCAAAGTGTTGAATTAGATTGATGAAAAGCGTGGTAGAGTAACCGTGGGCACCGAGCAGGCGGATATGATGGGTTTGGCAAGTACCGTCGAGGATCTTCGCAGTTGGGTCAATACCGTTGACACCGCTAATATCAGGAACATAAGTAACAGGCTTGGTTTGCAACTTGAACACCTTAATGGCTTCGTCAACCGCGTCTTCAGCCATTTGGCGGTAAGTGGTCCATTTTCCACCAGCACATGTGAGCAAACCAGAATCAGATACAGTGACAAGGTGACTTCGAACAAGAGATTCGGTATTTTTGGATTTCGGGTCTCGGACAAGAGGGCGGATACCTGAGGATTTGCGTTAGCCATTCAACTCTAGAACATTGAGTAAAGTGTCTTGTGGGTAACTCACCTGACCATGCGGCGAGAATATCGGACCGCTGAACGTCGATGTCTGGCGTTAGATACGTTCGGATTTCGTCCAGAATCCATTGAATATCTTTTTCTCCAGCCACTGGATTCTGTGATATCGCACATGGTGCGTCTGTCGTTCCTGCTATGGTATTGCCTTGCCAAGGGAGAAAGAAGATAACACGTCCATCGGAAGTCGAGGGGTCAATCAGACCCATGTTCTGAGGACTGAGATAGCCAGGAAGAACAACGTGGACTCCCAGACTTGGTGACACAATGTCTCTCGTACCCGGTTCGTCCATTTGCTGGATGGCGTCTGCAAAGGGCCCGGTTGCATTGATAATGCCCTTGGCCTTGACAACGAAATCTTCATTTCCTGATTTCCCATCCTTGTCGGCAATCAGATCTCGCACTTTTGCACCCGTCAACACTCCATTGGCGTCTTTCTCGAGACCTGTCACTTCGAGGTGGTTGACCGTCGTCGCGCCGTAGAGAGTAGCAGTCATCGCCAGTGAAACATTCATTCTCGAATCGTTGTGTTGGCCATCATAGTAAACCAGAGCTCCCACCAGGTTCTCTTTCTTCAACATGGGGAACGCATCTAGCGCCTTGCTTCGAGGGAGGAAATAAGAGCTTTCGATACCCTCTGAACCGGCCAGGAAGTCGTAGAATTTTGTTCCCGCCCAGAAATAGGGAAGCTGCCACCACTTCTGCAAAGGCAGCATGATGGGGAGCCACGAACTCAGGTGGGGTGCCGTGTATAAGAAGCTCTTTCGTTCTCTCAGCGCCTCCTTTACTAGCTGATACTGATTGTAGTCCAAATTCCATACAGCCTTCTCAAGGTATCGGACGCCTCCATGGACCAATTTTGTGGATTTTGAGCTTGTGCCACTGCTAAAGTCGTCTCTTTCCACAAGAGCCACCTTCAAACCTCTTGTAGCCGCATCCAGCGCAATACCGGTTCCTGTGGCTCCGCCGCCAATTACAAGCAAATCGTACTCTTCAGATGGCGATGCAGACGAGGATTTCTTCAGATCCGCAATCTGCTCGGCTCGTGACTTGATGTAGGGAAATTTGGGAGGAATGATGACGCCATTTGCGTCTCTTCGTGGGGGTTTGGGAGCGAGCGTATCTGCGCCGGGAACATTCCTAGGGCGGTAGGCTATGTACATGACAGTCGTACCTGCGACGGCCAGTCCTGTGCCATAGGCGAGTGGCCTCAAGAGCCGCCGCGGAGAGAACCGAGAAGCCATTGTCAGTTGCAAGCTTAGGATTGTTGTCAGTTGGTGTTGTAGTCCTTCAGAAAGAAGAATGTGGTGCAGAGAGGAAAAAGGAAGAAATGCACAGCACGCTCAAAATGGATAGCTGGGCAGAAGTGTACAGAGTAGATTAGAAGATGTTCAAGGACCCCGAGAAAGAAGTAGAGGCAAAGTAATTTGAATGAATTGTATCAGTTCTTGAACACGATCACCTGTCCAGGAAGAGGAGACAACGTGGGCGAGGCCTTTGTCATAATTGAGAGATTTCGGGGCATGTCGATGACCGAGAGTGGACAGACAGGGTTCAAGATGTAACGAGCTTGAACTTCCCCAGATCTGGAGGCTGCGAAAGCTGTGCGATGATGCGCATGCAGATTGCAAGTGGCGATGGTCCATGGTGGTTCCAAAACTGCGGAGAAAAGTGAAAAGCGTCTCGGTGTTTGAGTCCCGAAAGGCTGAGCATCTTGGCCATACACGTGATCTCGGCGTAGAGACACCGACCTGCATTGGCCTCAGATACGAGTACGAAGTACAATACACATGTTCAGGCGGAGATCAGGAATAGCCCGGATCTACTTACCATCTTGGCTATTTTGGCCACTAGTTGGAAAAATTCCAATACCACTAGTTGACAGCGTCGCAACCATAACGGGGCCATGTTGGCGGTCAATGCATCGTTCACGTCTGGTTTGTGGTACTGTATTGTAAGAGGCAATACAGGCAATTCGGAACATTATCCCTCGGCTGATAACTACTGCGGCCTACAACGTCTTCATGCAGTGTTATGTGTATGCGAGACCAGTAAGGTTCTGTGGTGTGAGGTATACACGACGTCTCGTTTAAGCTCATACAGTACTTCTTTACCGGCAGACTGGAACGGATCATCCTCAGACGAGATACCTGCCAAGCATAGCGCTGTTCCGCAAGCTCAGCGGATGGAGGAATTGACGGACACTCGGTAAACAGGGTCCCGAGTCCTCCTGGCATCAGAAGCATGCAATAAACGTAGTGCTTGGAGAGTCCGGCTGAGATAGATCCCCTGAGAAGAGAAAAGACCCAACCTGGTATGATCTTAGGGTATGTATCCATGCTCGGCAATCTGCTGTGACACCCATATCGGACCGAGGAAGACGGCATCCATGGCCAGTCATACCCCTGTAGTCGAGGATCTTCTCTCTACTGGGAAGAAAGGGGAGACACGATTCCCGGTCATTCAGTCTTCGCAGTCCCAGTGTCAAAAGGCATGGGTCTCTTCGCGAAAAGTTCCACATGCTCTCAGGTCGAGTAAAGATAAGCTGAGCAAGTCAGATACCATGCGCAGTCGGTACCCCTATGCTGAGATATATAACGAGGGCTGCCGGTTGATCTCGAAAGTTGCCAGCCTTCTCGTGAGTTGATGGCATCCCTGCACCTCTGATATTGGCACAGCTCTCGTGTCTACCGATATCAATCAGTGAAGCCTCGCTACATGATTTAGTTACATCGATCACACAATTTCATAAAATTACAAATTTCAGATGGCAATGTCGTATCTTTTCTTGTCTAAAGAGGGTCGTTGGAACAGGCTTCACTGTCCTTGTCTTTTTTTATTTGGTAACACAGGCCCCCTTTGTCCAGCTGATCAAATGTGACAGATCAACTCTTCTGGACATCCGTCCTCACCCTATCCTGCCCCCTACCCGAATGACCGCAGCATGTCGCCTTCTAAAGGTTGACTTCCAGGTGTAGCCTCGCCTGGAAATGAGGCCTGAAAGACAAGTAATTGCATAACGCCAGTAAATATCTTCATGTGAAGATTTCAAACGTCGAGAGTCAACGACTGCCTGATCCAGAAAGAGAGAGGAATTGCATGAAATGTTTGAGGAATGCAAACTCAAAAACTTCAGGTCGAGATTCTCGATACTATTTGGAGATAATTCGGCCAGAACGACGTGAAAAAAAGATATATTCAGAAGAAGGTCTTGGTCTTCATATGTTCATTGCTCATCTCACACTTATACTCTGTGCTCCAATATCGTATGTACAAAATACCCTATTGAGCGAAACTCCATGTTCTTTGCTATATTCAATGCATCAAACCATGTATGTTCGCCTCCGAAATATCTACATCGGTCTCCAGCTCTCACTCCACCCATAGCTCAAAATCACTTCTTCAGGTAGAAGACCTTTTTGCCACCTCCAACGCCTGAATAGTATATCCACATCTACACTCGGCTCTCGTCGTCTTTGGGTTCATAAGTGTTGGACCAAACCGAGCGCTTAGGCTGAGTGAATCGTTTCAAGCCCATCCATGGAGTGTTGATGGGGCTTTCACCAGTGAAGAGGAAAGTGTCGTATAACCATCCACCAAAAGTGCAGCCACAGAAAGGAGCAACCATTGGGATCTATGAGAACAGTTAGGTTCAGTCACAAACCTAAAATTGCCATGGACATCAAGTCACTTACCCAGAAGTAGTATCCACCGAATGACCAGACTTCATGACCGTAGCCGATCATATAGGAAACCAAGCGAGGACCAAAGTCACGGGCAAGGTTGATGGCATAGCCTGTCTCCCACCCGAAACAAGCACCAATGCCAAAGATGACGAAGAAGAGGCCGAGCGGTGTCAAAGGACCCGCTCCGATGTTTCCGTCGTCCTTCAAAGCGTAGATGAGGAACATGAGCAGGGTGCTAGCGATGAACTCGGAGAAGAACATGCCGGTTCTGGTCATGAAAGCCGCTGGGTATGTGCAGAAGATGCCGGCAGTAGCATTCTCGCCAGTTACGGTACGAATACCTGCTCCACCCTCGAAAGTATCGATCGCAGACTTGTAGTTGGCATAGACGACCGCAGAGGCTGTCATTGCACCAAGAAGCTGAGCGAGCATGTAGATTGGGAATTTTCTCCATGGGAATTTCCTGAAAACGCAATTTGCAAAAGTCACGGCGGGGTTGAGATGCGCTCCTGAGATGCCACTGCAGTAGACACCGAGCATGACACCGAGACTGTAAGCTGGTCAGTAAAACCTAAAGCGCACGTAAAAAGAGTACAAACTCACCCCCAGCCCCAAGAGATGGATTGGTAGTCACCCTTGGTGTTTTTGCTGAGCACCACTTGAGCGACGACACCATCTCCGAACATGAGAAGGATGAAAGTTCCAAAGAACTCCGAAAAGGGTTCTCGCAGAAAGTGTCGGATACGACTCCATGTGAGATCTGGCTCTTGCTGGACGGCGTCTGCCTGAGGAATTTTATGATCGACCAGAGGGCCGTGCTCAGCAAAGGCCGGCACGCCCATAACAGACGTTCGTCTGCTAGCAGGCTGAGGCATATCGTGATGAGGGTTCTCCTCGTGGGCGGTTTTGGGCATGGCGACTGAAAATTTTTCCACGGAGGCTGAGGATGCTGTTGATGAAGACGACATAAAGCAAAGTCGCACCCTTTGCTAGAAAGATTCAGGATTTTGCCACGTGGATTTGTGGGGGATGGAGTGAGAGTGATGATGGAAGCCCATGGGGGAAGGGGGAAGCAATGTTATATAGATGGGAGAGATGTGCCATCTCCATGATTCCGCCCACGCTGGGTGCCCATACCACGCCACGTTCATTCCGCCTTCCAGGGTTGTGCGACCGGTGCAGGGAAGGTCTGACAGGCATGTCTAGGAGACACTCGGCCCTTACAGGCTCGGATGAAGTCTAGAACAAGAATGGATGGTGGGTCCGTGAAACGACCAGTCTCATCCTGGGAGAAAGCGGCCCGTAGGCAGGTAACAGTGTTACCAGGCGAAGTATGTACAGTCGGACTGTGATACCGAGATACCTAAGCGTCAATTGCGGATATCTCGGACACTAAGACCCTTGATTTATTGTATGTAAAATAATACCTTTGAGCGCAGTCGCCATTTTAATTTCAGCTGGAGCGCAGAATGCGGGTTTGAGATTTGAGGCTTTTGGGGTACGCTAGGATCTCAGAGCTGTGCCCATGGTCGCGGAGAGAAAGTGCATGCTGACGGTCATAAGACTCAGCTATCCTATGAATTTGCTGACTGGAGATTGTGTAATATCGTAGTCGTTACAAGGCGCAGAGGCAAAAGGTGGAAGATTCGTCATACTGCACCAGTACATAGTCGGAATACGCCGAGGAAACGCCCTTTTACCTTCAGCCCGGAACTTCTGATTTTCCAGTGTCCGGCCGGTTACGTATTGAAGGTACATATCGTTGTCTGACACAATCCTTTGGGTGCATCTCTGGCCCATCCCTACCCCGGCACACAGCGGAAGGCGTTGTCAGTCACTGTCAGACAACTGAATGACACGCTTCTTGGCTTAGTCTCTTGGCCATAACTCTATTTGCATCTCCAGTTTCCTCGGTCTTTCAACCCCGAGTTTCTCCCCTCCGCCCGGTTTCTCTCTCCACAGACGATGCTACACAGATCCAGTCCAGAGGTGCTTTAGTTGTGTCTTAGCCACTTGTACGGAATACAAGTCAGGCTACTCGTACTTCATTTTGTAGCATGGGTCGCCCCTCGTGCTCATTCCACTTCTAGCCTTATTCCCCGCGCCATGTGGCTCTGTCCCCTGGCAATCTCGCAATCATCCCAGCCCACTCCGCGTGTACCTCCCGGTCCCATGGGCCGAAATAGGATGAGCAAGCGGGACGTGTGGGTTATACTTCGTGGAGTTTCGGGGTGATAACAGTCCATGCTCGGGAATTTGCCTGCAGAACGACACCGAGGGCCACCAAGACACGACTCGACATGACCAGACAATGTACCGAGCATCTCGGTCTCCGCCCCGTTCTACTGGGACCAGGGAGAATCATGTAGGGTCATACGACCATGTGCCTCGCTTCAGCTGTGGACGGAGCACATGTCGAGCAACCAACAATCTCCGCAACGATTTTTATAAAGCACGTCTCTTTCCCCCCTCCCCAGAGAAGCTCTCCAGACCCCTCAGTTCACCCTCCAGACTCTCCTCCAACCTTCTTTCTCCGAGTTCTCGTGTCGATTCATTTTCAAAGTCCTTCAACCAGTAGTCAATATGGGCAGTGTTCAAGAGGTCTTCGTTGGTTCTATTGACCAAGGAACCACCAGCTCTCGGTTCTTGATCTTCAACAAACAAGGCGAGCCTGTGGCCTCTCACCAGCTTGAATTCAAGCAAATATATCCTCAGCCAGGGTAAGGACAGGCCATCTGTTGAAGTTGAGAACAGCCTGTAAATTGACTGAATGACCTCTAGTTGGCACGAACATGATCCTCTCGAGATCGTGGCTGGAGTCGAGGAATGTATCGACGGAGCGGTCAAGCAGTTCGAGAATCAAGGCCACAACATCAACAGCATCAAGGCCGTTGGCATCACGAATCAACGTGAGACCACCGTCGTGTGGGACAAGGAGACCGGAGAGCCTCTGTACAACGCAATCGTCTGGACAGATACCCGTACCCAGGGTCTAGTCCGCAAACTAAAGCAACGCCTGGGTGCTGACAAACTTACCGACATCTGTGGCCTTCCCCTATCGACATATCCCTCAGTCGGCAAGCTTCTATGGCTCCTCGAAAACGAGCCCAAAGTCAAGGCAGCCTATGAGAAGGGCACTTTGGCATTCGGAACCATCGACGCATGGCTCGTCTTCAAGCTGAACGGAGGTAAGCAATTTTATTCCTATCATAACTAGCTTGTGTCATTTTGGGCTTTTGACATTAATCCTCTTCATTCAGGCCTCAAGAGAAACATCTTTGTGTCCGACCCTTCCAACGCCAGCAGGACGATGTTCATGAATATCAAGACTCTCAAGTACGACGAGTCACTCATCGATTTCTTCCGTATCGACCGCACCAAGGTGCACTTCCCCAAGATTGTGCATTCCTCCGACCCATCCGCATATGGCTCTCTTGCTTCCACGGTGCTCAAGGGCGTCCCAATCACCGGCTGCCTTGGTGACCAGTCCGCGGCGCTCGTCGGCCAAAAGGGCTTTACCCCCGGCTTGGGCAAGAACACGTACGGCACGGGCTCCTTCATCCTCTACAACGTGGGTGAGAAGCCCGTCATCTCGACCCACGGCCTGTTGACCACCGTGGCCTTCGACTTTGGCGGCAACAGTAAACCCATGTACGCGCTCGAAGGGTCCATCGCCGTCGCCGGGTCCAGCGTCAAGTTCCTTGTCGACAACTTTGGCTTCATCGAGAACTCGAGCAAGATCAGCCAGTTGGCCGAGACGGTCGACGACAACGGCGGTGTCACCTTCGTCACCGCCTTTAGCGGCTTGTTCGCGCCATACTGGATCGATGACGCCAGAGGGACCATCTTTGGAATCACGGCGTTCACGAACAGAGGGCACATTGCCCGTGCCACACTCGAGGCCACCTGCTTCCAGACAAAAGCCATTCTCGTGGCCATGGAGAAGGATTCGGGCCACAAGCTCACGGAACTGGCCGTCGACGGCGGCATGTGCAATTCCGACCTCACCATGCAGACGCAGTCCGATCTGATCAGCATCCCCGTCAAGAGACCGGCGATGCGCGAGACCACGGCTCTAGGAGCTGCCATCGCGGCCGGTCTCGCCGTAGGTGTGTGGGACAGCATCGACGAGCTCAAGGCCGTCAACACCGAGGGCGTCACGACGTTCAAGCCTGCCATCTCCAAGGAGGAGAGTGCGTCGCGCTTTGCTCGGTGGGAAAAGGCCGTGGAGATGAGCAAGGGTTGGGCCAACTGATCTTCTGTCATTCTCCCAGTACGGTGTGGAAAGCGGCGATACCTGTTTTCCTCTTTATTGTAGCGTTTGGCGTTGTAACGGAAAATCGGGACTGGCCAAAAACGAAAAAGATTTCCCGGCATGATTCTTATCTTTCAGGGGCCCTTTTGTGTTTGCAAGTGCAAAAGAACTCTGGAGGACAGAGAGACAGGGGGGGGGAAAGAGTCTGTACGACATACAAACAAGTAGTGCCCTATGATGATGACCTTCTCCGAATTTGCCTCACACTGTGGGATCGTGAATCAAAAATGTTTCCCGATGAAGAAATGCTGTCGTCCCCGTCGGCGTGTGCCACCGTGCGATTCGTTCGCTGACAAAGTGTGGCAGAGAGGTCGTAGGAGCGAGAACAGGGTATCCACAAGTTCATCTTCACAATACTACCCAATGCTCCGTCTCTGCACACTCGAGGATCCCATCTCCCACGATCCTCCCGATCTCCGAAAGCTCCGAGCGGAACCAACGTTGCCGGTCCGCACCAACGCCTTCGACGCTCCCCGCCACGGACAGCGGCCACACCATCAACGTGGCCAAATGCGGCCTGACGGGTTCGTCGGTCTTCACGACGAGCGAAAACGCAGACGAAGGCGGATCCGAGCCACACCTGCTTGTGGCGGGGTCTGTCGTCGTGGATTCGACCACCCTGTCCAAGACGAACGGGTGTACCGAGGCCAGGTCACCGGCCATGAGGTGAATATTGCTGAGGCACTCTGTTCGTGCCTGATCGTACGCCGACCTCATCTCCCTGTCGGAAGAGGGTGGATGTAACCGCAGGATCTTCAGACGTGTACTGTTCACCAGGATCCTGGCCGCAAAGTACAGCGCCCAGAGGGCAGCGTAGCCCTGATCCTCGTACGTTGTCACAAAGGGGGTGAAGAAGTGTTTTTGGGGCCAAGTCGACCAGGTTCGCGCTTGTTCGCCGAGGAAGAAGCGCCGTCGGGATCCGGCAAAGGGGATCTTGGTGGCGAACTCTTCCAACATTGTGTCTAGCTTCTTCGCGTGCGCGTCGAGTTCGTCAGCCGTGGACAGATCGCTGGCGGCGGCGGCGGCGTCACGACCCGCCTGCCCCTTCAGCAACAGCCGATTCACGGCGTAGCGTAGATTGACCGTCGGCACGAGAATGCGGTCGTAGTCGAGATCCAAATCCCGTTCTCCGAACCGCTCGCCGTCGAGAAGCCAATCCGCCAGCGGGATGCCTCTGAGGAGAGCGGACAGCGTCAAGCCTCGACGGGTGTGCTTGATGATGCAGCTCGCCGCGTCGTCCAACTGGCTCAGGTGGTCGTTCCACACGTGCAGGATGGCCAGTGCTCCGTCGTGGTGCAGCCAGCTTCGGAGGCTCATGAACGAATCTCGGGGCGCGGAAAGAGAAGAAGGAGATGAAGTCGTCAGCATGCCTGGACGGTGCACGGATCCCTCGTAGCGACCCATCAACAACACCGTGAGGAGACAAGCTTCGACGTTCCTCTGGTCGACGTCGGGCCCGACGACGGTCCGGATGCGGCCCCTGGCCAAGCCCAGAAGCCGGTGGTACGCTGACGAGGCTCCTGTGGCGGCCGCGTCGGACTTTTGTGTCCTCGCAAACACTGCCAGCGCGAGGGACGAGAGCCCGGCGTCGACCATGGGGCACGTCCTGTGGCGGCTGGACTCGCGCCACGCCAGTAGCGATTCGGCCACGCAGGTGCTTAAACGTGGGTGCTTTTCCGTGGGCTCGACGTAATTGCGGAGGTAGAACGCGAGGGCACAGGCTTGGATGTTGATCTGCGGTCGGAGCATGGTCAAACTCGACCGAGGGCCTCGAGGGCGATGGACCTCGCCGCTCGCGTAGCGGTTCTCGACATGGATCGAGAACGTCGCTTGCTTGACCGCATCCGTGGGCAGGCACACACGACGGGACTTGGTGCATCGCTCACAAATTGGTCTGCCCTCGTCACACTGTGAAGGCTTCGTTAGGAGCGACGGCGACAAGGAAGGGAGAAGGAAACGTGCCTTGATTCGTCGCAGCTTGCAGGTCTGGCACCCTTTGCTTGTGATTGCCATGCTGAAACGATGTCTTTTGCCCCGGGCAGGGTTCACGACGCAAAAGGTGGTGTGCGTGGGGGCAGAAGCGCTCGTGGTGTTTGTCCTGATATGGGAGGAGGGTCAATCGAGAGTGAAGGCGATTTCCGGAACGTGCATCTTATGTCCACCATGTCGTAAACCTAAAGGTCAATGATGGAGTCTGTGCGATCACAATCATACGAGGCGCCGATGTTCGCTGAGTAATGAGGACCTTTGTGGGTTTGAACTATTCCCGTTCCGAAGAAACACTGCGAACATTTCGCTGCTATGATTGGCCAGGCTTCTCAGCTGTGGGCCTATGTCTATGTCCCTGACAAACCAAACCGAACTGCCTCAGCCTTCGTGGACGGTCCAATGCTCGATCGACGAGGAGTGACGAGAAGCAGGAGTGAATCACATGTAGAAAGATGCCAGGGGATGGACTCGTACGCTCTGCATCACATCGCAAGTCGTGATAACATGTATAAATCTCTCCGTCCTACCCATGCATTGCTTGAAGATTTTCATCGACTCATTCAGCTTCATTGTCCCTCTCTGAAGATAAATTTCGCAGTTGGTTCTCTCTGACAAGTTTGTCTTCACTTCCAGCATCAAAATCAACATCGACATAACCCACACAATGGCATCTGGACTTAGGCCACTCACGCTCTGGGGCAAATCAGGCCCCAACCCACCCAAGGTCGCCACCTTGCTGGAAGAACTAGGCCTTCCTTACGAGATCATTGACATCCCTTTCGCAGATGTCAAGAAGCCAGAATATACCGCAATAAACCCCAACGGTCGACTTCCCACCATCAAAGACCCCAACAACAACGACATCCTTATCTGGGAGAGCGGTGCCATCATCGAATATCTGCTCGAGAAGTATGATACTGAGCACAAGTTCGGCTTCGCTCCAGGTACCTCGGACTTCTACCATGCCAGACAATACCTGTTTTACCAGGTCTCCGGCCAGGGACCGTACTTTGGGCAATACTCTTGGTTCAAGAAGTTTCATCCCGAGAAGCTCCCGAGCGCTACCGAGCGCTACCTGGGCGAGATGAAGCGTATCAGTGGCGTTCTGGAGGGTTTGCTCAAGGCCCAGACGGGGAAGCATGGCGGCGGCGACGGCCCTTGGCTCGTGGGCAACAAGTACTCATATGCTGACCTCGCTTTTCTCTCCTACTACGTGATCATGCCGTTGGTCACCCCCAAGGAGGATTTCGACCTTGCCGAGTTTCCGGTGATCCATGACTGGCTCAAGAGAATGCTCGCGCGAGAACCCGTCAAGGCTGGCTTCAAAAAGATGAGTGTGCCCATAGAACAGGTCTTAACATAAGTCTGAGATAGCATTATCGGGGCCAGTGATACTTCCAGGGACTGCCATGCGGTCGTTGCTGGGTTGGAGAGCTCAGAGTCGGCACAGAAGTTTGAGGGTATAGCTGAAATGCGGGTGGATAGGGACAGGGCAAATGTACCTTCACAAGAACAGTAGTCTGTTACTTAGTAACCCAGATGAGGTCAGAAATATCTGAAATCCCGTTGTACCCATAACTTGGTCGTGGAAAATGTTTCCTTCAGAGCGTGACTTGACGCACACCCTTCAAAAGGTGTTTTATTCATATGGTGGCTTGAAGATTAACCAGTCGGATTCGGGGTTTGGGATGACAAATGCCGGTGTGGCTCGATATGACGGCGGTTGGTTTTGTGCTCCTGCATTGTTGCCGATCGGGGATACAATTCCAGATGGGTCAAAGCCATTCCCGGATATCGCGTTCAATCGTGGATAGTTGAAGAAGTCAAACACTTCGAGATATTCCATCTCATTTTGTGGTGCATTATGAGTCGTAGCTGAATCCAAGACAGAGCGAGGGCGTTGTGAGATCAGAAGATTGAGCTCGTAAGCAGTCCTGCTCGTGTTAGTCAAATGCGCAATCCAAGGTAGTAGCAGAACTTACCTTCTCATTGCCGTGAATGTTCTGCTAGCACCAGTACTGCCTTCTTGCAGCACGTCATTCAAGATCCTAGCATAATCTCGTGCAACCTGCCAATGCTGGCCCATTTGGTCGAGGGTGGAAATGAAGAAGCCAATCTTGGCATCAACTTCACATTCCATGGTAGCTGCATGAACGAGCAAGAGTCGAGCAGAAACCCACAATGCAAATGCAAAGGGATGCCCTAAAAGGGCGAGCATGCCGGTGTTGAGGACGTCCTGCGCAATTTCTCTCAAGCTCTCCACTGCCCCAAGGCATCGTTGTATGGCATGATAAGACGGTGTAAAAACGGGGGACTTGATTGTTGGATAAGCTGCCGACGAATGCAGTCGAATGACCGACGTGACAAATGCTGCATGGAGCATGATCCAGTTCGAGATTCGACTTCCAGGATCCGAATGGCATAGTTGCGAGATCTTGCCGTATTCACCCGGCAGATTTTGAAGCCAGTTGTTCAGCTCGCCATCGAGCGCCCGATATGTCTCGCGCCATCGTTGGATGTCGGAATGTCTAGTGATGTCAAGAGGCTGGTGTAGGAAGCGGTGAATGCGGCTAAGAATTCCCAAGACCTCGCAATGGTATGAGAAGCTACCCAGGTTCTCGGGCTTGTTGACTAGCATCTCGCCTACAGCTCCTCGTCTGTACCAACGTGTCTCCACTGGCTCATTTCGCGAGAACAGATCATACCGGCAGGGCAGGCATCGATCCATCTCTCTTTCATCAAGGGTGAAGGCATCCTCTGTCGCAACAGTAGCGTATCTGTCAAGCACAAACGCCATCCAGCACAAGCGCCGACGTTCCTCGCTCTCGATCCAGTTTCTTGGCTGGGAGGCTTGCAGCAATGTCGCAGATGGATATGTTGTAGATTCCAGATATGCGCTTTTTTCTTCGTCTAAGCCGAGCTGCGCAATATTTCGAGTTATCAAGGCCAAAAGATTCCAGCCCTGCTGGCCGTTTGATGTTCCGAGGACGTCAACAGCGAGGATGACCAAAGCTTGCAACGCTCTCACGTTTGGATGATCGAGAGCATACAGCATGATCTTCTGGCGTGAGATTTCGTAAAATTGAGATCGTGACTCAGCTGTCAAGCGTGGATCCTTCGAGAATCGCAGACTTGTGGCGACCACCGCATGCTCGAGTACTCGGTCAGATTCATCCATCGACTGTGTACCAAAGAATGCGTCAAATGTGTTCTTACGATCGAGAATAGGCGACCAGGGGTTGACGTGTTTGAAGTACAGGTCAACCAGAGTGTACAACAGATCATACGGAGGAAGCTCTGACTCTGATGTTGACGGTGCCGGTGTTGATGTCGGGAACCATGCTGTCGAAGCGGCACGGTCGCTTTGAGAAACACTGTCTTGCATCCCAGTATCAACTACTGAGCGGATGGACATGGCATCCTGCGGTCGAGGGTATTGCATCCGTTCATAGGCGTTTGAAGGTGCCCACCGGGGATCGGAACCGGGAGTATCTTGAGATACAATACTCGCATTTGACGGACGCGGTTCATTCGGTGCGCCCACTGGATATTGTACTGGCTGTGAAGTCATGCGCACGGTCCCTGGTCGAGGTTGAGAAGGGTCACCATGCTCAGTAATGTGCTCTTCCAGCCGACGTCCCATGTGCTGGAGCAGAGCTTCGAGGCGATGGATTTTCTCCTCAAGCTCACGGCCATAACCGACACGCAGACCTGGCTTTTGCCTTTCCTTGTAAACACATACTCGGTTGTTCCGCGCACACCAGCCACAAGCCGGCTCTACGCGATCGCACTTGACCTTTCTCGTTTTGCAGAGCTCACAACTGATTTCGCTGTCAATCAAAGATCGTAGGAGAATGGGGTAAATGGACTTACGATATTTTCAGCGACCTCTTGCGTTTTTTGCTCGCATTGCCATCGGCGGCAGTCCCGCTTACGGTGTCGTTGTCGTTTTCGCCATCGCTTCCCGAAACCGAAGAAGCTCTCTCTTCGGAGGCGGGTGTGGGAGAAGTCTGGTCAGCATTGAGCGTCGCCATGTTTATAACCTCGCTGTTTGTTGATGCTCCACAGACTATGCGCGTTGAATTGAATGGAGCTGTGGATATCTAGGTATGTATATGCCGAGAACAAAGATGGCTCGTAAGAGGAGAAACCTCCGGGAGAAAGAGACCGAGCTCGGGGTTTGATGGTCAATTTTCGAACCTCCATGGCCAGACGGCACAAGGACCCCACATTCTCACACTACTGTACAATTTTTCGCCCGCATTTTGCCCCAGGCTCTCGTACTGATGGTGATCTCCTCCATCCGATGGCCCGAGGGGCAAACAGATCGAGATCAATACAGACTTGCGAACAAATCAAGGTTGTCCTTGACTTCTCCCCTTGAGGAAAGATCTGAGATACAGTCCATTGTCATTGACGTCTCACCAGCCTCTTCAGCCCCCGCAGCCTCATGGAACGGATTAATATAATTCCAATCAATTAGGCTGTACGAGTACGAGATCCTAAGGACCAACACTCATCCTATCGATAGATCAAGGTCAAGATCACGGGTCGAGAAACACCACAAGCAATCTTTGTCTGCCACCAGGTGTGGCTCGTAGTAGGGTAAAATCGATTAAGTGGCTTACGTCCATGAACAAGCCAGGAATGATGCCCATAAACATCAGCGGCCATCTCCATTGTTGGGTAAGATTCCATAACCCCACGTTCCTCGATCGACAACTCTGAAGTAATAAATACCAAAAGCTTTCTTGGGTCGAAAAGGATCTTGTATAAAATTCTGCTCGATGGTTTCTCTTCTTCTCTTGATATCCCGTTGATACTCCGTATACTCCTCAATAACATTTCTCACAATGTCTTCCAAATCCCAACTGATCAACCCACCCTTCGTCCACGCACCACGTCCGACATATACACATGTACAGACTACACCCATCTCTTCTACGAGCACTTTGATCACCATCGCCGGCCAAATCGGGATGGACGCCAAATCAGGGACAACACCACCGACATTCGCCGAGCAGGTTGAGGTGGCCTTGGAGAACCTGAGAAAGTGTTTGGAATCGGTTGGCGCGACGCCCGCAGACATTATCAAAACCACTCATTTTGTCGTGAATCTTGACTATAAGGACACCTCCAGAGCCGAAGCATATATCAAGTTCATTGGCGACCATCGTCCACCGAGCACCTTGCTGGGTGTCGAGAAGTTGGCGGCACCAGAAATACTGTATGAAGTCGAAGCCATGGCTATTGTACATCAAAAGTGAGGCCGGAAGGAGAGAAAGTAGTGCACACATGTTTCTATACCTAGACCCTCCCCTGCTGGTATCATTGTGCCCGGCCTCCTACTCAATCCAGCACCTTAGAAACTCCGAATCCAAATTCTCACACCAGATCGAAGAACCCCATCATGTTTTTCGTAACTGTCATGTATCGGTAACATCTTCTACTTTCGACTTCTTCTCTTGTGAGGACGCTTGTGCTTCGTCAACAAACTCCACCTTGCGTTTCTTCGTTGGTCCTGATTCAGGAGTCTCGGCCATGGCGATTGGCGTGGATGCAGCAGACCCCAGACCACTTGTTCCCCCATTCTCCAGCGACGTCTTGGGCTTCTTTCTCTTGACCAGTCCGCTCAGGTCGGTCGCCGTCTCTGACGCTTGGGCTAGCTTGTCTTTTTTCTCCTGTTCCGTGGCACCGCTTCCCAGGATACTACCCAAGATACCCGAGAGCTGCTCTTTCATCTCCGTCTCCTCCTTAACATTGACCGGAGGCTTGCGAAGCTCGGCCAATCGCACTTCCATTTCCCCTATCATGTCCTGGACGTCTTCGACTTGAACCATGGCCTTGTCCTTCTGTGGCCCAGCCTCCAATGGTTCAATTGCCGCATTTTCTTTGGATACACGTAGCTTGCAGCAGTCAATAGCCTTCTCCTGTTGTGCAATGGCCTCATTTCGAATGTCCCAGTCAATCTGGAGCTCGCCTGTCGGGTTTCCATCTGCATCGCGTTGTTGTGTCTGTGAACTAAACTCAAGGGCCAAGCTGAGCTTGTAGTGACATTCGGCGAGAATGCTGGACTCTGGTGGTTCCAATTCTTCTCGCAATGCAAGACAATGTTTCAGGTCAATCACGGCCGCTGAGTATTTTTCGCCCTCAAGAGAGACCTCTGATTGTAGATCATAGATGTCGGCGATACTACTCTTCAGTTTCTTAACTTCTGGTGTCAGGTCTATCGATGCGACATATTTTCCCTTTTCCGATTCTTCGAGTTCGTGTTCTTGAGCCTGGTCCAGCTTCTTCAAATACAGAACACGGGCGAGGTCCAGCATTTCGTAAGCATCTGCAAAGTCGTCATCCTCCTCATCTTCCGCCTCCTGGTCTTGATCCGCTTCTTCTTCATCTGATTCCACCCAGTTCTCATCATCGCCGCTAATCTGGAAGAAGGGTTTGTCGGAGGTGGACTGTTCCGGCTTGACATTCTGTTCTGGAACAACATCACCTACGTTGGCAACTGTGTCCTCTTCTGCGACGGCGGGCAATTTCGAACTCTTTCCATTTGTCGTGTTGGTCGCGGCGGGCTTTCTCTTCTTGGACCCTTGTTTGCCCCTGTTTGAGGACAGCTGTGCTGATGCCGCAGTGCCACCCAGCACCGAGCTTGTTTGTTGACCAAGGAAGAAAAGACACTTTCCATATGAATACAGTAGATCTGCATTCCCTAGAGCCATTTCTCCATTGATCTCAGCCTGTAACTCTGTTGCCTGCGAATACAATTCAGCAGCTTCCGAGAAGTGTTTGACGGCATATTCGGCGGTTGCTTTGGCTGTGAGCTCAGCCAGTTGCTCCTGAGGCGACAGACTTGAAGCCTCGTCCGTGGGATGAGGAATTGATACGCTCTCGTTCCCAGTCTCGCGTGCTGTAGACATGTTTGCCAGTGATAGCAAGAGATGTTGCGGTGTGAGAGTGATAGAATGCACGGTACTGAGACAGTCGACGCAAACGTTGATGGGAGTATGTGAGTCGTACGGGGTGATTTGCGACAGCGAGGGAAGGATAAATCTATAGCCTGCGCTGCGTTCTCTTGGAATATAGGAAGTAACTCCCGCTCTCCAAAACTTCTCCGACGCGTCGCGCTTTCACGCGTCGGCCAAAAAACCACTTTACACTCTTCTTTGTATGTGCATGTGAATCTGCAATCTTGAAATCCGCGATACTCTAACTACAATACACAGTACTATTTCATGAGGGCAATGGAGGAACCCGTATCAACGCCCAAACTACCCGCACCGGTTTTCAAGCCAAGTGCAACAGGCTCGAAGGACCAACTTCTGTCCTCATCGCCTGGCTTCGGAACTCCTGCATATCCAATTAAGAGCCGACCAACGACACTTAGACAGCCTTTCGCAGCACAGCTGAACACAGCTACGTCGCATAATGTCCCTACGGTCCTTCCGATCCTATTGCCCCCACAGACATTACGACCGGTCGCATTTAGAACCCTCACGAAGAAACATAATCTGACCCTCACATCCTCTGGGTTGGGTCTGTTGTCTACTTTTATAGGCAAGTTCTGTGGTAGTGGATGGCGAGAAGAGGGCCTCGCGGAGCGTGTCCTTGACGAAATCGCAAAAACATGGAAAAGAAATGGCGGAGGACTGATCATCGAAGATGGCCAAGACAAAAAACTAACAGGCATTCTCAAAACCCTCGAACCATGTATGTCTGGTGGCCGACTCGATTCGGGAAAGCTTTCTCGGACGAACAGTTCAGTAGCGGCGCCGACTCTTTCTCGGTCTGGTTCATTTGCAGACCGACCCAATGTGAGCAGAGAGGACAGTCAAACTAGCTTGGGCATTTCAGGATTGAACGTTGAAGAATCAGATCCCCAAACAGAGGACGAGCAACAACTGGACATAAGAACTTACCTTCAAGTCATAACTGCATTTGAGCAGCCTAGGCTCACCTACTCAACGACCAAGAAGACATTAGAGACTGCTTCGGGGAAAGCGTCTCTGCTACCACCGACACAGCACAAGGTAGCCATGTTCCGAAACCGATACCACTTGGTGCACCAGCGCCTCATGCGAAATGAATCTTTTCAGGCGCCATCATTTACTACATCGACCAGACCGCCCAGTCTGCTTCATTCTGGCAGTAGCGCTGCCACGCTCCAACAAGCATATAAAATCACCCCTATCTCAAACCTCCTGGGCCGCTCCGGCTCGTCACACCTCCTTCTCGGCATGCTGGTGTACTCTGCAGCTGGCGATATTGCATTGACAGATCTTTCCGGCAGTGTCACTCTGGATTTGTCCATAGCCCGCCCTGTCCCAGTGGGTGGTGCTTGGTTTTGTCCTGGAATGATCGTCCTTGTCGAAGGAACATATGAGGAGGATGGTTCTCACATCTCGAATCTCGGCACAGCCGCTGGCGTAGGCGGCCAGATTAAAGGACACTTTGTCACCGAAACCATGGCGGGACCTCCTGCTGAGAGACGCAGCCTTACAATCGGCTCTTCAAACGGTCTCGAGTCCGACAAAATGAATGTACATACCAGCGTTGGGGCTAGCTTCGGCTGGATCGATTTCTTGGGTGTCGGCAGCGAGAAAGGCATAGGCGCCCAAATGCGACGGCTTCAACGACGAGTATACACCCAATCTGCTCCTTCCACCTCACACATCGCAGAATTATCGGATAACAATGCAGACCGAGACGATATCACGGCACAACATCTACCACGGACGAAAATTGCCATCTTAGCAGAGTGTACACTGGACAGTCCCCGTATCCTTGAAGCCATTCGCGCCATTCTCTCGACGTACAACTCATCAGCCACCGATACGAACGATCTTCCTCTTAGCGTGGTCTTGATAGGGAATTTTATCTCTGCCGCAAGTATGGCGGGCGGCACCAAGGGCGGCAGTGTAGAATATAAAGAGGCTTTCGATGCTCTAGCTTCAGTGATCGCGGAATTTCCCTTTCTCCTGGCCAATACCACGCTCGTCTTTGTGCCCGGTGATAATGACCCATGGGCAAGTTCTTTCTCTGGTGGTGGTGCGTGTGTGCTGCCCCGTCAGGGAGTACCTGAGGTTTTCACTAGCCGAATTCGCAGAGTCATCGCCAGTGCGAATTCCGAACGGCAGGATAAAAGCAGCTTGGCTGGTGAAGCAGTCTGGGCTAGCAATCCGGCCAGACTAAGTTTGTTTGGCCCACTAGATGAGATCGTTCTCTTCAGAGATGATATCACTGGTCGGTTGAGAAGAACTGCTGTCACATTGGCCAACCCTCATGTCGAAGAAGACGATGATGTTAATACTGAGTTGGGCGAAGAGCGTGATGACAGTCATGAGGAGGATGTTACAGGAATGAGCGATACTCTCGACAAGCGCGTACACGAAGCGACCTCTCATGTTCCTGGTCCCGTCGAGAAAAAGGCTCATTCAAATACGGCACACTCGACGCAGGCTGCGCGCAAACTGATCAAGACCGTACTTGACCAGGCTCATCTCGCACCATTCGCACATTCGATTCGCCCGGTTTTCTGGGATCATGCCGGCGCTTTGTCATTATATCCTCTACCAACAGCACTGGTGCTTGCAGACGCAGAAATGCCCGGGTTCACAATCACTTACGAAGGCTGCCATGTCATGAATCCAGGACGCATTGTGGATGAATTGGGCATGAGTCGAGCAAGTTCTAGAGGGAGTGGAGTGGGCAGGTGGATTGAGTTTGATGTACAGAGGCAGAAGGGGGAGATGAGGGAGGTCAGGTTCTAAGGCTATGGGCCACCTGAGGGAGAATACACGGAGCCATGTAAGGAACGATTATATGATATGACTAGGATGTAATTGACGCTCTTGCTGTAAGAGCGCTCCCAATGATGATATAAAGAATCCGTTGAGTGGAATTAAATAGGTCGACTATCAAAAATGCGCCCCAAGTAGGGCGCTGAGGAGCTCACGATCACAAAATTATAGGGCAGCGTCTCTTTTTCGCCGGGATGAGGGTGGTCCGCGCGCTTTTTTCTTGCCGTTTTACAGTATCTTCCTCCAACCCAAAGCAACCTTGACCTGCTCCCAGTCTGTATCTCGCCGACATTAACTACTTCGACAACGAGCTATAGACGAAAAGCAAGCGCCATGTCCCTGCGATTGGGCTCCAACTTGGGGCTAGAGCTACGACTGGCAAAGCCGCAGCCACTGCGACAGTCCTTTACTCGTATGTGTTCAGAGAAATTGCTTGGAAATATTAGTCGGTTCGCTAACTTGGTACAGTGATACCTACGAGAAGTGCAACGCGGCTCGCTGTACACAGCAAAGATGACCAAAAGGCACAGGAGAGCCTAGCATTGTCGAGACAAATGACGCGAACCTGGAAAGTTGGCGATGTTTACGCTCCTCACGATTTGAGTGGTGCCGAAGCTCGAAAGTGGAAGCAACGAACGCGGCCTACGACTGATGTCTTTGACGCCCTATCGGTGAATCCCCTGAGCTTGTACAAGGTTTGTGGACCACCTTGAGCATGTAATTCCGTTGACTCATGTTGATTCAGAACTTTGCAATCATGTCTGAATACATGACCGAGATGGGTCGAATTCGACACTCCAGCTCTACCGGCTTGCGACCAGTCAATCAAAGAAAAATCGCAAAGGCTATCCGACGGGCGATATCACTAGGTTTAATGCCCTCGGTCCACAGACATCCTGAAATATTGAAGGCCCAATTACAAAAGCGGAAAGTTGGTTAATACAGCCATTAGGCACGACAGGAATACACCAATCCCACAACGAAAACACACCGATACAACCAAATGCACCGAGAAGAGGCGGGAAGAGTCTGCTAGCAGAACCGCTGCACTTGAGACCGAACATATACAAGCTATACGGAGCGCAGGGAAGATGCCAAGAGCAGGCAGACCATCTCCAGAAACACTTGAATGTGTTGATCTTGCGGCCAAGGATACAAAGAGTTCTTTTGAGTCGGGAGAACGGCAAAATGAGCTCAAAAGAGATTATCTGTACGAGTACGGTGTACCATAGTTGTAACTATTTGGGAACGCAGAGTGGCTCCGAAATTGGTCAGAGCCATGTCTACTAGCATTCCTATGTACAAATTTAGCGATAGAATTAAAGCGACCATCTCACTGAATATCACAAGGGAAAAATCCACGCGGAGGAACCGCACTACTAGTAATTACTCTATTGACGCACTTGGTCCCCGTTTTGCGAGACTGGCAAAGTGCCCGCTTTCCGCCCCGACTACAGCCTTGTCAGCCTCGTGTCAACGCATCGAACATCGTTTCGCATTCAACCACTTGCTCCCACCTCATACAAGAGTCAAAGCCCTTGCTAACTCGTTGCCCTTGCCCTACTAGATGCGGCGAAATGTCTCTTATTGCTGGTTAGTATCCGCTCCTCGGTCAACAACTAGACTGATTAGAAGAAGATGGCATATTTGCCGCCTTACCTACGACTACGAGAGGGCAACCTACCCCGCTGTCTGCAGACTCAAAAGGCGAACGAATAGCCTACGCCTCGAACAAGTCAATCTTCCTGAGGTCGATCGACGATCCTGCCATATCTACACAGTATACGCAACACACAGCCGCAACAACAGTCGCCCGATTTGCACCATCCGGTTTCTACTGCGCTTCAGGCGATGCTTCAGGAATTGTCAGGGTGTGGGACTGTTCACCGAATGGTTCAGGGGCCACAAAAGGAGAATATGCCATTATATCTGGGAGGATCAATGATATTGCCTGGGACGGCGACAGTCAACGCATAATAGCTGTTGGCGACGGAAAACAACGTTACGGACACTGCGTGACTGCGGATTCAGGCAACACGGTAGGAGAAATCAGCGGGCACTCTGCGCAGGTCAACGCAGTTAGTATTCGACAGCAACGGCCATTGAGAGCCGCAACAGCCGGTGACGATAAGAACCTGGTCTTCTACCACGGAGCACCTTTCAAGTTCAACGATATTCCAGGCAGAGGCAACCATACTAATTTCATATATGGCGTGGCTTTCTCACCCGATGGAAGTCATCTACTCAGCGTTGGTGGTGATAAGAAGATCTATCTGTACGATGGCAAAACAGGAGAGGCGAAGACGGAGATTGTCGACAGCTCAGAGGGGCACAAGGGCAGTATCTTTGGTGTTTCATGGTCGAAGGATTCGAAGAATTTCGTCACGTGCTCCGGCGACCGTACCGTCAAGACTTGGGACGTAGAGGCAGGGAAAGTAACGCACACATGGACTTTTGGCGATGGCATTGCTATTCCAGATCAGCAAGTTGGCGTGGTATGGCCTTCGGGCAGGGCAGATGGCTTGATCATTTCGCTATCGCTTAGCGGAGACCTTAACTATCTGAACACAAATTCGAGTAAACCGACGAAGGTTCTCTCTGGACATCAGAAGAATATCACAGCACTCACCTCCTTAGGCGAGGCCGGCAGTGAAACGCTGTGGACGGGAAGTTACGAAGGTCGTCTTTGTGCATGGGAACCTGCAAACGGAACTGCAGAAACCATCGAAGGTGATGGACATACGAATATTATTTCTGGGCTTGCTGCAACGTCCACTGGCAAGCACCCTCAAATTTTCTCAGTGGGTTGGGATGACTCGCTCAGGACCGTCGATGCCGGCGCAAAGACCTTTACTGGGAAGGCGACTCAATTATCTTCACAGCCAAAAGCCTTGACCTGCACCTCGGATTCATTGGTCGTTGTTGCTCAGCTGGAGAGTGTAATTGTGTACAGAGACGGCGAAGAAGACGGAGAGCTTCCGCTCAAGTCCACACCGACATCTCTCTCGTCATCTGGAAGCACGGTTGCCATCGGTTCTGAGGATTCGAGCTTGCGGTTGTTTTCTGTGACACCTGGGAAGGCACCAAAACAGACCGCAGTTGTCGAAAAAGTCTCCGCCGCTCCTTTGACAGCAATATCCTTTTCTCAGGATGGTTCCATGGTCGCTGTCGGCACAGCAGCTGGCAAGATCTATGTTTACAAGATAAGTAGTGGAGTTACAGGTCTTGTGACAGGCACGGCAAGCCTTGATCTTGTGACAGACCGTTGGAGTGCTCATACAGGCAAAATCACATGCATCGCATGGAATCCAGAGGGTACAGGTGCTGTCTCAGGAAGTCTTGACACCAACATATTTGCTTGGAGCCTCAGAGAGCCCGGGAAACGAGTGAAGGAGACCAACGCTCACAAAGAAGGGGTTAATGGTCTTGTTTGGCTCGGTGATGCAGTTTACAGCACTGGCGCAGATGCTACAGTGAAGAAGTGGAAGGTCCAGATAGTTTAGGTTAGGTTAGAACATCCCTGAAACAACCTGGGCGTCTGATGGTAGAAATGGATTACGATCATGAGGCTCTGAATGCAGCATCCTTTGTGTCCAGGGGCAGACTGATTGATTGCCAAATGCGCGTTGATCCAGTTTGCTTTCTTTGTCTTCTGGTTCAACCATGTACAATAAGACTGCCAGGGTTTTGCTGAACAATATAGTATGTGGTTCGTACCACTAGGGAAGTTGTAACCGTGAAATGGGATCTGATCTGAATCTGATCTGTGTTGTAGGTCGACTATTCGAGAGACTCCACCTTCTGCCGACTGCGACTCCATTTCGACTGCCACCAACTGCCACTTCAACTTGGCCACCACCGCAAGCCTCCTTCTGACCTCTTCACACACTATGAACGCCTGATTCTGGTACGTCGCCGTCTTCCTGGATGCGCAGAATCTCGTCCTGCGTCGCGCCCCGAAAGCGCTCGCCGTGAATCCTTTACATCCATTACGCACCACTCCGAGATGGCCACGTTCGACGAGACATTCAACCCAGCGGCACTCGCGCGATCTGATACCATCACATCAGCGACGAGTAACGCGAAAGCGCCTCCCGGCTCCTCCTCCAAATCCTCGAAACCCTCGCCAAATTACCCTCGAGTCGATCTTGAGCCCCTCTACGCCGAACTCAAGTCGTTAATAGGACATGACTGGGAAACATACTACGAGACGCTGACAAGATTCATACGGGGTACGCAAGCGGGAAATTCCTTAGCATGAACTTTTACAGCGACACTGACCTGCTGTAATAGGTGAACTTAATGCCCGCGAGTTTGGTGATGTTTGCGACGCCTTCATCTACACCTCTCCCCAGACGGAACACGCACATAATTCACTCATCCTTGCCGTGCTGTGCAACGCATCCCGCGATCCACCGGAGCCAGGGCTCGCAGCGTGGGTCAGCGCTACTACCGACAAGTCCGCGCTCGCCACCGCGAACAAGCCCGCAGTCACGAGCGATGTTGGAGAGCAACGTCTGAAGAGCGAGGTCATGTCCCTCCCGGCCAGGGATAGGCGGCGCCTCAAGGCTGCTACGAATGACAAGGAGGAGGAGGCCGCATCTGCAGCAGCGAAACGAAATCAGTACGAAGAGTCATATATGACAGGCCGAATCCAAGCTCCTGAGAACGTTTCCGCGGGCGGGACTGTGGCCGGCGGTATAACCAAGACAAACTGGGAGATGGAAATACGAAAACGGTACATGCAGCCCTTGTTCGCGGAGACGCTAGAATTCCCGGACCCAAACACGATACATGCCCGCATCGTCCCGCTGTGTTATGAGGAGGGTGTTGCAAGCGGATGCAGTCTTCAGTGTGCCGAGTATGTGGCTATATCGGCCGAAAATTACATCAAGAGTATGATTGGTGAAGTCTTTGACCGGGTTAGGAGTAACGGCCCACGTTACGACGAGAATAGTGCAAACGGTGGTATTTTGACTTCCCGCTATAAAAGAGCGATCGATCGAGAAGAGACGGAAGTCAAGATGGGCAAGTTGTCGAGGACAAGGGATGATGAATTATTACCCTGCGAGGCGGCTGCTGCATACTCGAGACGCCCTATTGGAATGCCGGATTTACAACTCGCGAGAGCTACCGGGCCGATTCCGTGGAACCAGATGCCTCTTGTGGATTGGACAATTGGAAATGCAAGCGCCGGCTACGACTATGAGGAATGGCAGGCCAAGCTGCAAGAAATGTCCATCGGAAGTGGAAAGGAGAATGGGCACATCACGGGTCACATCCTTGATAAGCTGGAGGACGGCATGGACCTGGATGGTGCTAATGACAACTATGGATGGGAAGGTGCCGGGGAAGATGAGCGCGTTGGACTGCAGAATGTACTTGCGGATTGTCTATCTGCTGGTGGTTAGGAGCCGACCGGCACGGGACAAGAGAAGAACGATGACGATCATGAGAAAACATCTGCAGAGACTGGCACCGCCGAGACCAATGATTCAAGTTAGATCGACAACACTTTGGGCCTCGTCAACTCGCGACAATCTCGACGGGTGATCGACTTGGGCAAAGGTGAAATGGTCATCAATCTGAAATTCACGTTAACGTTGACGACCACGATTGAATTGAAATCTCGGTTTGGCGGGGGCATAGAAGCAAAGGAATTGGACCTGGAGAGCTATGTCCTATGGGGATGTACCAGAGACAGTCACGTTGAGTGGAATGGGACAGCCAAACGACTTGATTTTGAAAGTGACTAGGGGTTCACTTCGAGTCTCAGCATCATCCGCGGTTGATATCCGCGAAGCCTTTTAAGAGAAGAGTCAAAGGTGGCAACCATGACGTACATACGACCGCCCGGAGTCTGGATGCGTAGACGCGAGCAGCACATACTGAAGCAATCACAACGTCCAATCAATCCCCACAAGCCACCAGGACGGAGCTGAGCAGGCGGCAAAGATCTCCCGAGATCAATGAAGTGGACCAGGATCTACTAACGAGTATCGACGGGGAATTGATTAAGAGAGGAACGTTGTAAGGAATACCTACGGAGAGAAAAGTCTTCGCAAAGACTTTTTCATCTTGTCCTTTTTGGACATGACAATACGACATTATGATACCCCACCATTAAGGACCAGTGCTATCGCCGGCTTGTATGATAGACGGATTGAATGACAAGTCATCAAGGGAAGGTTATTTTGGGGTTTGTGCGTGATTATTGAAGAAGATCAAGGAGAACTAGCAAATTACCTAGGTCCCTACCTACATAGGTATGTTTCAGACAAGTACATACTTGACTAAATGTTGATAGTAGAGCAGAGAGATTCAACTGAAGATTCTGAAGTAGATATTTCTATGGCTGCTGACTTGTTTGCTGTTTTGGGTTTCAGTCCTTGAGTCTTTGAGGTGGCTTTTCCGCCCTGTTGTTTATATATTCACTCAAGTTCCTGTACATAGTAATGGGTACACTAGGAGTGTACAGTAAAAACGAGAAATCGATCGTGATGCCCATGTACTTTGTACGTCTAATCTTTTTCGTGAAACTACCTACAAATATACTAACAAAGAAATTCGTGCTTTTATCTTTGCCTTGGTCTAGCGAGTTTACTCAGATGACTTGCTCGTTCAAAGGACCAAAAAAATCAATTAAAGACCACCGTCTTGTGCCCATTGAGAAAGACCCTCTGTTCCGCCACCCATTTGACGGCGGCGGCCAAGACCTGGGATTCAACGTTGCTCCCCTCGTCGACGAGTTCTTTGGGTGTCATGCTGTGGTCGACGCGGGCGACTCGCTGCTCGATGATGGGGCCCTCGTCGAGGTCGGCGGTGACGAAGTGGGCGGTGGCTCCGATGATCTTGACCCCGCGGTCGTAGGCCTGGTGGTAGGGCTTGGCGCCCTTGAAGGACGGCAGGAAGCTGTGGTGGATGTTGACGATCTTGCCGGACATGACCTCGCAGAGCTTCGGGGAGAGGACCTGCATGTACCGGGCCAACACGACGAGGTCGATGTTGTGGGCCTGGATGAGGTCGAGGATCTGGGACTCCTGTCGCTGCTTGGTGTCCTTGGTCACGGGGAGGTGGTGGAAAGCGACGCCGTAGGACTTCGCCAGGGGTTCAAAGTCCGGGTGGTTGGAAACGATCAGGGGGACGTCGATGGGGAGTTGGCCCGTCTTTTGTCGAAACAGGAGGTCGTTGAGGCAGTGGCCGATCTTGGAAACCATGATGAGGACCTGGGGCTTCTGCGAGACCGGCCTCAAGGCATAGTCCATTTCGCTGAAGGTCGTGGAGAGGGCGTCGAATTCCCGCGTGAGGTGGTCCGTCGTCTCCGCGGGGCCAAAGTGTACCCTCATGAAGAATCTCTCCGAGTCGCGGTCACTGAATTGTTGCAGGTCCAAGATGTTCAGGCTGTTTTGGGCAAAGATGCCCGTCACCGCGTGGATGATGCCCGGTTTGTCCGAACAGGACAGCGTGAGGATGTGGTCGTTGGCCATTTTGGTCAGGATGGGTGACGGCGGGGAGAGTTTCTGCGAAGACCAGAGGCGATGAGCACTAACGACAAAAGTGCGAGGTGTTGATCGAAAGGATGGCCTTGGTCTCGGTCGTGTCGTGGCTGTACAAGCAAATCTTGCCGATCGGAGCAGTAGGACCATAGCCTCGAAAAAGAAGAGAGGCCTCGAGGTTTATAGACCCTAGACTTTTCAGATTCTAAAAGAAACGTGGTGAGGTTATGGACTACTTGTACATGTGGGATTTGTCGACTTTTGATATTTAATCATCGTTCGCAAGGCTCAAAATTTCAGCCAATTACCCCGTGGGATTGCCATATTGGGTTAGCGTCATTTTGGATACCTCTGCAGACAATGAAAAAGAGTACGTATCGAATCAGTATCTCGCGGTTCCACATGTTGATAACCTGATAAAGACTATGGAACAGGAACAGATTCTCTCATTAAGCGATCATGATTCTCGATGTGAGCGGCGAGCCACGTAGGACAAGAGAAAGGGAGCGAGGTCTTGAGCCAAGGAAAATGGGTTATATGTTGTACCGTAAGTCTTGCTACGGTGGACCTTTGAGCGTTGTCGCGCGTGGTGTTTCAAGCTTGTGAGTGAGAATTCTCATGATTCAGGACCAAATAGAAAACAATTTCAATCAAACGCTTCCTGAGTTCAGCCACAGAGATTCCTTTTCTGAAACATGTACCAATCTCGAGAAGCCATCAGATGAGCCCGTCGCAGTGGCCCATGTCTTGGTAAGAAGCTCTGCCGTTGATTGGCGATGCAGCACTTTCCTAGTGAGTCCAACCAAGGCTTGCCGTGGCCTGCGTCTTTAGGCAGTCTAGGCATCCGTCTCCACCTTTAGCACAAAGGAGCAAGGAGGAGTACAAGGGGGAAGCTCGACGATCTGTGACTCTCAATTCTGCTCGCAAATGTGGTTGATCCAGAGAATCGCTCAAGAGGAAAACCACTGCTCCGTCTGATCGATAATGAATGGATGAGCTGCCTGCAGAAGTGCCACGCTCGTCTCAGGCTGCCAGTAGCTGCCTACACCATTCCTTGCCCTCTTTTCTCACCTTTGTCCTTGGTCGATAAGGGGCCAATGGGTATTTAACAACGCATACTCACCTCAGAACACTGACCGGACACATCATAACACTTCCCTAACACTTCTACTGATTATCCTGCAGCTCTTACAACAACCAGGAAAACATCATGGAGCTTCCTGATATTCCAGTCTCGATTCCGGAATTCATTGACTATGTCAACCAGCATCCAAATTCCCAAGCTGGTGTTGCAAAAGCAGTCGAACCATTCAAAGCTTTCGAAAGCAAGCTCAGAGAAGTCTACGCACAATTCCCTACTGACCCTGCTGCAACTGCCAATCATCTCGTTCCCCTTTTTGACAATGCACCCCTCACCATACGAGCAAGAGACCTCAGCCAAGAGTCAGCAGCCGAACAAGAGAAGTATTTGCTATCCCTTCCCGATGAGCTCCGGAGAAAGCACGACTCTCTGGCTACTGTGCAATCGCTCAAGGAGTTCAAAACGAACTTCAATGTTTTCTCGGAGTCAGCGTTGGTTGACCTGGACTGGAGCAATGTGGTCGTTGCCGGAAGCGCTGTCGTTACGTCTTTGCTACCGGTGGATGCACCTCATAACGAGTCCAAGGTAAATCGAGAGCACTTTTGGGGAGCTAGAATCTAACATCAACCCCAGAGAGCCCTTCGATCATACTACCATGAAGACCTCGCACCTGCCTCTGACGTTGACATCTTCCTTTATGGGTTGAATGAGGAGCAGGCCATTGAAAAGATCAAACAGATCGAGACCAAAATTCGCGATAGCATCCTCGCCGAGACTACTACGATCCGCACGAAGAATGCCATCACCATTGTCTCGGAGTACCCGACTCGCCATGTGCAAATTGTGCTCCGCTTGTACAAAAGCGTCTCTGAGATCCTCACTGGATTCGATGTCGACTGCTCGTGTGTAGCCTACGACGGCGAACAAGTCTGGGCCTCTCCGAGAGCACTGGCAGCATTCATGACCCAAATCAACACAATCGATTTGACCAGAAGATCCCCATCGTACGAGAATCGGCTCTCAAAGTATTCTCACCGTGGCTTCGAAGTGTACTGGCCGGCGATCGACCGGACTCGAATCGATCCCACAATATTTGAACGGTCATTCACAAGAGTCCAAGGTCTAGCACGACTTCTTGTCCTGGAGAAGCTCCCGCACCCGAACGATCGAGATACCTACCTTGCCCAACGTCGAGAGGAAAGAGGCCGCCCCCCATTGCCATGGCAAAAGCGCTTTCGGCATGAACTGCCAGGAAACATCAAAGACGCCCAGCCAGATGACGTGGCCGAGTGGGTGGAAGAAGACGAAGTGTCTAACTACCACACCGTAGGGATCCCATATGGTCCACGATACAACGCCAAAAAGATCGAAAAGCTTCTTTTCACAAAGGACCTCTTGCTGAATGCCGAGTGGAACAGACCGAAGGACCGCGAGACAAAGTTGCATCGCCATCCAGCATTCTTCGGCTTTGTCAATGATGTGATTCATGACTGTTGCGGCTTCTGTCCTCAGCCAACAACAGATGCAGATCTCGCAGCCTATGAAGAGGAGAGCAAGATCTATATCTCTGGGGATCTTACATTCCTCAAAGACGACCCTGGAAGACAGGCTATTGGCAGCTTCAATCCAATCACTGATGATGATTGGACCGAAATGGCATATGTTGGCAACACCACAAGACTCTGCCAAGCTATCGTCGACCAAGATCTAGAAGCTGTCAGGGACTGGTTCTCCTCTCCCGAAGTGGTCGACGTGAATCGGCGTGACCATACAGGCCGGACACCTTTGCATTTGGCTACTATGTGTTCAACTCCAGAGATAGTCCATTGTCTTATTGAACATGGTGCCCGTCTTGTTTCCAGGTTGTACAATGGCATGACAGCTTTGCATATTGCAGCTCATCGCGGTGATACTCGAATGGTCAAAGATATTCTGGAGAAGAGTTCAGCCAATGAGGAAGAAGAATCACAAAAGGAAGAGGCTAGGAAGAAACAGCGCAGAGCCGCAGCATCTAAAGCCGCAGATGAGCAACCAGCGCGGCCAGACAGCGAAAGCACTGATTCGTTCGAGTCTGATGAAGACATGGACGAAGACGAGGATGACGAAGACGAAGACGAAGACATGACCGAAGGATCCTTCGTCAAGGTCCGTGGCGGCGAGGATACGCCAGATGCCATGGCAGAAAACAAAGATGAGCCAGATATCTTTGACATTGACGTGCTTGCCTGGGACAGTCCTCTGTCTCCCCTTCACCTCGCTATCCTGGCTGGCCACACTCATATGATCGATTTATTGATCGACGAGTATGGTGCTGACGTTCTCTTGCCGGTAAAGATCTTGGATAGCTATGACAGAAAATCAGCACGTGCGGCAATCCTCACAATTGTACTCGCCCTTGAACTTCCCCTGCAACGAGCCAACGAAACAGTCAAGAGCCTTATCTCCCATGGCGCAAGTGCAGTCCAGGCAGACATGAGCCATACCACAGCTCTTCATTTCGCAGTTAGTCACGCCAAAACACTGATTCTGGAGACGCTACAAGCCGCCGACTCGACGGCATTTTCGAAGGCTTGCAATTTTCTGGCTGTTTCGGGATGGTACTCTCACCCGTCAGTCAAGGCACCTATCATCACAGCCATTCGGGCCCGGAATATGGAAGTTGTTCAAACTTTACTAAAGGCTGGGGCGCATCCACATGTTGATTTGGAGACATTTGTCCAAGCTTTCAAACGAGGCATCACAGGACGTATAATAGACGACCCCGAGCAGATTCAAACAATCTTCCAACAACACGTGGAACAACCAATTACTGTTGCTCTCAACATGGAAATGATAGATCTTGTCGACCAGCTAGTTGACATGGGAGAAGATGTCAATACCTTGCCCACTTCTGCCTATCAGTTCCTTGGCGCTCAGTACTGGAGAGGAGAGCCCAAGGCATTACTGGATCTCGTCCGGGACAAAATCAAATCTCTGGAAAAATCTCTGCACTCGGCAACCGAAGCAGAATTGGAAAAACCCAAATCATTAGGGAATGATGAAAAGTATCTGGCTTTTGACAAAGGGACCTATCAATATTGGATGGCATATCATGATCTTCGTGAGGCAAAGGTCGCCGAAAAGTATCAACGAAAGGAATACGAAAAGCAACTCGCTGCTTCCAAACAGTCCGAAGACGGAAGTAAGGAGAAGGATGCTGCGATCAGAGACACTCTGTCAAAGCTGACGAAATTGGAACAAAAACTTGTCGCCAAAGGCGGCAAATCCTTCCACGAGTTGCACAAGGTTGAGGACTCGAAGAATAATCAGAGGCCAAATATTTATGCCTACCATTCCGAACCAAGCTTCAAAAATGTGCCATATGAAACAAAGATCTCATTCAGGGTTGCTGATCTTACACCGGAGAAAAATGCCAAATACATCAAGCTCTTTGAGGCGGCTTGGACTGGTGATGCCGCTACTGTTCGGTCACTCTGCTTGGAAGGCTCGCAGCCTCTTGCAGTGGCGATCTCGGATTATCGCTCGTTCACTCCATTCTCCATTGCGGTGCTGCGGGGACATCCTGACCTGGCGACCCTGATCGTTGAAATAGCCACAGCTCAGTATCAGCCCGAGAAGAAATCTGAACACTATCACTACACCATCCAGGCTACCGAAGTCGACGACGATGACAGTGATTACAGCGAGAGTGTGAGTTCTCAAGACAGCCGTGAAGTCAAAGTCTTGGCGCAGCTGGTGAATGACAAATTCACTATTGATGATGCAGTTGCTCTCGCAGAAAATGTCAAGTCGAGGATCTCCCCTGAGACCCTGGTGAAGTGGACGTGCAACGTTGATCGTGCTCTTGCTGAAGATATGGACGAACGAAGAGTCAACGACGCCTTCGGCGCCTATCGCAGACCGACTCCCTGGCTAGGTGGGAACCTCTCAGCTCAATCCTGGTCCTGGTTTCATGGAGCCTTCGATGAGATCCAGAACAGACGCCGAGCCAGTCTTGTACGATATGCAATATTTACCAATGACATGGTTTTGTTGAAGTTTCTGATCAAGACTGGCACGGCAATAGCTGCTAACAAGGATGATGAAGACACTTTGAAGGTGATGACTATTGATCAACTTGACTTTGAAATGGCTATCAGGCTGGGCAGGGTCGAGATGGTAAGTGAGATGATCCGTACTACTGGATACGGTTTGCCTTTGCAGAAGATGTTCCAGACCTCTGGGGTCAAACTCGACGAAAAGCCACAATACTATCAAGGGTTGACCGTGCATGGTAAGAAGCGACAAGACTGGGCAGACGCAAGTCGAAAGGGCGTCCACCACAAGAAGGCCGAATTCGATCTTGGCATTCCACTCCTTGTTGCAGCGTTCCAAGGAAACCTTGAGTCTACAGAGTACTTCCTCTCCGACGCCCCCCTTCACCGCTACCTCGACTTCGCACATTCTTTCCGAGATGACAAGCACATTCGAGCATTGGCACAAGCCAGAGGTGGCCTTCCAGGATCATTGACAACTTGGCTTGGAACACACAGCGGCCTCGCACTACACTTGGCTATTCTTTCGTCACCAAACAAGGATGGTACTCAGCCGACTTTTGATTATCTTCTCGAAAAGATGCCAGAATCCTTGGAGCTCCGGTCGGCGGATGGAAGCACACCACTTCAAGTTGCGTTTCAGGCCCATCGGTACTACGCCGCGAAGAAATTGATCGCCGCCGGTGCGAATCAAGCCACGAGAGACGAAAAGGGGAGAAACATCTTGCACAGCCTCTTGGACACTTTTGATTTCGACAAGCCCGCCTTACTACGATCGGTCCTTGGTATGCTTGACCAGAGTCTCGTCGGATCGTTACTGCTTGAGCGATGCACGGGAACCGATCCCGGCGGACTCACTCCTATTGCTTTGTATCTCAAGCGTATCAATTCCCCGACTGGATGGGAAGAGAGTGTGAGGATCATCCTTTCTTGTTCACTGGGCAAAGACCTGGAGAAGATGGACGGGGCCGGTGATTATCCTCTTCACAGCCTCGTGCGTCGTGGATCTCTCAAGCTCGTCCAGTTCCTGGTTGAGTATAGGCCTGGGCTTCTCCACTGGGAAAATGCAACGGGAATGACCCCTCTCGACGTTGCAATGGCAATGTACCTTGGTGCACAAATCGAACATCCACCAGAGCTGGAGAACTCAACCAGTTGGAGCGTTGAAACTGTGCCGGCGAAGGACTTTGCAGGCAAGCACGAGAGAGTGCAGAATGGTGAAGAGGAAGAAGAAGAAGTAGGAGAAGCAGCAGATGACGGCTCCGGCCGAAGCATCAATTGGCAGGTGTATCGACTTGTCGAATCTCTCGTGGCCAAATACCCCGCCAAGAGGAAGCTGGTCGGTCTCCATGACGCGAACGAAGTTGCAAAACGGCTTGCGGTTCAGCAGCAGAAAAAGAATGCCGAGATGCGACGCCGTGAGAAACTCGGCATGAATGCTGGAAGTGGTCGCGGTTACTATCATCAGTATCGATACCAGAACCAAGACAGTACAGCGGGAACACAAGACGAAATCAGCCAGAACTTTGCCAAGGCGATGACGTTTATTCCCTGGGATGAAATGGTTTGGAGGATGAACGAGGCTGGCGAAAAGGACATTGAGCATGAGTACACAAGAAATATGGAATAGTGAATGGGTGGACTGATCACAATGCGATGAGTTCATTCTGTTGTACGAGTATGGAATGCCGAATGGTAAGCATTGCATCATTTCGATTCTTTCCAAATTTCTCCCACCCGTGTGCCTGGTAAGGTACTATTTAATAATTGAAAGTTTGTCCGACCAATTTCTCACTCAAAGCCCACAATCTCTCGGCGCCGTCTTTGTCGAGAGCATAAGGTTCGGCATGATCGTCTGCAATTTGACAATCATCGAGGTACGATCCGTTATAGTCTGCTTACACACGCGTGAAAGGTTTTTTCATTAGCTTCAGCCTCGGGTAGTTTCGAGGATAACATGGGGCGTGAATCTTCACACGACGCACCTTCAATTGACGGATCAAAGGCGGCCACAATCTGGGTCGAAGGTCCCGAAGCGAGCGTCTTCCATTTGAGAATCGGGTCTTGTATCATGTTGCCATTTTCGTCGAGCCATCCTATGATAAACCAAGGATGAATGTCAGCGTCGGCGTCAAGGGGACTTGCCCATGTATCACACAGACAGCATCAAAAGGGGGAAGGGCCAGGGGATGATAATGTTTATGAAAAGACAACGAAGAAGGAAAAGAAAAACAATCATACCGAATCTCTTCATCTCATCGACGGTGATATTTTGGATGATATTCGTCAAGATCCGGCCCGGGTAGAGGCTGTAAGACCTCAAGCCCTTCGGGCCCAGTTTCTCGGCCAGTGAGACCGAGAAGAGCATGTTGGCGGTTTTGGATTGACCGTAAGCCTTCCACTTGTCGTAGACGATTCCGTTCTGAAAGTTGTGGTCGTCGAACCTGACGGGTCCACGCTTGTGTCCCGAGGAACTCACGTTGATCACCCTGCCACCGCCGCCGGGTCCTGGAAAGAGCAGTTTCGGCATGATCAGGTTGGTGAACAAGAAATGACCAATGTGGTTCGTGGCGAATTGAGTTTCGATCCCTTCTGGGGACGTGGAGAACGGGTTCGAGGCCATGACCCCGGCATTGTTGATCAAAACGTCAATCTTTTCTCGAGTCTCGTTGATTTCTCGTGCCGCCTTTCTGACGCTTCGTTGTGACCCCAAATCGATCTCGAGGATCCTGACATTGACCTCGGGCGTCTCGTCGGTGATGAGAGACTGTGTCCGCCGTATCCTGGATACGTCACGACCGGCGAGGATCACCAGGGCAGGGTGTTCTCGACAGATGGCTCGGGCAGTCTCGGCACCCAAACCTCCAGGTGATGTACCCGTGATGATAACTGGGGGGGAAACGAAAGATTCGAACGTCAGCTGTTTGCCCACTTCCTTGGAGGGTCAGCTTCGAGGTCGGACAACCTAATACTTGCCTGTCTTGCCTCGTATATGATCCGAGAGAGCCCTACATACCTCATCGGCCGTAGGGGTCTTGTTGAATTTGTTCATGTTTTATGAGACGACGAAGTATTTATTCTGTGCTTTTGGAACGTAGGTAAACGAGTCGATAAAGTTCATCAAAAGTCTATCAACAAACTGTCTGGTTGGGTAGAACCGACCGCGTTACATCTCGTCCCTTGATGGCATCGTCCAACTTTTTGTACCCCGTATTGTAGAGCAAAAGAACAACTGCGGCCGCATTGACCGATACTAAGTCCGAGCCATGGCCAATCGTTGTGAGATAGGTTCTGGGTTGTGAATGGACGAACTGTCCACATTCAACAACGGTTGCATCTGTGGACAATATCGTTATGGCCGTAGCTTTTATCCCCATCCATCGATCCATCAACAACCACGTTCCCACATGGTGGTTGACGGGAGTCGGCCAATGACGTGGTCACAAAAGCCCCAGTGGAGTAGGTACTAACTGTAAAGAGTAGGTGCAAGGGTGGTGGTATTGTAGCAGACCACTTTAAAGACCCTCATGGTTGGTCGTTAAGCTTCGACATGGATATATTTTACGGTAAGCTAGTCCTAGGTATGCTTTTTCATTAGAGCGAAGACACAACACCTCATCTGTTGTTCAAGACAATTCGTTCACGTACCGATGGATACTTTGCCGTTTACGGTACTCGAGGATCACGGGGTTTCTGGCTGAAGTCACGGGGTTGTGAGTGTGATATCAACCCATCGAGACCCTGCTCCTACACCTAAGAAGAAACAAAACTTCCAACAAGGATAATCACACGTTCAAGTCATTTTTGCCCCGGCTTCCGCCCAAACCAGTCTTAGGCTTTGCTAAACCAGGCCAGATTTGGTAGACAATCACCGCCAGGATTCATGCCCACCACCGATGGCAATTGAGGATCTTTGTGAAAGTCGTCCATCAACAAACCATCATCTCCACTGCTCGCAATAGGCCAAAGATAGTTGCCGATCGACGAAGGAGGTGACTCCCGACATTGTTGTCCTTGTAGCAAGTGTTGTTGTTGTCGTTGTTGTCCCACCAATAATCTCTGTGGGCTTGATGTTGAATCCGATCCCGGACTTTTCACCTTGAAGATCTCCTCCATGGTCGTGTTTTCCACGATGCTCGTCAGAGCTTTTCGGATACGGCACGCCATGTGGTAATGTCGTTGGACGCTGCCCAAGGTCCTCGCGAACAAGCGTAGCCATTGCTCGTCTTCTTCCAGAGCCAGTGGATCGCGGAGGGCGTTTCGGATCAGGCTCAAGGCCGCGACAAATACATTGTCCAGGATTGTGGGTACCACCAATTCGACCCCGTGGATCTGAGTGAGGAGTTGAACGAGTCGGGCGATCCGTACTGCCTTTTGACGGATAAGACCCAAGACCTCTGGCAACGTCAGTCCCGGTAGTAGGAAGGCGGTGGCATCATCATTGTCTCCAGCCTGTGTCGTCGTCGTTTGACCGTTGTTTCGTCGACCTGGAGGACGGAGCAACATGATTTGAGTCGCCAGATACTGTGTGTGGAGGGTGTAGGCTGAAGGTTCCAGAGTGACGGTTTCTCCCTCCCTCCAGGCCAGATCTGTAGGCAAGTTGTCGTATTCGGATTCCAATCCCAGGTATATTCTGTACAATTGGTCCATGGTGTTCGGGTCAAGGGGCTGAGGCCCATTGATGATGTCTTGGGCCCGAGCCATCTGGGAACAAAGGCTGGTCCATTCATACAGGTGTGACTGATCGCCATCGTCGACGGTGTTGGTGGAAGTTACCACGGTGACGCTGAGGAGTGGGACACCTCTAGGGCGGCCTATGAACCACCCCCAAATGGTGTCATAGAGGAATGTCCCCAGGAAGAGGCGTTTCTGATACCTCCACTCCTCTACCGAGATGGCTCCATTCTCCACCAGAGTCGAACGGTCTTCGTGAAGTCCCAAGTCCAGGAGCAATCGAACCGCCATTCCTGTGTTTGTTTGGGCCCATAATCAGCCTTTGCAAGCGATAGCAACAATAGTCATGGACACAAGGGACGGAGTAGGCCTTACCCATGAACATCCAACCGATCCTGTTTTGTCCCGTTCCAGCCTCATAGTTACTCACCAGTAGACACCCTTGCAAGGCTGCAACTGTCGGATTCTCAATCTCGATTTGGAGGTTCATCTTTGCCCGTCGGAGATATTCCCTCCCGACTTTTCTGATGGCACTCGAAGTGCTGTTGCGAGAACCGCAAGCCAGCATGGCATCCTCCAACCCCTGGGAGTAATATTGCGACGCGTGGCCGGCGGCTTTGTGGGCGATGAAAAAACATCTGTCGACGATACTACTCCAAAGTTCGTTGGATTTCCAGTATGATTCGAGCACGGCCTTCCTGGCGCTCGGAGAGTCGGCATCAATCTTCAACAACAGGGGCGGTGGTGGTGACGGGTCGATCTCCAGATCGTCCAGATCCGGACCATGGCATGGATACTGAAGATAACATTGGGAGGTCGGGCCGTAGAAGCCCAATTGTGCCCGATCGGACTCTGCGTGGAACAGGGGCCGCGGCGGCGGCACGTCAGGCGGCGGCGCACTCGTGGAAGACGATCTGTGTTGCTGCTCATGAGATACAACGGGTGGGAGACCAAGAGTGTTCCATATTGAGGAAAGAGGCTCTCCTTCATCGTCGTTCAGGTTCGTTGCCTCGAAGGTTGTGCTGGCCAGGCCGTCTCCGCCGACGTCGCCACTGAACATCTCATGATCAGGTTGAGTGTCAGTCACCCGTTGGATTTCCGATGGTGAATAGAGCTCTGGTGGGAATGATGGTTGTTGTTCATGGTGGTTGAGGGACGAAAGTACGTTGTCCATGCCGTGGCCATTGGTTTCGCCGTATGAGGTTGTTCCATCATCCTCAGAAGTCCGAGTTCGCGATGTTATGTCGTGGCCGCTCTCAGCATCGGTGTTTTGTTTCAATAGTGATTCCAGAATGTCGAGACGTGACTTTATGACGGTTATATCCTCGCGAGGCTCACGACTTCGTGAGAGATGTGAGCTTGGGAGTCACGGGCTGCTTTTCTTCTGGAGGAGAGGGAGAGAGAGGGAAAAACCTACCACCGCCGGCCGTCCTTTCGGTTCAGCACACATCTGGTGTTTGATGAGCGACAAGCAGAACAAATGTTTCCTTCGGCCGTTTGAAAATCGCACTATATATCCATATGAGAGTAATGATCAGCCAATTTTGCGATCGATGAAGCACATCCCGCAAAAGTAAGAAGACAAAACAAAATTCACCTTCACCTTGCGTAGTCGACAAGTGAGACACGCCAAAGTTGCCCGTGGTCGACCTCTTGCCGGACCACCACTTCTTCGTCTGGATGAGTCGGGGCTTGAATCAGTGCTTGGGCGAGCACACATGGTTGCGTTACTTGAGGGAAGATAAGATAATTATGGCGTTGTTTATCAAGTTTGAACTGTGAGAAAGGATACGCTATCTGTAGTCCCTTCGATCTCGTATTACTAGCCGTTGTCTCTCTCCCAAAGGAAAACCAGATGTCTGGGGCCATTATGATGGGGAGTAGAACTGGCTGCCCTTCCCTGGGGGGGTTGGACGCCCTCGCTTGTTTTCACGCGGGGTTCCGGGGGAGGGGAGGTGAGGGGGGGGGTCCTTGGACTCCTTGGGTGGCTTGCCTGGTTTACAGTACAGCCCTTGGCTCTAGGCTCACTGTAGGTCTATTTTTTTGATCTAGCATATTCTGCTACTGTTTCCAGACCCCGTGATCTCTTGGGCTCAAACTTTGCTCACAACCACGAGACAGTTTGGCTCGTGTTTTTCTATCTCGTTCCCCAATGGGTTCAGAGTTGAGATCAAGAAGCGGGTCCCCTGCCCAAACTAACAAGATGTACTCGGTACGGACTTCTTTCAGAGAGCTTTTGGCCGCAATGGAAACCAGATGCATTCAAAATGGCAGGTCTCATGTATGTGAGATACAAATCAACAGATATATCGACTTCACCAGAAATCGTACATAAGGCTCAGGGTTTTGGTGAGTCAACCTAGATCACGGTAGTCACGTCAATCTTCACCTCCTCGACTTTGTCTTCCTTCACCTCGGCCATCAATTTCTCCTCGACAATGCCATGGCCATCACTGGTGAGGTGAACCACGACTTTGTCGCCAAATAGTGCCCCCAACTCTTCGACCGGTTTGCCCTTTGTTTCCATGACGAAGAAATACACGATGACGGTGGAGATGATACAGAGTGCCATGTAGATGAAGTACAAGCGGTATCCACTGTTGCTGTTGTCAGCCTCTCTGTTCAATCAGGAGGAAATAACTGATACTACACACATGTTGCGCAGTGCGGTTGGAGCAGGTGTGGTATACGTGATGGCACCCAGAAAGTAGCTGAAAAACGCCAGAGCGATCCCCTTGGCTCGTATAGTGGTGGGAAATATCTCGGCAGCCCTGATGTGGCTTTCAGCAATGACGTTCGAATTCTCAGAAAAGGAGAAGGGGACAGTACCAGACAAAAGAGGGCGCATCGACACCCTGGTAAAAGACAATGTATACGAAAATGAACAGGATGCAGGCGGCATTCCCACCACTGCTAGTAGTGCCCAGGTATTTCCACTGTAGTACGGCCTCGGCGAGAAGACACAAGGCCATTCCCGGGAAACCGATCACTAGCATATCTAACGTTATTTTGACTCACTTGAAACGCCGTCATGAGAACCGGGGAGTGTACTTATGTACTTACAGAACATGGTGCGGCGACCGACTCGATCAAGAACAGAAATCACTACAAGGACCATCAAGGTCCCGGTGGTGGTATATACCCCTGTACCAGATCAACACCAGCCAGTGTGAGAAGGGTATGCTTCTGGCAGGACGCTCATTCTTACCGTACAAGACCAAGGGCATTACTCCGGTTTCTCCCATGGATCCCACGATGATAGGCAGATAGTTCGCAATGCCAAAAACCTTTGAAACCTCAGTGAGACGTCATTCTTTGAAATATTTCCGGAAAGGTTCTTACCCCCGTCGACTGCGAGGCAAATCTGAAGCACATAGAGATCAGTCCTCATTGCATCAACTTAGCAAACGGTTTAGGAAGGATTACAAGATGAACATTGCGAGGAAGGCTCTGCGTCTCCACGTGGGCCTTTTGAAAATCTGTAGCATTGATGTGCTAGATTCCTTGTCGTATTCTACCTGGCGGACGATCTGGGTGTACTCTGCTCGAGCGGCTGAAGCATCTCCCACATCTTCAGGGTCGTAATGGATCTTGGAGATGACTTTCCAGGCTTCATCGTGTTTCCCAACCCAGGCCAAGTATCTTGGGCTCTCTGCAGACAACACAGGTCAGTCTTTGTCGGGGAAAAAGAAAACCGGGGGAGAGGGGATGAACAAAGGATTTGTGTCCTGACCAGGCAAGAATGGTATAGTCGCCACCATGATCAATGGTGGGAGGCAAGCAATGGCGAGCGGAAACCTCCATTGGAAGGTCTCATTCGTGGCAAAGTAGGTACCGACCGCGATCCACCCACAGCTACAAGCAATAATGGTGTCAGTCCCCTTTTCTTGTCCTAGCCGTCCCCAGGTGCTATAGGAGTATATGGCATACATGACATAGCCGGTGGCAAAACTCAACGTGGTGAGGCCCGAGAGGAAGCCCCGATGCCTGGCTGAGGCGAGTTCGGTGAGGAAGAGAGGGATCAGAGGGATGTCCATGCCCAGTCCAAAGCCGTGGATCAAACGACAGGTCACGAGCATCGGAACGTTGACCGAGCCAGCACCAAGGGCTGCCCCGATGCAAGCCGCGATTGCTGCAATCATGAGGGCTCTTTTCCTACCCACCCAATCGGCCAGGTATGCTTGCACAATCGAGCCAAACGCACATCCTGCATAAAACAGGGCATTGACAGCTCCCAGGATACTATGCAGGTGGCCTTTATTAGTCGAGCAACCCCAAACTAGCCAGGAGCGAGATGGACATTACCTCGAAGTGTACTCGTCCGTCGCTATCGCTCTCTTCGTTAATGGCTTCATCTCTACAGAAATGGGTACGGGTAAATGGGGGTCCACTTACGATCGAGTTTGAAATACTTGTAAAAGGAAGGCTGTCCGATACTGGTTGTGAACCCGGCAAACCCAAAGCCATACGTCAGACCTCCAGAGAAGATCACGCAGTGGATGAATAGATTGAAGAGTCTGATCTGTGCCATTTTCGTCGTCAATACGGACAAAGGCTAACAACTTGAGGGTGTTTGGACTCTTGCAGGGTGCGGAACACTGACTATTTACGTCTCGACATGTTGCTGTGCAGCCATCATCGAGGACAGTTCCTCAGCCACAGTCTCCTTCACAGACCTCTAAACCCGAAAATTGAGAATCGCAGAGCAAGCAAGCCTTGTTGGGCTGATCATTTTGATCGGTGGTCTTTCTGGGGACAAGCCCATATCCATGTTGATCTTTGATTGGAGGATTCGGAAATCAGTTGCCGAATAATGTCAAACAGGGTACTCTGTACAACTGCTTTGTTTCTCTCGCCCGTACATGCGACACTCGACATCCGAAAATTCAGCAGCTACCCGTTCGTGACGTTGTGGTTCACGACGAGTAACGAGCCCGACTGTTCTGATCAGGCTGTCGGAGGAGACGCCTATCCGTCAGATTGAAACTCCTCAATCGGATTCGAGGAAGACTGGGGCAATCTCGCTGACATTAACTCAAAACATGCAAACAAGTGAACACTAGGAAGAAAGTTGGACGGCTCTATAAACGAGGCACTTGTTTGGGTGAGGCCAAAGCCAGCTTGATACTTTGCAAAATCCCATCCCGACAGGCTGAGCAACAATAATGGCATAACAATTCCACCAGCAGCAGGATCACGGGACTGTCAAGGAGATTTACTGTATCTTGACCCGGACGTTCTCAACCGTGATCATCAAAATGGGCTTTTCAAAGGACCTCCAACAGCCATTCCCATATCTTGACGGACATGGGCCCAGGCTCCAAGCCGGTCTGCGCATCCAGAATACAGTCTATGTGCACTTGCATGGGGCACTCGACGTTGTTAATCGAGTTGCCCGCCATCTGAAGCCGCTGTCCAAATGTCGCAATATGATCCCTGAACATTTCCAAAGCGCCCCAGACGTTTAGAATCTTTCTGACTGGCACATTGTTCCACCATGATGTACTTGCAAGAAATGGTTCCGACCAGTTATTTCTTTCGCCGCCCTTCCCGACGAATTCTGTAGCGAGTTGGGACATTGTCGAGACGGGGAAGATGTCTCGCAGCTCATTGTCTCGGAAGGACTGTGTCTCTGTACCGAAACTGACCCACGGTGAGATGAGAAGAAGTCCTCCGAGGGGGGCCTCGAGACTCAACGAGGGGATCCCAACGAATGGATGAAGGATATGAGAAATCAGAGCGATCGACAAGTTGCCACCTGCTGAGTCTCCACCTACGACGATCTGTGAGTGTTGTCAGCTTCTGTCTGTGTCTCTCTCTTTCAGAGGGCTCAGCGCGGTTTCCGCGATTATCGAGTACCTCTAATGGTTTGTAGTCACTCGATAAGAGGAGACGTAAAGCTTCCGTAGCTTGCAGAAGTTGGCCAGGGAATTTGGTCTCGGTGGTGAGGCATGCAATTTTTCGTCAGCAATTGATGACTTTCCAAAAGAAGAAAAGAAATTCAGATGATGAGGCCCTTTACTATATTCTAGAAAAGCTACAGCAACATTCTTTCTTCCCTTCGCTGAAGCACAGCGGGCCAGACACTGCCCAAGAAAGAGAATATGACCGTCAAAGGCCGGTAATCCGTAACCGCCGCCTGCAGATATGAAAATGAGTTCTCTTTCTGTTGCCATCAAGTCGTCAAACAACTGGGAAACGAACAAGACAAACACACTAACCGTGGAAGTACAATATCACCTTTTCTGATCCACGATCTCCGAGCCAGTGCAGTTTGGCACCTCTGCTATCAGGCACGGCCTCGACCTGGTGCTCAAGACCCAGGTCTTTGGCTCGCGCTTCCACCACCACTGATGTTTTCTGGGCTCTTTTCTTTGCATGCTCGGCTGAAAAAAAGGCTTCACGGAATGCTATATTCCGCTGATCATGAGAAATAGAGCGTGACATGTTTTGTATTGCTGGTCGCCAAAATTGATGGTTCTGGATAATCAGATTTACAGATCAAGATACTCGCGCATTGTCCTAGGACAAAGGAGGTAAACAGTCATCGGCCACGGCAGGGAAAGGCTTTTGAGCTCTTGACACCCATAATGTCACGAAAAACTTCAATATGCCGGAAGGTGGACCAAGAATCAATTTTCGGCAAAACAACCTCCGTGAACGAGGGCGCCGAAAATTCGAACCAGGTGCTATTAACCTGGTAGGACGATCCGCACTCGTAGTGAGAATGCTGCGTACCATCAACGATTCCGCCGGCATCACTCCCGTCGAGAAAGGCTACAAAACTCCATCCTCAGACCAAGAAATACTTCCCGGTCGCCGTCTCAGACAACGTCTTTTTCCAGAACAGAGTTGGGACACCCCATTCAGGAAGAATCTGCTGAAATTGACATTTGCTGCCACCCTCCTCTTGTTTTTTGGTATTTCAAGACCAAGAGGGTCGAATCTGAGTGAGCCAGCTACTCGTCAAATCTCATCTATTGAGTTGAGCCCTTGAATAGTTTGCTCAAATGGCCGTCACCAAACTTGATGCGCTCGTTGTCGGTGCAGGATTTGGGGGGCTCTATCAGCTATACAGTCTTCTGAAACTGGGCCTGTCGGTGAAAGTCATTGATCAAGCTGGTGATGTTGGCGGGACATGGTACTGGAACCGCTATCCCGGGGCCATGAGTGACACCGAGGCTTTCGCGTACCGTTATTCCTGGGACAAGGATGATCTTCAACACTACCCTTGGACGGAACGTTATGTGAAGCAACCAGAGGTGTTGGCCTACCTTAGGCACGTGGTGAAGCGCCACGATCTTCGGAGGCACATACAGTTCAACACCGAGTTTCTCGGTGCGGCCTATGACGAAGCGGGCCGGCTGTGGAGGGTCCAAACCTCGTCGGGGGTCATGGAGGCCCACTACCTCATCACCGCACTCGGGATCCTGAACGCCACCAACTGGCCCGACATACCCGGGATCGATGTGTACCGGGGGGAGCTCTACCACACGTCGAGGTTCCCGGAGACTTATGACTTCAAGGGGAAAAGGGTCGGCGTCGTCGGCTGCGGCTCCACCGGCGTCCAGGTCATCAGCGCCATCGCAAAGGACGTAAAGACCCTCACCTGTTTTCAGAGGCGACCTCAGTACACCATACCTGCCAATGACGGTCCGGTGTCCAAGGAATATCGTGACCGCATCAACAAGGATTACGACGCGATTTGGGACCACGTCAAGACCAGCGCGTCGGGTATGGGGTTCGAGGAGAGCAAGGTGTCCGCGCTGAGCGTCTCGGAAGAGGAACGCAATCGTGTCTTTGAGGAGTGCTGGCGGACGGGGAACGGCCTGCGGTTCAACTTTGGCCTCTTCGCCGACATCGCGACGAACAGGGAGGCGAACGAGGCGGCCTGCGTCTTCATCCGCAACAAGATCAGGTCGATCGTCAAGGACCCGGAGACGGCGCGGAAGCTCACCCCTTGGGAACCTTTTGCTCGCCGACCGCTGTGCGACACCGGCTACTACGAGACGTTCAACCGGGAGAATGTCGAGCTGGTAGATCTGAAGGCCACGCCGATCGTCGAGCTCACCGAGGACGGCATCCAAACGTCCGACGGCAAGACGCACGAACTCGACGTCATCATCATGGCGACCGGGTTCGACGCTTTCGACGGCTCTTACAATCGCGTCTGCATACGAGGTCGAAATGGCGAAACCTTGAGAGACCACTGGGCGATACGCCCTTCCACCTACCTCGGGACGGCGGTGTCTGGGTTTCCAAACTTCTTCATGATCAGCGGTCCCCTCTCCGCCTTCAGCAACGTGCCTCCCGCGTTGGAGATGCACGTTGAGTTCATCACCGGCATCATTGCCCGGGCGAAGGAGCTTGTCGAAGAAGACTTGGTCGGTGGGAGAGTCAACGGCACGAGCGGAATGAATAATGGAGAAGCGGCGGCGGCAGCGGCAGCAATCAAACGGAGGGTCGAACTGGAAGCCCTCCCGGAGGCCGAAGCTGACTGGTTTGACAAGTGCACAGAGTTGTGTACCAAGACCTTGTATTGGGAGACAAAGTCTTGGTTTTGGGGAGACAATGTCAAGGGCAAAGGCCACAGGGTTTTGTTCTTCCTAGGGGGGTTGGGTGCCTTCAACAACGCACTTCTCGAAGCGGCCGCGGCGGGATACAAAGGCTTCAGGCCCTTTTGTGGGATTTGGCACGGGCCACGCAAGTGATAGACCTTGAGGAGAAATTGACTCTGTTGTGTGCATTGATCGGACCCCGTTGACTCCAGGGCACGTCCTCACAGGTGGTGTGTCCACTCGACACGAAAACAGATAGTAGTGACCCAACTCGTAAGCAGGTAGACAAGTCGAACGACTGACTCGCTGTGGTTATTCTCGTCACACTTCACACAGGAGAGCGTCGAACTTTTACACACCTGACGTCGGTACAACAAAGTACTCGTAGGGTGTTTTGGACCAGGGACACCGCCTACCAATACGATCACGTTTCTAGGGGGCAACTGGTAAAACGCCCACCGTCGGGTAACTTTCATCATCAGGAATCATTTCCAACACCTTTAGGCGCTTTCATAGCTATCAAAAATAGGCGCGAATACTTTATGAGTCCACCAAGTGTCCCCTGAACCTCTAGGGGACTCCTGGGCGCCGGGCCCTAAACATTTAGGCCTCATTTTACATCCATATAGGTCTTCAACCCCGTAACAACATCTTACCACGTTCTCTCTCTTCGTTTGGTTCCTAGTCACTCACTCTTCTCTCTACTCCCAGTAATAATAACCAATGCGCTCTGCGATCATTCTTCATGCTGATCTATCACATGCTCTCATAATTGGAACAAGATGCAGTGATCTACTCTAGATGAATGATTACAGCATGCTGTGGTTATCTTTTGTGGCCCAAACCTGGAAATTAGGTCTGGGAGTAATAGGATTTTGCTGTGAAAATCGCAGTCTAGCCCTCCCGGGGAAGTCCTTTCCCTGCGGCTGATATCTTTTGTTTGCCTTTCATGTACTCACTCTCTTTTCTTTTTCTCTCGTCAGAAACTGCCATACCACCGTCAACCGCTCAATTTTTTGTTGTTCTTTCGTCACTGAGACGGTTTCCTCTGCCATCGTTGACCTCCTTATGTCACATTGAACGTCTAGGCATATCGATGGCAAGGTGGGCTTGAAACGTATCTCCTCACAGCACAACTGAACAGGGCTTGAAACATGACTCCTACTATTCGTTCTATCCTCGATCCTTGACATGAAAAGCATACCGCCGCCGTCTAAAAAGAGCAAAAAAAAGCAGCCAATCCACAAAGCCTCGATGACACTCCCCGCAAGAAGGCATACAAGGAAAATCTCAGCTCCCCGAACACACTGACCACATAAAGAAAAGCATCATGCACAACCTTGGTACAATACATCAACTAGACCGCCGAATTCCTTACACCCTCAGGCCGACCGAAAGCAAAATAGGAGATCCCGTTGAGTCTCTGCCAGCCTCGATCATTTCATGACAATTCGCCGATTCTTCTCCTGTTGATCTGCATTGACACAGGGTGCGGTAGCTGCATTCAGCCACTGTTGCATTTCCGTGTTCAACAATACGAAATGGTTGCAATCAGACTCTGGGTTACCTCCTTGGACTGATGAAATCGCGTGTTAGATCTCTGCTTCGCCTTTTACGGTATTGTAGGTGAGGTAACTTACTCATGCCTATGATTCTTGCTTTTCCACCTATCACAGTGCAGACCATGGAGCCAGAACGGCCGTGCCACGCACTCAATTCAACGCACTTCTGGTATGGTTTGGCATTTTCCGCGTGTCCAATATGCGTGCCGAAGCTGACAGTTCGCCGGTCTTGTTTGAGGAATGTCGATTCAGGCGGGTTATCAGCACTGAAATTCTGTCCGGCAATGGTTAGCTAGGAAGTTGAAGGATCGTATACTAGGATCAGACTCACGTAATCTTGACGAATCCTCGCCTTCTCTCTATCTTGACGCCTATTGAAGAACATCCCGAACACCGTCTTGAATTCTTCCATATCTTGGACAACATTGTAACCAACTGACCAGTATGGCATCTGTGAAGCATTGCTCAAGCTACCACGGCCCTGTGGAGTATCCAAGTAGAGATCCGAGACTTCGACAACAACGTTTTTGTGGTCATTCTGCGGCCGGCACGTGATACGGAATATCGCTATATCCCACTCTTTGTGGATTGCGTGAAGGCGGAGAACGAATCGATTGACGTGGTCTAGACGTTGTCAGTTGCGCCGATATAGTGTGTGCACATGCGAGAGTACTTACTGTCTCCTGCAACATCTTGGGCCTGGATCGCATGGCACTGTCCGTTTTTCTCGGTCAGGTAGTGTTCGACGTCGTTTCCACCTTCCCACTCCGTGAAGTGAGCGCAGGTAACAACTAGGTCGCGAGATAGGCGAAAACCAGAGAGATGCGTCGTCTGTGCATTTTCCCCTGACAGATGGTTATTTTCGACCTTAACCCGGACAGCGGCCAGGCCTATTCGAAGGAATTGTTGCAATCTCTATGCGGCCCGTTGTGTTAGTGGGTGATGAGATCAAAGACTGGGTGAAGACATTACCTCCAATCCGCCAACCTTATTTGCCACGGTGTCCCATTCCTCGCTCCAGTGAAGCCTATCGCCGTCATTTTCGAGAAAATGGAAAGCAGAGATTTGTCCAGGCAGTGCTTGGTCAAGAGTCACTCCAGAGAATGTTGTGTAGCGCGGTGAGGGCAGACCGTGGTTCATCTCGTCCTTATTCGTGTCGTCAGATGTTGCAAAGCGCGATGAGGGCTGGCCGTGGTCCATCTTTTTGTCTTTTCTCGTGTCGTTCTTTGGTTCTGGCTTCCAGTCCTTGAGGTGATTGTGGGAAAGTCCTCCGACGTAGTAATATTCCAGTCCGCAGCTTTGACAGTGAACCGGATGATCAGGGTCTGGTGCTTGCTCAGTATTTGGTTCGGAGCGAGATGTGGTACTTGGTGGCTGTGTGGAAGGTGAAGGACCTTGGGAAGATGGGACGATATTTGTAGTGTCCATCCCTTTCTCTGGTTGCTTCTCTTTCTTGTCCATGTCTTGGAAGTTTTTGTCCGGCATGATTGCTGGTTTGCATTGTTTGTGGGAGAATGTTTCGATCCCGGCTGGAGATTGTGGCGGTGTTATATAGTTTTTCAACAAGCGACAAAGGTGAGGTGAGTTAGTGTGTTCGGAAGGGGCAACCTTGCAGACCCGATGAGGCCAGTGTGGATTTCTATCGCAAGGAATGTGAAACAAAGAATGTTGAAAACCATGGCGGAGTGACGAAGACTCTTAGTGCAGTGGTCACTACCTTTGCTGCCTGTATTCCCCCTTCATGTGTCTTCCGGTGAAGGGCCAACCATATTCCCCTTTGTGAAGACAGAAGATATGACCGGGTACCGAAACAAAAGAGTTGCGTCTCAAGGGAAGAATGTAGAATGTTGCATGGTAGGCTGAAACCCGGCAGCTCTTTGAGCGCATTCCAGTTCCAGATGATATCGGAAGAATGTAGAATGTTACGAAGCAGGCGCACAGATCATGAATTGCGAATTTCCGAATGACGCCTGGTAACCCTTTGAGCACATCCCAGTCCCAGGTGATGTTGTAAGAATGTAGAATGTTGCATGGTATGCCGAAACCTGGCAACCCTTGATGGAGCACATTCCGGTTCCAGATGAAAGCGTGGAGGAAGAATGTTGTACGCTGTACGCTGAATCGTGGATCGTGGGACATTTTCAATCTTAATGGGCACAAAGACCTCTGGCAGTGAGTGATATGGAGATATTTGTGCAGAGAAAGTAGTCTTAGCAGTAGAAGTTGTTGGACGTGTTGCAAATGGAGAATGCCATTGGAATCAACATCACGCCTTGATATACAAGCTATGATTAGTCTGCTTTCAGCCAGGCCTTGGTCACCCCTCGGCCCGTTGGGTCATTGGTCTACAAAAGTAATATACTGTACGTCAGGGTGTAAGGCTTTCGAGCGGTGTACAAGCCCATACTATAGGTGTTTCTCAGAAACATTTCTCAAAAGGTCCGGAGTAGGTTAGCAATCTTACCTAAGCTACCGCTTATCATGTCCACGGAGTCGTCGGAAACAAGTATCTCCGATCCTTGGCATTAGAATGTCAAAGAAGACACATAATCACGTATTCAGGGGAGTCAATATTTTTGCCTGCCAATTGGTGGGAAGCGCTTTCGATCACGTTCGTCCTCGATCTCGTTCTCTCCAAAGTCTCCTAGTCCCCATCAGGTCTCATCGAATTCAAGATTGAGGAGCTACAAAGGCGCTACGAGCCTGAACAATGGAACGTGATTGGAGGACTTCTGTGACATTCTTGAAGCCGGAATGTTAGAGAGAAGGTGAAGAGTTGCAAGCAAGAGTTTGTTCGCAGAACTTGACCCACTGACTCCTGATACTCTTATCCCTCAAGCCAAATTCTCCGCAAAGATTCGAGCCCCAGACGAGTAATTACCACTCGGGATGATCACCATCACAGATACATATCTCTACGCCCCTGATCGGTCTTCCCGCCCAACAATCCGTCGCCTTGCTGGGTCCGCAGACTCTCCTCGGCCTCGATCATGAACCTCTCTCTGCCCTCATGGTCAAAAGCCTTTCCGAACCATAGTTGCGTGCGACCGTTCCTGATCTCCTCGATGACCTCACCCAGCTCTCGGCCCTTGTAATCCTTCACAAAACGACTCGAACACATCAGCAACCACGTGTTGGCGAGCGTTTCTGGGTTGCGAAGCATTCTCGGATTCCCCAAATGCCAGAACATCAACGACACCATTGCCACCATCATGATGGCCAGGATGATCACACTGATCAACGAGCTGTAGAACGAGACATCCTTGACCTGGCCATAGTTATATGGCACACCCGCAATGAGAATCAAAAGCACGTACGACAGGACGGTCGTGAATGCGATGAACGCATGGTACCAGTTTCGATGCCACAAGGCCTTGAAGACGACGGTGAACGGAACGCCGTGAAGGTGGCCGGTACACAGATACCGAGAAACTGCGGCAGACTGGTCATCACGAAGTTGTCGGTACGGCACCATTGTTCTGACCTTCAACTCAACCATTTCCCAGAAAGGGTTGAAGAGGAAGGAGATGAGGACGGTCATGAAGAATCGAGGTCCGAATCTTGTTCCATCTAGAAACTTCCACTTGACCGCGGTCAGGTGCTTGCTGTGGTCTGACCCGAGTAGGTTGATTGCATAGATGTCGTTCCCGGAAACGACAAAGGAAAGAATGACCCCGAAGAGGGCCACGTGGAGGATCGTAACGACGAGTATCTGTGCAGTCCCCCAAGGCAGTCGAGCGAGCCAGGATGAAGGCGCACTACCGGCTGAAGCAGCTGCTTGCACCTCCGATCCTAGGTCGCGGCTGGATTCCTGGCCGTTACTGGAGTCGTTGTCAGGTTGTTCATTGTGCCGCACGACGACGCTGACCACATCCTCATTGTCCCGGGAATGGACTTCATTGAACATCAAGAGTTTGTGTTTCAGCTTCGCCTCTACATCGTGGACTTTGGCTTTTGGCTCGATGCTTCGCAGCGTATTCGCGAGGTCCTCTGAATTGCCCAACAGCCATGCCATGGAAGCTATGCTGCAAGGATATGAGAGAAGGCCACTTGGGCGGCTCCAATTCAGCCAAATCAACGCCGCGACCAGAATTCCCGATAGCACGAGGGTTGTCTGAAGGCTCCGAACGACGGCAAGATCAACCACCCAAACTGGATCGCAAAGCTTTCGTCCTTTCTTGGTATCGCAAGATGCTCCGGCTTGTACAGTCATCGCCTCTGACGCGATCGAGGCCTGGACGCTGAACAGGATACTCAAAACAGTCGTCAGGAACATGACCCATTGCTTGTTCAGAGGGTTGAGGTATGACCAGTCGATGCCTCCTTTGAGATTGGGTCGCAGCACAGACGCCTTTGCCGTTACCGGTGAACCTTTTGCAAGCTGGTAGAAGGGTTCCATCATCTGTGCAGAGGCAAAGACGACGCTCCAGAAGCTTTTGAACAGCACTGACATTGTCACAGGAGCAAATGTGGCTCCTGCGAGGACGATGTTGGTGACATTGACGGGCAATCCCAGATGATTAGGGTTGCCATCGTGAATGGGTCGAGTTCCTTGTCCATCTGAACCTACACCCGAGCCTGGACCTGAGACGGACCCAGAGGTCCCCGAACCAGGGTCAGATCCGCTATCTGCGCGTGACCCAGTTGGCTGGGGATACTCAGACAGAGCCTGCGCAGTAGCACTAGTACCTGCATCTTTACTAGATAAGTTTGCTGTATGATCGCTGCTATTGGTTGGCGAAGCCAATTCTGCTGCTGCAACATCAGTCTTTTCATCACCTGCAGGCTGTGTCTCTATGGCAGAGGCAGATGTAGCGCTCAGAGAGTTCGGTTCATTGCTTGTCGCCGTTGCTGTGGGAGTGGACGCGTCTGAGACGACCGCAGACGAAGCCGACGATGCTGACAATGCTGTCAAGGCTGAGGCGCTAGCTGCACTTGAAGAGTCTGTTGCTGTCTGAGAATTCACTCCATCGCTAGCAGTAGCTGCAGCTGCCAATGAAGCTGAAGAGCCTGTTGCCACCGAGTTCAACAATACGGAAGAAGCTGACGCCAAAAGTGTTGTTGCCACTGATGAAACTGATACCGGTGATGTAGCAGTGGAAGGCAAGGTAGTAGCCGATGCTGAAGACTCTGTCACTGTCGATCCGGCAGCTGCTGGTGTTGCTATCGAGTTCGTTTTCGCTGCCGAGTCCGTTGTCCCTACTACACCAGAGATTATTGAAGCTGGTGCTAAAGCTGAAACATCTGTTGTCAATGAAGCATCAAATGTTGTCTTTGAGCTCAACAGAGCTGAAGTTTCTGGTCCTACTGCAGTATTCGTTGACGCCTCGGTTTCTGATGCTGCCAAGGTAGTAGTTGATGTCAAGGAGTCTATCAAGATGGAAGAGTCTTGAAGACCCGAGGATTCCGTTATGGTTGGATCGTTTTTCGATGTGGATGATGCAGCCAGTCCTGTCGCAGCAGTGACTAGAGATCATGGTGCGCTTGACGCTAGTCCCGTACTTCCAGAAGCTAGAATTAAAGAAGACGCCAATGTTGATGCATCCGACCGCGCAAGAGTAGCACTCTCAGACTCAGACGCAATCTCAGATATATCTGATGCAGAGCTGCTACTTGAACTTGTGAGAGGAACCACAAACGTGGTTGAGCTGTTCACTAGACTCGATATTGTTGTATCAGGAGCGGTGGCAAGCACATCAGAGGAGACGGTGGGAGAAGTGCGGAGTGAGGTGGTATTTGTTGGTGTGATATAAATCGTGCTGGACTCTGTTTTGTCAAGTGTCACAATCGAAGTCACGCTTTCAGTCGACGAGGTGATGATTGGGGACGTTCTGGAAGTGCTAGTAAGATCGATGATATCGGAAGCTATCGAAGTCGTATTGCCAGAGGAGATACTCCCAAAGTCACCAGTTGAAGTACCACGTAACGCTGTACTAGATGCAACTAGTAACGAGCTTGTGGTCACACTCATCGTGGTCAAGATCAAGCTTGTACTGTTGGAGAAAGTAGTGGATGCCGAAGATATGAGCGTCTCATTGAACCTAGAAATTGGCATCGTTGCGCTCTTAGATATACTTGTCGTAAAGGTGAGAAAACCTGAGCTAGTACTGAGCGCTGTGATGCTCAATATCGGGGTGGTAACGGCCTCATGTGCTCTAGAAGTTGTATTTTGAAACTTCGGTGTGGGGGTAATTGAAATCGTGGCCCTGCTGGACCTTGTTTCGGATAAAGAAGCAGCATTTACCGTTGTTGGTAGTATCGAATTTCCTGCTATTGGCGTTGATGGCGCAGTAGTAGTTGTCACAATGTAGCTACGACTCGTCGTCGGCGTCATCGTCTTCGTCGTTGGAAACGTGGTTCTTATTGCTTGTACAGTTATCGTTTTCGATACTGATGTAGTGGAGGTAGAAGTATGGGTGGATGTACGAGTTGTCGTCGTCGTCGTCGTCGTCCTCGTCAAGGACAATGTATCATCTGAGTCATCATAAGATTCGCATGTTGTCGTCAGTCCTTCGGTACCCGGTATTTCTAGGCTGTCAAGATCATGGCATGCCGTGTCGTAGAAAAAGTATCCACTGTCGTGAGGCGCGGGAGGCAGCGACCTCAGTACGTCAGAAGTGTCGGTAGTCATGTAGCAGACATTGTCAGGGAAGGAGAAAAATATAGAATTGCAACCATCTTTTGATATGCAGTTCACAAGGCACGGACTCGGGTCGTCATAGCCAATGTCAAAATCAAGCAGGTCGCGGCGAGTTATTGATGACAGGACCGAGAAACTGTTCGCATAGGAGCAATCTACCTGTACCCCACAGACGCTTGCGGTAGAAGGTATGCCTGATGGAGAAGAGACGGGAATAGTTGAGAGCGCTGAAAACGTGGAAGTTATGGTAGTCGAGCTGCCCTCGGATGTTGTTATGGGAAGGATAGACCTTGTGGTATTTGTTGTCGCCTCTTCAGTGGGCACAGAACGCTTTTGGTATTCGCTTTCGGTTTCATGGTTGTATTGCGTGTTCAGGGGGTCACCACTGTTAACAATGTCTTGTAATAGTGCCACACAAAGAACTGCGGTGATGAAGAATGCAACTAGCACTGGCACCTTAGTCATAAATGGTCGATACTGCTTCCTCGTTCTGCTGGGCATTTCGGCACCTTGAAGCACATGGAATGAGATCTGCATGTTGATGACTTGTATGATGCGCAGGTGGCCAACAATGGGCTTCAGAGATGTCTCATTTGTCGACCAAGGTTGCGGATGGTTTGTTTATAAGGCCAGGTTCGCCCTGGTGGCAGAGGTGACACTCGGCGGACGCCATGAACAAATCCACAAGACATACAGCTGATTTCACGGCTTGGGAAATGCCGATAATTCTTCGTCACCACTTTGAATAGTGACATCCGGATTCGTCGGTATATCCAGGATTCAGAGCAATCACACAAGTTGTTTCCAGAGCACCGCTAGTGCTCACAATAACATTGGCAGATAAACACGAGATTCACCATCATGAGAGAATGCTCAATGGTCAAACCCTCGTATCTAGTCAGACTTATGCAGGCACCAGACTCCACATAAGGAGCCTTGCAGTAGAATCAAGGTATCTCGAGGTTGGTCTATCGAAGCGAGGGGAGCCGCTAGTTGCTCGAGGTGCAGATGAACATTGACACGGTTGGGCATCTAGGCGACCAGGTACAGACGCATGAGTCTTCAGGGGTGCATGAAGCAGGCTTATATCGATGCAATATATGCGCCACAACATGGTCTGGACCACAGCCCATCAGGCTGAGGGTTATCGTGGAGGTATCGTACATGTTTTGAGCCCCTGAGCTGATCTCGCAAGAACGTAGAGACAACTAGCTGCTGCTTAGGAAGTTCACAAGGTGTCAGTAATATACTTGTTCCGCAGTCTTGAAGGTGTAGCGCCGTGAAATAATACTTCCAAACATTGTTGTGTTTCCGTCAAGTGATGTTTGGCGACAAGCCTCATTAGCCTCATTCAGCCTTGCATCTCAAAAAGGAAAGGCCAGGCTTGGCAAGGCCACCTTTGGGTCAGGGGCAATAGATCTTGTAAGCTGCCCCCCTCAGACTCATCGCTACACCATCATGTTAACTGATGCCACATTCGCGTCTATCGTATTTCTATCTTTAACACCTTGTGGCCAGGTACTGAGATTCGGATGCTTTAGTCTGGTTTGACTGTCATGCCAAGGGCTTAATTAGAGCAATACGAAAGCCTTTTCGTCTTCAAGTTCGCCAAATCCAATCATCTGAGACTCAGCACGCCACGCCAGCGACATTCATTGCAAACGACGCTTGCGGTACACCATAATGTACCTTCCGGCGAGACTGGAATAGTTGACTTTACGTGATCATCATGCTGGTCGACTCAATCTCACACTCCGGAGGTGTCTTCCTCGTTGCCCTGTTTGGCACGATATTGGTCAAAGACAAGACCTCAATTTGAGAATACGAGTATTTGCAGTGCCACATTGTCTCAGTGCAATGCAAGTATCAGCAGAAAATTCTTGCTATCTAGTACAGTAAGGACTGACATAAATGTTCACCTCTCTGCTTTTCACCCTGTCTTCCTCCTACCACCACCACTCCAAGGCTCCTTTAAAGCCTCCGTCATTCTTTTCGTGGCTAACAGTAGCTTTTCCCGGGAACTCTTCTCCTGTCTATCTTTTTCAGCCCATTCTTATATCGATTCTGCTGTCAATTGGGACATTTGAGTCAATCCAACAGCGCATCTCCTTAGTCTCTTCTCCACCATGAAGGTTTCTGCCCTTTCCCGGTCAACATGGCCGCTTCTGTTACTGGCTGCGGTAACTCAAGGTTTCTTCCCTTCTGACTGGCGTGAGGCTGCGTTCGGCAACTTTGGCGTTTCTCACGAGGAACAGACCAGACGAGCATTTAACCAAAAGGCCGCAGAATATTTCCCTTCCATCACTCATCTCACCACAAACATGATCAAGGCTCGGACTACTATTGCAGAAGCTAATATGGCCGTCGACAAGGATCAAGACCACTCAGCTCTGCACTTTGATGGAGAAAACTTCGAAGGCGGACAAACAAGACTTATACAACTGAAAAAAGATTGCATCGCAGCCCTCCAAGCCGGAGATGCTGATACCGCTCGGAAATCCCTCGGTGGTGCACTTCACTCTCTTCAAGACTTCTACGCTCATTCGAACTGGGTTGAACTAGGCCGCACGGATATCCTGAAGGACCTGGGGAAGGATGGTGTCGACGTTGATCATGCCGCCTTCGAGGAGACTACCTGCAACAGTTGCACTTCAAGTTTCATCAGTGAAGTCCTCTTTGGCTGCCACAATTGCGCAAGCAACACGAAGGGCTTCAACAAGCTTACGAGTGGATACTATTTCAATGAAGATTCTCCACCGAATGGTTCAGATATTCCTTCTTGGAAGTGCCACCATGGTCCGTTCTACCTAGTACCCATGATGCTCGGATTCACAGACTGACATGGGTATTTTGTTATAGGAGGTGCAACTGACTCGGAAAGCGGGGCTGCTCTAGGCATTATATACGCCGATGTGCTCCGGGATGTGCCCATGGGCATCAACAAGGACAGCCTCAATTGCTTCTTCTCGCCTCATTACTTTGCCCACACCTCGGCAGTCGAGCTCTCCGTCAAAGCGTCCGCCAAATATATCGATGACATATTCACCGACGGCGGTCTCAGTGACAAGGAAAAGAAACTCCTGTTTGGCGTGGGTACCACCATGGCTTTCGTCATTGACACGACTGGTAGCATGTCCGATATAATCGCCGCGGTTCAGGAGCAGAGCATCTCCATTGCATCGGCTCGACTTGGCACCCCGGATGAACCCATTGAGTACATCGTCGCGCCTTTCAACGATCCCTTCACCGGACCTGTGGCCACGGCCACCGACTTTGACAGTTTCGAAACCGGCATCAATTCTCTCTACGCCAGCGGCGGCGGAGATTGCCCGGAGCTCGCTCTGACCGGGATGCTTGACGCCATGGATGTCATGGACGGGCCGGCAAACCTTTTTGTCATGACTGATGCTTCCGCAAAAGACGCCGACCTGTCGTCTCAAGTCATAAGCACGGCTCTCGACAAACGCATCAACCTCCACATCTTCAAATTCGACAGCGGCTGTGATGATGAAGACACCTCGACAAAGAAACGAAGTCTCGCCAAACGAGTCGATTCGGCCTCGAATGAGGTGTATGGCCTGTTGGCTTCTTCCACCGGTGGCGCCTACTATTCACTTCCGCGCGACCAAGCCAGCAGCATATCCAACTCTCTGGACGTCCTGACGCTGAGCGAGGCCAATGCCATTTTCAGGATCTCAGACACATTTAACGGTACCAGCAGCGTATCGTACGTGTTGCCGGTGGACTCCATGATGAGTGAGTTCAGCGTCTCTCTACGAGGCGCGGGATTCACCATGAGCGTCATCCAACCGGATGGGTCCACTTTGGGTTCAAATTCGACCTCCGTCACGAGGACAACGGTGGCCGACGGCCAATTTCTAGATGTCCAGAACCCTGACTCTGGAGACTGGAAGGTTGTTATTGTTAGCACCAGCAGCAGTGGTGGTAGTTTTGAATGCGACGCCACGGGAGTCAGCCCTCTTCATTTCTCCGCTTTCGACTTTGTCGCCTTGGATGGTCGACCAGGACACACAGGCTACGTGAGTTTCTCTTCTTTTTTGGCCACCCGCCCCCAAGGCTCCTCCTCTACACTTTTATGACATCGACCCTCTACTAAACTGTTTGTTTGTGTGTCTCTCAGTACCCCATCGCCGGACAACCTGCTTACGACCATGCCGTGGCCGCGGTGGCTCGTATTGACGGATCGTTTTCCTCGGCTACATTCGATCTTCGAAGTCCTGGCAACAACCACGTGCTCGATGCGAACATGACTGCGGGTTCGGGTGAAGAAGGACAACCGGGTCCCGAGTCATTTTATGGAGAGATGAGCCTCATTTCTGGGGTTCTCTATGTTTATGCTTCGGGATTCGACGCGGCCGGTGCACCTTTTCTGAGGATGTTGTCGACAGTATTCACACCGATACTGAGCAATACGACCGTTACCGGATTCAACGATACGGATATTTTTGCTGGCTTGGGACCAAGTGATAATAACTCCTCGACATCGACATCGACATCCACGTCGATGACGACGACCAGCACACCTCCGACATACGTCAACACCACTTCGACCAGTCATTCAAGTACTAGATCGATAACAAATGTCACGACCACGAGCAGATTCAGTACGACAACATCACAGTGGTACAACCACTCCTCGACCGGCTCTTCGAGGGCAACAAGCCTGAATCATGATTGGTCGACATCAACAACATCGTCAACATTTGCTCGAACTTCATCTTTGTCGTTTGGTTCATCCACGTCCTGGCTTAGGGATACGTCGTCGTCGTCGTCGTGGCATAACATCATGTCCTGGCCCCATACGGCCCCGGTTCCGACGTACTCTCCACACTCTGCCGCACCAGGTATTCGAATTCACAGTCAATATCTTACGGCAGGGGATGAGGTACCTTCTTTCACCACGTCTGTTTCGGTCACGCGGTGCCCCTTTGTACACACGAGTTATGACGAAGCCGGAAAGCCAAGCTACAGCACGACATTTTCAGCATCGACGGTGACCATTACCGGCGTCGTTCCATGTTGGACTTGCGTCGGGGCGAATTATCCTACACCAGGTGGCGGTTCCTCGACGACACTCGACAGTATGAATACCGGAAGCTTCGTATCATCCTACCCACACGCACATGTCGGTGGCGGCGACGCTACTACTTCTACTACTACTACTCATGGACACGACATAGAAGAAATCAGCACGTCATGGACAGCCACCACAGCAGCAAGTGTTTCGGTCGTCGCCAGTAACATTGGCCTTGACGGTTCTCGGTTCAAACCCAGTTCTACTTTGACCGGGTCCGCGACGGACGGTGCTCCCAAGCCTTGGGCATCTCCTACCACTCAACGGATGGACAGGTCAAAGACAGCACAAACATCAACACCGAGTCAAGATGATGCCGATCCAGAGTCACCGACTTGGGTGGATTGGTTGAACGACCCGAAAGATACAGCTGGTTCGACGCCAGCCTCGGCAGACTGGTCGAACTGGATCGACTGGTCGGGGAGAGATACGACTTCATCGCCTATTGCCCTGACTGACACATTCCGTCCCGTTCCAGTAACACCAGACTGGACGGATGCAGAAGGGACACCTACCGCCATACCAACCGATACAGAGTCGAAATGGACAGACTGGTCAGCTGACGTGACTGGTACCGTTATCGGTACCTCTGGTCCCAAACCAACCTGGACAGACTGGTCTGGAGATGATATTGGTACATGGCCTTCGGGTGTCGGCGGCTCCACTCTCTCTTTGGTCTCGTCTCCCACCACCGTTGATGCTACTCCCCTATCAACTTCAACCACTTGCCATGATTTTGCTGGTGCTGGTGGTGGATCAGATTCGTACGCAGCACCTACAGTCTCGACGCATGTTCCTTTTTCTTCTTCTTCTTCTTCTTCTTCTTCTTCTTCGTCGCCGCCGCCGCCGCAAGGTACTGACACTGACGGTACAAGTCCGACGTCGCAATACACAGGCGGAGGGGTTTCATCTCTTGTTCGTAAAGCCCACTCGGCCACGAAACTGTGGTCACTTGTGTTTGTCATCATGATGGGACCCTTGCATAGGTTTTGATTGTCATGTGGGGGTATAGTCAGACGGACAGACGGACAGACATTCCGAGATGGTGATTGGAATGGATTACATGTATCTCCTCTGGATGGATCATGAACAAGTTGTAACTGATTTGGCTATTATGCAAATTTTGGAAATGTTGCAGTATTATATGTACACTTGTAAGAAGGATCCGGACAGGACAAGCCAGACCGGAAGTTTTCTCTTCTCGGGGATGATATTTATCAAATCCTACTTGATTTTCTCCCTTTCTACACACCCGAAGGGGGAAAATCCCTCATATGCAAAACATCTTGCTCAAACCACCACCACTTTTCTTTCTTCCCCTTTTCTGATTCCGAGTGAGAAGAGGGCGTCTTTTCTCTTCTGTCGGAGGAAGCCAAAAAGAGAAAGCCGGACAAAAGTGAGCCAAAAGTTGTCGACGTTGTTGACTTAAAGGAGTATAAAAAAAGGTTGAACGATGTGAATGGATGTTGGGAGAAGTCGTTTCCACCTTGGGATTCATCTAGTTATTCATCTGTGTGTCTTCGTGTAAGCTAAAGAAAAGGTTCGGAAAGCAAAGCTACCAGGTTTGCTCTCTCTATAACCTGCGCATCCCAGGCGATATGACCCCGGCGAAATGCGGGATATAATATATACAAAGCAATCGAGTCCTTCATTGATCATTTGACATGCTTCTGATGAGTCGCCACAGTGCAAACCATGTATTTGTACAGAAAGCGATTCTTTGCGGGCATCATTTTGACACCGAACAACCATAAAGCTCAACACAACCGTGTGCTCCGATGCTTTCTTATATTTCCAGTATCGAACAAGTGTCGACAGCTTGGGTGTAATGCTTCAAACCTCAGAGGCCTCTTCGTAGGCAACCACTGGGGACCTTTGGAAGGTGTATTCCCACGGCTTTGGTCGATATGCGACTTGCATGGCGCGTGATCTATTGTATGTCGAAAGATTCTGATTTGACGAAGCCTGCTTTCCCAAGGGGAATTGGCCTTATTGGATAAACCGTAGTTGATAAGGTTGTTGGATGATTTAAAAGTGCAATCACGTTAGATGCCGTCCATGTAAACCAATCTTCAGTCACTGTTTCTGTTCACAATCTGGACGCCACTCATGCCACCAGTCTTCAGTCCTTCACTACGTTTCCTCACATCCTCCATCTCAGCAAGCATAACATCATTAAACTCTTCTGGACTGTCCAGATAAACATGATGGCCAGCTTTCTTGATAATCACCACCTTGGCACCACCTTGGTCTTCGGCCACTTCGTCCTTCGACTTTCCTTTCAGGACTCGCTCACGTTCAGCATCGATCTTTTTCTTAGCAGCGTAACCGCCCTTGACATCCATCCAGTCGTTCTCACCGTACATAAGCACGACCGGTAGACCCTTTTCGAAGGTTGATTCGGCTGGAGATTTGGTTTGAAGAGGTTGCCGACCAAGTCCGTGTATCCGTCGAATCAACGGACTTCTGGCGAAAGCACCAGGTGCCAGAATGTATGCCAGAGCGTATTCTCCACTCCCCCGGAGCCGAAACAAGCTGTAGCTGTAGTCGTGCAGCGCAAGGGCCTCCTCATATGGAAGATGCGAGAAACGTCGACTCGTCCAGCCTGAGACCAATCGTGGACCGAATGGGCCAGTCCACCGGACGAAACTGAAGGGGGAAATGTTGGCGTCCCAAAGATATGTTAGCCACCTGGGATACGGCCGCCTCGGAGGCGTGGCTCCTCCTGTCTGATCTGCCGGAAGACGGTTCGGGTTGGGCTTTTGCTGAGCCTGCTCTGCTTTTTGACGAGCGTTCAGGAAATTGTTGTTGTCCTTGCTTGCTGTGCTTTCAGTTTCCTGATCTTGGGTGAATTCGCTCTGGAAGGTCGACTCAGATGGTTCGGGCATCGCCGCGTGGGTGGCATAGGGATCTTCCGGAATACCGACAGGCGAAGCAAGGATAAGTTTGTTCAGTCGTCCCGGGTACTTGAGCGCATAACATACGGCCATATAGCCACCCATCGAATGACCGACCAGAGTCATTTTTTCGATGTTGCGCTTCACCCGCCACTCTTCCAGCGAGTCAATGAACCAGTTCTCTGCTTCTGTTATTTGTTCCTCGCGCGTCTTGGCCTTGATCTTGAACGGCGGTCTCGACGATCGACCCATTCCCAGCATGTCTAGCGCGTACAATTGCCATCCTTTGGCCCTGGATAATGCTTCGAAGTTCTTGTAGAAAAATCCCAAGCCAGCTCCATAACCATGTAATATGACCAGGTTTTGGTCGACTTCTTCGCCAGTTCGTTCCACGGAGAACTCGTTCAGGGCTCGATTCTTGCCTGACAAAGTGACCATGCGCGAATACCACGTCCGAGGGCCGTAGGGGTCTGTGATGGAATTGGTTGTGATGGGCGCTGCTTTCGCCGAGGGTGACGTGTCGACTACAGACAAGGTCGACGGGTTTTGCGACGGAGGTTCCGAGCCCGTTTGGGTGTGTGTGGGAGGTGTTTGTAGGTAAGGGATGTAGGACAGGACCTTGTGTTCTGCGTGGGCGGCGGGAATATTGCTCCACCACTGACTGAAGCCTTCTTTGTACCCGAGAGGAAACAGGTTCTCAAATCGGCTCCGGCGAGGGTTTTCTGCATTGGCTCGTTGTCTGGCCAGAGGACTCTGCTGGCCACGGCCTTGTAGCTCACCGTCGGAGTCGGCAGCGTCCGCCGACATGGTGGGCGGACGGTGAGCAGTGGGAGGAAGGTTCTCGGACTCGTTCAGGGTAAAGGTAGATTGTTGACGGAAAGGAGGAGGCCGCAGAGGAGTGGGAGATCTAGAAGTTGCCTCGAGGAGGGTGGAAGGCAAAGTTCGTCTCATACAAGAAGAAATGTGTTGGGACGACAAAAGGACGATTTTATACTGGGTAATATTGGTTCAGGTTCAGGGTCAGGGGAGTTCGGGATAGAAGCCAGGCAGCACAATTCGAAGGGAACTAAATTAGCGACAGTAATAAGTGAGTGATATCGTAATAGACTGTGAAAGGAGAGAGATAGAGAGCGTGAAGAAACGATGGTGGCTTGAATTCGGAAAGATTCAAGTCCGTCCCTCGTTTTACCGAGAAACGCGCAGTCGATAGATGTCATTGATTTTCTTCCTTTCTGCATCATTCTCGGACTTTACGTTCTTCTTCATAAGTCCATCATCCATCGTCATTCTGTGTATAGCCTTGCATGAAGTGAGATTTACGGAGTCCAATATTTTATTACAGTTGCCTGTTGTTTATTAGCCCTTGCATAGGTTACCTACCTAGTCACCCGAAACGGAACATCACCGATTGATACCTGTCTGTTCGTTACCTGCGCAGTTTCAAACCTCAGCCTCGTCATCCCACTTACTCACCCACTACCTTATCCACCCATTACGCAAAGCGTCGACGACTACATACCTTTCAAGTCGAGAATACTACAAATCGGCAATACTACGACTACAAGACATAAGACGTGTCTCATCATTCTTCGTCCGGCGCGTGCATTAACACCACCACAACCGAGCGAACCCACCTCCATGTCTCTACCTTGATCCACCCATCACCACCACCACCACCTCTCCGGTCTTCTTCTTCTTCTTCTTCCTCTTGGGCTTGGCTACAACGAATTCCTACTTCGAAAGATGCCCAGTGAAAAGACCCTCAACCAACTGGTCAAGGGCGCACCGACCGCCGAGGTCAAACCTCCTCCGACACCTCCACTCCCACACCTCGACTCGACCACCGACCCGACCCTCGCGACACTCCCTTCCTCGCCTCCTCAGATCTACCTCAACCTGTTGATACTCGAAACGTCCCTCCGCGCGCAATACCTCCACCTGGTATCCCGGCGGCGGCTCAACACTTTCTTCTTGTTGTTGCTGGCCCTCTGGAACGTCGGTTTCACTTACGCGCTTTTCCTCCGCCCCCGCGAAGATGGCACCGGCCGGGGGGGTTCGGTGTACTGGATGGTCGAGACGACGCAAAAGCTCGCCCTCATAACCGGTATAGTGACCGTCCTCCTCGTCCACGCCACGGGTCAATGGGATAGAGGAGTCCGCTGGCCTCGCAAATGGCTGGGCACGACCAACCGGGGTCTACGAGGCTTCAACCTTCGCGTGGTCATAATCCGCGACAAGCTCTGGCGTGAAATGTTGGGCCACATGTCATTCTTGTTGCCCTATGGTTTGTGGCGCGGCGAATCCGGTGGCGGCGGGGACTGGCACTTGGTCGAACACGAAGATGGGACCACGGCAGAAGAAGACCTGGCTCCGGGCGGTGACGGCGTCATGCTTCTTCTCCTCCCCAAAAGTTTCAGCCCCGAGTTCCGCGAGAATTGGGAGTCCTACAGGACCGAATACTGGGAAAAGGAAAACGAGAGGAGGTCGCACATGCGAAAGAAGTTGGACGTCCAACGCCGCACCCGCGCAAAGGACGAAGGTGGATGGAAATGGTGGACGGGAGCGTGGAGGTTGGCGTCACAACATCGACACGGAGGTCGGCATCATCACGACCTAGAAAAGCATCCTCACCATCCCACCCACCACCAATCGACCACGTCAAGACACGGATCGGTCACGGCTTCGATGGGAAGTACCGGTGGTCGTCGTCGAACAGGTGCCGTCTTGGATTCGGACAACAATCCTCTCTCGGGTGCGAGGGGAAGCCGGTCTCGTCAATCCTCGAGATCTTCAACACCACACCTCGACACTTTGGAGTCGTCCTCGACCGGTGGTGGTGGACCGTTACTCTCTTCCGAGCGCGTCCGTCGTGGGAGCAGTGTGAGTAGCACTGCCAGTGGATCTCACCGTCGCAACAACAAACATCGTTCCGGCACCACTGGAGAAAAGGACAGAAGGGACGGTTCGGGCTTGAGTCCCTTGACGGTTCATACGGCGACGACGACGACCATGACGACTGCACCACAGATGGAGGATGAAAGAGAAGAGAGGAGGAGAAGGAGGAGGGAAAGGGAGGCGGCGAGAGAGAAGAGACTCGCCCTCTCGGGGGAGAATGACGCAAACGAAGCGAGTGCGAGCAGTAGTGTGCCGACGACGCCCAAGTTCGACGACACTTTTGATCACGTCAGCACCGGCATCAAGACTGAGAATGACCGTGCCACCACCACAGGTCCGGGCCCAGGTCTGGGTCTAGGTATCAATACTCGTGCCAACAGGACCAAAACGAAAATCAAAACGGAGGAAGAAGAAGGAGGACCTGGGCGAGAAGGATCCTCGTCAACAATGCAGGAAGGATTAGATATCTAGGTAGCCATCAAAGATGCTTGGGCAGTCAATGGTCAATTTTCAGTCGATCTGATCGAAAACAATTCTACGTCAAACCAAACCAAGCCAAACCAGACATTTATTCAAGGCAAAACAATCAACAATGATCTTTGCACTCATCCTCATACTCATACTCATTATATACTCTTTGCAACGTCCTATACTTGTGTTCCAGGTCTTCCAGCACAAGTTGTAGTCCCCAGTAGAGCAAGTCTCAAGATATACTCAACGATCTTCCAGCCCCGTCCTCCTCCCCTCCCCCCGTCTTGTCCTTTCCCGACCGCGGGAACCGGCGCTCGGCCCCATAAAAGGCTCTTTCTACACGCTCTGCCGCCGCTCTTCCTCGTCCTCGTAGTGTCGAAAACGTACCAGTCGTGTCATTCTTGCCGGGCAATCCACTTGTCGCGACAGCTTGAGACACACTCTCGGCGACCCGAGAAGACCCCAAACCGCTGCTGCCAGCAGACTCTGCTACACTTCCAGTGGAACTCAATGGAGTGTTCCGAAACCCCATCTCTTCATCATCAAGCCTGCTCCTTCTCCTCAACTCGCTTTGGCGGTCTTCTCCTCCTCCTCCTTCAAAACCATGAGACGATTCAACCGTCCCGTCCATGATTCCATCGGGACCAGATCTGTGAGGTGCCGTAGCTGGTGGTGGTAATGTCTCCTTGGACCTCGCAATTCTTGATTCCATTTCCTTCTTCATCTTCTGGCCAAGTCTAGGTATACAGTTGGTTTCGTGCGACCACAGCCCACGGTATACCGATCGATAACCCAACAATGCAGACGCAACCCCGATCCCTGCGCCGAATATACAGTCGAACGCAAAATGATGGTGGGCAAGGTACAGGGTTGCCGACATGTACGTCGCAAAGATGATGGGAACAAACACAAACATCATCCGCTAGAATCCCATGCTTGAATCGATCCTCGGATCTCCGATTTTCAGATGAGTGTAAAGGTAGATTGCGAGAAACCCTAGACCGGCAAAAGCCACCACAGAGTGTCCGGACGGAAAAGTCTGCAGAGCATAGTTGGTTCTGCCTTGGTCCTTGCCCCGGCAAATGGCCGACGTGTACAGATTGGCGCCTGGACCGAGGCCGTAATGTAAAGAAATGGGCTTGCAAACGTCAATGAAGTGTGGCCTGGGACCTCCAATGAATTTTTTCAGTACAACCTGGAACAATGTGCCGACAGTGAGGGCATACGAAAGGCCCTTGATGGCTGCAGTTGCGTCGGCAAAAGACCGAAACCATATTTGAGCGATGATGACGACGGCCATGGGGATCAACGAGGCGACGAGACCAGCGACGAGGCTAGAAAATATTGGCTTTTGGTACGGGTATGCGAGGTGATGGTTGTAGACCCGGCCATATTCGACATCATAGACTCGAATCAATATCGGTGGTCGATAGGGGATCGAGTAGATCTGAGGAGAGGGATGTCAGTGTCATCTTGTAGCATTGCAGAAAAAGAACAGACACACGGCCAAGGTTAGACCTGACACTAGAATCAATAGAAGTGTGTCGCTCCACGAGTCTCTGGCAAATAATTTGAGGTTTCGTAGGAATCGAGACCGTGCAAAGGTTCTGCGGATGACCGACAGGCCAGGCATTGTTGACAAGTCGATAAAGGTATTCTTGCTATGATATAGTGAACTGAATATGAGCTCGATGTGAGTCTGGGTGAAGGTGAAGAATTGGCCAAATGTGTTATTGGTACGATGTTCAGTCACGATTTCCCTGGTCGAGGCACAATGTTGATCTGTCGGGAAGGTACATCTACCGTGAAGCTGAGAAGAATCGTCGTGGATTCTCGTTTTCGGGTAGCCGGTCCTTCAGTCATGTGTGTGAGTGTCGAGATGCTTCTCTCACGACGCCGCCCTCGCCGTCGCCTCCTCGGCGAGACACCTCTCGCACCTGCAATCACCTCCCAATACACCCTGCAACCTAGCTCGTCTCTCCCTGTGATCCTTCTCTTGAACATCCGTGTAATGATTCCAAATCTCCTCCCCGGCCTTGATCCCCTTCCACTCCGTTTCCGTGTCTGTCGCATCCATGTCCCTCCACGCCCGTTCTTGCACGACTGTCAAGTTCCTCACCCCCGAACTCTTCCACGTGACGTTGGGGTTGCAACTGTGATTCGCCAAACACCACAACGGATGCACGGCGGCCACCTCGGGCTTGCCGGTCCAGGTACTCTGCTGCGCATCGGCGACCCCTCTGAACTTTGCAAACAACGTCTGGACGATCCACCAATCGTACCTTTCCATCCAGTGCTTGCTGTACGGACGACAACCCTCGCGCGAATGCATCAACACCTCGAACCACTGGAGCGGCAACTCGACATGATGCCTGACACTGTAAGGGAGTGTCCAGGGTGTAGTTTGACCTGATTTGCTGTCCGACGTCGCATCACCACCCGTCCCAAAAAGCGCCGGACTAAAATCACCCCAGAGATACTTGATCTCGAATAGATCCAGTGGATGTTTAGCTTGTGTTTCTGCCGTCTGCATCGTCCTGGACAACAACAAGAAATACAAATCCCATTCGGGGGTTGTCGAGCTTTCTGCCCTTCCGAGAGTATGTATATCCTCGTTACCACTCGACCCTGGACAGAATGGAGTCTCGGCAGGTGGATAACCTTCGTCATTTTCCTCGTCGTTTACGTTTTGTCTGTGGTAGTTTCGGGTCGCTAGGTCATGACACTCGTCCGAACAGAATGGAAGATTACACCCGTCACAATACCGTCTTTGGTCATGTGGTATGGTTTCCATATCCGCAGCGCAGGCGTCACATAGAGCTTCCCCGTGAGGTCGTATGGCTGTGATGGTCGATCTTTCTTGGAGTATTGTCGAGTTGGGACTGAGATCTTTTTTAGCGTAAAGACCCAATTGTGATGATCCTTCTGCTTTTGTTGTCGAGTCGCCGTTTGTAGTTGTTGTTGCTGAACTACCATTCGTGTTTGTTGTCGATCTATGAGATCCAACATCGTTCGTCTCGTTTGTCTCATTCGTCTCAGTCGTCAATAGATTGGGCAGGACTGAAATTTCCACTTCCAGATCAGGAGCCACCTCTTTCAACCTGGCATTAATCTCCCCTAGACTCTCCTTGCTCATTCGATCCGGTTCCATCTCATTCCAAGGATACACGACCCTTTGGCTTGATCCAAACATTTTTGTCTTGTCTCCATTTCTTCGTACGTCACTGACTGCCTTTCGAAACCTATCACCTTCGCCTTGACAAACCGACCAGAAATTACAAAAATCACTGACCATTGTATCTGGCTTCGTTGTTGAGCTTGAGTTTGAACCTGAGCTTTCAACGGCGGTAGTGACTTCTGCATTGCCATCCTCGTGTGTGTTTGTTGTTGCAGTCTCACCGTCACTGACGTGTAAACAACCCTTGATGGTTACCAATTCATCAATCCAAACTTTCGATTGATATTGACATCCCAACAATAATGCTGCTCGAGATAATAATATCAAGCTATGATATTTGTGTTTCAAGACTAAGTCTTTCTGGTCGTCGGTCAACGGTTCGTCATCATCATCGTCGTCGTCGTCCTCCTCCTCCTCCTCCTCCTCCTCCTCCTCCTCCTCCTCCTCCTCCTCCTCCTCCTCATCTTCACCCTCATCGTCGGTCCCATGTTCGGTGTTTGTGTCAGTAGTGTCGATCCTAGGCGGCCACCTCTCTCCGGATTCTGTGACCGGTTCAAGATCCGAAACATGCCCACCTTCCAGAACGACCTCACAAAGAGTGTAAGAAACATAGGCATCAGCTAAAGCGAGTTCACTGTACCCCAACGCTTCATAGACCTCGGCCCTCTGCAAGATCAAGTTCGGACACAGTCCGTCATCCAGTTGTGCCATTTTCCGGGTGAGACCATGACGAGCCAATAACAAACTTGCATGTTGTAGAGGTCGAGTGGGTAGGGCCCTAATTTCTCTCAACGTTTGTATGGGGGTGTTGTAGTCGTCGTCGTCGCCCTCATTATCCTCATTATCCTCATTATCATCATCATCGTTACGGTCCAATCCCTTGACAAAATTCATAATATCCTCGGTAACCTCTCCGTCCATACATAATTGATCAAACATTCTTCCTAGATAGGATGGTAACTTTCCCATAGTTTTCATTTTCTTTTTTCACTCTGTAATAGATGATGGATAGGAATGCAAAGGGGAGGAGTGTGTGTCCAGAGCGGGAAGAGATCAGAGAGACGAAAAAGAGAGACAGTAGGTGTTTAGAGCTACATTCCTCACACTCTTGTGGTTCAGATGTCAACTATTTTTGGTATCGAAAAAAAAGTCTCATGATCATGATGTAAATATTTCATTCCCCCAAGTAAATGGTACGGCTAAACATCGGATACCGACGAGAAGCTGAAAACAAAGAAATTCATGAGGATATGATCTCTCTTCGATGTTTGAATTACCTGTTGATGGGACCTTTTGCTACAATCTGGCAAAGTTTATGATGCCATAGTGAGACAAATGAGGTGAAGTAGAGTGTCCACCATTTCAACCAGAGATCGGTAAGATATACACAACACCAACAGATATATATCTCAAATCCATTCATTCATTCATTACATGGATTGGTATGTCCCCTTGACGCCAAAGGAAATTCACATCGTGATAATATGTATTTTCATCCTCGTCAATTCATACAACAATGCCTCAGGATTCTCATAGACAAAATCCCCCCAAGAGTGCTGATTGATACCTCCAGTCCGGTCCAGTCCAATCCTTTTGTATCACCCACTCACCATTGTAGATGAAAACAATTGTTTTTTGTTTACTTGCTCCATGTAAATGCTTCGTGTAAGCTCACATAACCTAGCCACAATATAAATCAGCCAACCCGAAGCATATCATACAGATCAACAGATGGGTACCATCAGGCCCTTAGGAATAGAAACCGTACTCACCTCACAATTATCATCCACGGCATTCCTAGCTTCCTCTTGACCACCGAGCTGTTCCACTAGTTGTCCCACAATAATGTCAAGTTCACCTTGTTGAATTGCCAAAGCAACTCTGTTCATCATAGACTCCTGCACGAACCCCAAGACACACACAGAGAGACAAAAAGTCAGTACAGCCCCGGGTCAAGTCAAAGCAAATCAAATCAGATGTACCCCGGCCAGGAACCATGACCTGACCAGTAGCTGTTCCATGGTACCTACCGTGACAAATGTATCGCCGCCACCCTGCCTTCGCGCCGCGTCGTTTTGACTGGTGATGGCGTATTCGTTTTGCAATGCCCTCCGGCTCTCCAACCCTCCGTTGGCCGACGACGTCCCATTCCTCGCCGCCGTGGGCTCTTCTTCGTCCTCGTCCTCGTCCCCATCTTCAGTCAGACCATACCGCATACGCCTAAATCTTTGCCGGGGCCCAAACCGCAACGAAGGGTGTTCAACCCCGCTTGGGTTGGCTACGTCGATCCCATGGGCGGCATCGTATCGTTCTCGGCTGTCACCTCCATTCCCAAATATCTTCACCGTACTATCGATGCCGCTGACAGCGAGAATAGGCTCATAGGGATGTCCTTGGATCACGTTGACCACTTCGCCATCGCCTTTGAGGATGTTCATAATCTTGCACGTCTTGCGATCCCAGATGAAAAAGTTTCCATCGTCCGATCCACTGACGACATACTCATCATTGAGCCCGTAGTAGTTAACATCCTTCACCGTTCGCGCGTTACAATGACCCTTGTAGGCCTTGGAATGGGATGAATATGGAACGTGGAGGTTGACCGAGGCACGCTCGCGAGGTCCTCGTCTGAAGCCGGCTCGACGACGGAACAAGATACGTTCTATAGCGTATGCGCCTGCATCGTCATCGTCATCGTCCTCGTCATCGTGATCAGAATCAGACTGATCATCCTCATTGTCGTCCTCATCTTCATCTTCATCTTCCTCCTCGTCCGCGTTGGCATCTTCGACTTCAACTGCAGGATTCATGTCTATTTCGATATCTGACCGGTCCGACCCTTCAGTCGTGCCACGTACCGTTTCTGGAGATTCCGCAGAGGAGCCGGATGCCTGCTGCTGGGTGGCGAGATTGAGACCAGTAACCACATCGAGAGATTCCACGCTGCGGTCTGCTTCATCAGGATCAACATCTTCTTGTGATCTTTCGTTGTCCGAGTCTGGAACGACATGAGATCGTATGCCTCCAAAGGCTCGATTGACAAAGTCAAAGTTGATGCCTTCGCCGGCACGCATCAGTAATGATCGGCCTACCTTGACCCCCCAGAACCTCGCAGCTGCTCCCTTGTCCATGATGCGAGTGATGCGTTCAGTGGCGTCACTGGGAGCAGACATTCCTTGGTTGAACTCAAGCTTGATGTTCGTCAATGCTCCGATAAAAGCTTGCACGGCGGATACTTGACTCGGGAAGATCAAACGTCTGTCGTCGCGTTCAAATCGATTGGCGTCAATATCTACCACGGGAACGTCGTCTTCTGCGAGTTCCAGGAAATAGGTTTCGAGCTTCGGCACAAAGGTCTCTACGGTATCATCGTCGTCGAGCGGAAATCGACGGCTTTCGTTACTAACATGAGCCGGTCTCTTGAATTCTCGCAGCACAGCTTCTCGGCCTCCGTCGATCCAAAGAAGGATGGCCTTGAGGAAATCATAACAGAACTGAGAGCCCTTGCCAATGTTCTTACCTTCGTGAGCGGGAGGCTTAACCGCACTGAATCGCGCAAGGCGAACATCAGGGGCCGAACTCAGACTTTGTAGACGACCACCCATGCTGCGTGCCAGGCAGCCTGCTCCCTGAACTAACCTCCACGCTGCTTCCCGATTGTACCGAAGGGTGTTTTGGAACATCACATCCTCCTCACTTGGATTCACGGGATAAGACCATGTCCGGATGATTTCATCCATCTGTGGAAGCAAGCCAGCACATAGACCCAGGACGGCGGTAAACGACGCAGTGTGAGGTGTCAGCTCGGAAGTATTTTCCATGACGGCGGCCACCTCCTCACTCAGGGTAGCAGAGAAATCGAACAAGGTCTTGCGAAGTTGAACCAAAGATCTCGCAACTTGCTCTGCCACTTGTTGGGCTTCTGTTAGCAGGAACTCATGGGGCGAAGCGGATTCGACATTTCCTGCCGATTCTTCACGCGGTATTGATATCACTTCGGAGTCCCCGTCACTGTACCTAGCCAAAAGGGCAGTGCGGCCTTCTTCTTGCCTGTCGTCTGGAACTCTCCGAAGACGTCGGCTGGCGCTGGCCGCTTCTGCCAAATTGGTCGAAGAGCCATCGCCTCTGGCTCTCTTTCTCTTACGTTCAGACCGGTTTCGCAGCCGAGCGGCCTGAAACGCCCTGTCAGCTCTGCTCTCGGCTTCCCTGGCGTCTGGAGACTTGACAATGTCGAAACTGTAGACGTGGTCGCCGGACCAGGAAGCTATCATCTCATTCGGGTTTGCGTTGCTGATTTTGCAGGCCGTGATATGACCATGATCAGTGAGACCCATTTTCCGTCTGTTGTTGGGTGCGAATCGCCTCACACATCGCGTCGCTCCGGCCATCGATTCGTCTTCGTGAGTGCCCACCACAGGCTTCTGGGCAGAAGAAGCAGGGCGACCTTTCTCCGCCTCGAGATCACGGCCGAGCATACGTCGGTCATGCAGGAAGCAATGGAGATGGGCCCCGCCAAGGGCAATATACTGTGGTTGACTGGGCGCGCAGGAGATGGTGTTCAAGTCCAACCCATATTTCTTGTACGAGATCAGTGGTGGAGGACATCCATCTCCTGTCACCAGGGCTCCCTCGCCACGATACCGACCATAGCCGCTTCCTCCACGAGGACGAGGATACGCCGAAGAAGGTTGGCGGAGATCCCACTGGCGTACCTCGCCGTCTTCGGAGCAAGTCAGGAACAGGTGAGGGCTGGACTCGGTCACGATCCGCTTGACCCGGTCGGCGTGGCTTCGGTACACGCGAGCATTGGTGTTGGACTCGTTCAACCATCGTGCGTTCCGAAAGAAGGCGTTGACCCTCCGGCTTCTTGTGCTCGTGGAATGGCCCTGATCCGTCGTGGGCCCTCGAGCCACGCCTGCGTATTCCAGGTCAAACACCCGGACCTCCGAGTCTCCGGCGCAAGATACTACCGTCCGATCGCTCGAGTGTGGCATGAACTTGACGGAGAAGATGTTGGCTACGTGACCCGTGTGAACGCTCGTGTTCAAGGAAAAGGGTTTGGAATCGGATGCAGGGTTGTAGCCCCAGATGTTCAGATAGGTATCGTCCGAGCCCGAGGCCAGTAAGCTTCCACTTGTAGACCAACTAGGGAGAGTAGTCAGCTAGGTGAAGAATTACGTGGGCAAGACACGATTGGGCCATGTGTGTGCGCGTGTGTGTATGGACTCCGTACCTCAAGGCGTTGACGCATCCGGTGTGTGCGCCCAACTCGTTGACAATGTCTAAATCCTCGACCCAAGATTTGTCGCCGTACAGGGATTTTACCGTCCGACTTCCCCCTGCGGCCCCGATTCTGTATCGCAGTAGCTTCCCGTCAACCTTGTCCATTATGGCGGGCGAGGCGAGGTAAGCGGCGTGGTGCGTTCAGCAATGCACTGGCCGTCGGATCGGCATCCGGCCAGCTCAGCACCATCGACGAGATCAGAGGTTGTCGGAATGCGGTGAAGCGGCCGTAGCGGTGGATACAATAGGTAGAGCGGGAAGTGAAACTTAGTATCGGTTCGAGTTCGAAGAGAGGAGGAGGCTATCGAGATGGAGGATGTGGACTAGTAGACGCATGTGTGGCAACTCGCACGGGTGGCAATCCAACAAAGAGACTGAGGGCCTAGGGCGGCGAGGGATAAGCTGAGCAAGAGACGGGTGTCGGTGATGAGTGGATGACTGTAGAATGTAGAGTTCTTTGCAAACAATTCAATGAATTATGAGATGATTGATGAGATGAGGTGGTGATTGTTGCTAATGTGGTGCGGCAAGATGGTGTCACTACGACATACGGATACGGACGAGTGTAATTCAATTGCCCGCACAGACCCGGAGAGGGCCCAGGAGGGACCAGAGGGATTAGAGGGGTTTCCATCCGTTGATCCATCCATCTTAGATGCACAGTATCCGTATCTCGCTCGCTCTCTCCGCCATGGGTAATGAGGCTACAATGGTTGCTTATGGGGTCGCCATCTCGATCCGACCTTTCTACCGAGTACGGCTATGCAGGATGGTTGCAGTCAGACATTACTTCAGCACGATGGGAGGCAAATATACCTCTAATCACGGAGTAGTAGGGATGGGTTCTTGTGCCAGTAATTACAAAAACCTCGATTTGTTGGTATCCAGGTAGTTTCCTCTCACCAATTCAATGCAATCATTACAACTTTCTACATACACCGTAGGCTGCCTGTACAAGTAGCATTTGTCTAGAAGTGAACGACCCCACCGACGAGGCTGAGTTACATGGAGTGTCTAGGTTCTAGGCAGTCCGAGTACAAACTCGCCGGGGCACAACTGTAAGAAAACCACTCAACTTGCAAATAAAAATGATGTTATATATCCGTGCGGACCGTTGCCGGCTTGCCTCTTACTCGTACACGAGGTAGCCTCAACACGTCTAATAAATTCGAAATTGATGCCAGGCTTCTGACAGAGCGAGAAAAAAAAAAGAAAAAAAGACACTACGTGTACACCGTACCACTCTCTTCAAGCCGTACAATGTGTTCCACGAGCAAATCCCCCCATGGTTTGGTGATTTGACATCATTTTCGCCTTCCTTGACCTCGCTCTCACAACACAAGTCTCGATCGCCTCCATAGATCGAGAGAGAGAGAGATTGTGAGCCTGTGCGCAACCACGGCACATCCAAAGAGTTTCTAGCTCCGGTGGTCATACCTGGTCTTGCCGTACTGTGCCAAGCTATACCAACTCGAGGTTCACTCTTTCGCCGGCTAGGAATAGATGTACCTTAAGTGGTTCGGCCGCAAAACGCTTGCAACGTAGCCGACGGACATGCATGCAGGCATACGGCCGATATTGACAAAGCCCCCTTGGTGGTGAAGACGGGGTCCCATTCAGAAATGTCTCCGTGGTGGCGAAGTGGTCGGCGAAAGCCCAGCGAGTTGCCAGAATCGCCAGTGGTATAGTTGCAGCAAATTTATCCAGCCTGCGTCAAGTCTTGAATAGATCAATCCTAAGTTGACTTATCACATTGGCCCTCGCCTAGGTTTCGTCCGAGATTCGTTTTTTACCTGACAAACTCCTTCGTACATTCTCCATAGTATTGATGGCGTTGTCAATCTGTTCAGCCTCACCGGCCAATTCCTGTAACTTGGATTCCAGTTCCACACATTGCCTCCTCAGTCTGACAACTTCCTGACGAAGCACCTCCACCGAGTCTGAAGCCAGGATCGAGTCGCTCGCCACCGGTGTGGTGGAACCAGACTCGGCTTTCCTCTCGGGCGATCCGTCTTTGACGGATTCCAGCTCTTTAATGCGTCCCTGTAACGCGACCCGTTCCTCATCCCAGGCGTCTCGCTCGGCTTTGAAGCGTCGGGCCTCTTCGGCACCCTTGATTTGCAATTGCGATGACATGGCCATGATCTGTCTCCACTGCGCCCCATCTGCCGTCGATTGCTGTGTTACTTCGTCGCGCGCCTTGGTCAGTTCGAGCACTTGGGCATCAAGGGTGTCCACCTGCTGCTGGAGCCGGATTTTGTCTTCGGTCAGGGTGATAATCTCATGGTCTGACACCTGAGACTTCTTGTCGAGGGCGGTACATCGGATCTGAGAGCGGGAGAAAGCAGCGAGTAATTGGTCGTGCTCGCGCTGGAGGGTCTGCAGGGCCAAAGTCTTGGTAGATATCTGATGCTGGAGATCCTGCAGATGACTGCCTTGCGGCGTCTGAGAGGTGATGGGCGAGTACTGAGCGGAACCAGAGCTGGCTGTCCTGGGGTACGGCCCACCTGGAGGGGAAGGTAGAGTTCTGGTCGAGGGTTGAGACTGGATAGGGGACTGAGCCGTAAACAGCGAGGATGTCGAGGAGGGATGTGGCGACTGACCGGTCAAAGGGGGCACGATCTGGTCGTAGGGCTGAGCACGTCTGGGCTCTTCGCCGTGTAGAATAGAGGGAAGAGACTGGTCAAAGTGTCGAGGCATTGGATCTGCGAGGTCGACAGGTCTGCGAGAGAAATCGTCACCTAGGGGAGGTTCTAGATGGAGAGGTATGCGGCGTGAATCCTTTATAGATGCGGGAGCGGTCGACGACTCGCCATGGACTGAGTGCCGTCGTATATCGTGTCCCAAGGGCGGCGGCACCACGTCGGACAAAGAGGGCAATCCTGGGCGACTGCTTGAATGATCCTGGACAAGACGAATCGTATGCCGTAACTCGGCGATGGCCCATGCAAGTGACTGTTTCAGGCCTAGCTTAGTCAACTCGAGCTTTGCCTGCTGGAAGCGATCAAGTCAGCGTATAGTCGACAGGTGTAACCATTACCCCAGCCTACCTGTCCTGCATTCCGCTGCTGCAGCGGGAGATTGAGCACTTGGCAGACCTGAGACTGCAGATCGAAAAAACCTGTCACCAGGTCCGCCAATAGAGAATCCGAGTCTGAACAGTTTCCGCAACTTCCGAACGAAGACCGAGAACCTGTTCGAGAGGATGCCAGTGGTGGTGGCGGCGGCAGCTGGTCGGGCGGATAAATATAAGAACTGGCCTGCCCGCAAAGCCCACGTCAGTCACACATCTCGACGCTGCTTAAGGCACTGTAGCCGTAGGACCAACATACCGTATAGTCTGTTTTTCGCCGGCACGCTTCCACCTCTTCTTCCTCCAGCTCGGGCACATATTCCAACCGCGCCTTTTTGTCCGGTGGCTCTCCCCAAGCACCGCGTGGACTCGAATTCCTGCGTGACCAAGAAGTGCTCGGCGATGGCCAGGAGGTGTTCCGGGGACTTTCGTAGGCTCGATCCATGGGCGAGCTGCGCTTGAGAGGGATCCGATCGGTGAAGGCAGGATATGGTTCTTCGGGGTGCCGTGTTTCTGGCGCGCTCGTCACGCGGGACAGTGGTGGGAGGACCTGGGGTCCTGGCGTTTCCGGATTCACATGATCGAGAATGCTCGGGCTGCGTGGTCCAGGGGCCATCACCTCCTCCGATCAATCGCCCACCAACTTCGAATCCTTTCCTCGGGTTGCAGGCGCGTCCTGGACGGCCGCATCGAGTTCACGGCAATCTGTCAGCAAGACTGGCGTGGCGGTGGCAAGCTCGCGATAAGTAGCAGAGGCAGCAACAAGACGGGGAAATCGTCGATGCGCCAGACCGAGCTCTGGGACGGTCACTTATCGCCGGGACAGAGTACATGCGGACGACAAGGTAGAGTGCATGGTCGCGAGGTGTGCGATCGAGGCCAGTGCAAGTACATGCCTAGGTTGGCCTGGCGCGTAGAAGGTGGGTTTTGAGGGTGATCCAAGGTACAAGGACTCCCACCACAGTAACCATTACAAATAGGATGTGGATGGAGCGCAAAGCTAGTACGAGTAAAAGATACTCCGTACAGACACCGAGAGAGAGAAAGTTGGGGGGAGTGGTACTCGTAGAAGGTGAGAAGCCGGGTTTCGAGAAAGGCGAGAGGAACGAATCAAGGCCAACCATGGGAGGGTTGCATGGGCAGTGTCAGCGAACTGATCCATGTGGTTAGACCCTCGTTACGGGATGCCAGCAGCTGCCAGCCTCATGCCCAATGTGGATGCGCCGGGGACGATCTGCTTTGCCTGTGTTTGAGCCTTGAGATCCGCGTCATTTCGAAGCAGCTCTAGTATATGTGTATATTCATATGGAGTATAGTGCTCTGTGGCCCGTATATGCATCATGGTTTGATCTCATCGTTACTCTCGGCAAAAGCGTAATTCCATGGTGAACGCGTGAAATTGTCCCGAGGTGCCCGGATCAAAATTGACTGTACTGTACGGTACAGTACGAGGCGAAGGCGAGCTCTGGTCTCTACCTTGTGACCCACTGAGGCTCAGTGCTAGTGTGTTCAGGTTCAGGACTGAGCACCTGTTTCACCTGGCACAGCTGCCGTAGCATGCAGCAAAGGAGGATAACTGCATGGGCCTTTAACCAGAGAGAAGCCCGCGTGCCCTTGCATCAAATCCGCCAGGAAATGAATCACACGTAGGAAAGAAGGAGGCCAAGCCATTGACCTGTATCCTATCTTGGGAGTTGCATGGATAATATGTCGTGGTAAGATGGTACAGATACAGAAGAGTCGATCGGAGATTTGGGAGAGGGCAAGCAAAAAATCACGTATTTCATGAGTTGATCTTCACCAAGTCCACGGTTGTATTACTTGTCTTGAACCTTACGATTGTACCCTCGCTGAGAGGAGATGCTATTATTGAGCCGTAACATCGGATACCCGCACAGTACAGATCGCGATCGGACACAAATCAAAATGATCCCTTTTCCATCCCATCCATCATTCTGGAGCCTTTACACCGGAAACCCTTCGGAGCCTTGGCCTCGGTGAACCCTCTTTTGCCCCACAATTTGCCTCGTGTTTGGGTATCGCTATAGGACAGCCCACCATTATATAATCACAACATCAGCACCAGCGACGAGGGTTTTCCGGTGTCTTCGGCTGTGACCGGATTACAGGCGTGATTGTGTGGTTCTTTCTACGAGTAGCTTCTTGACTGTGTCTATCCCTGCTTTCACGAGTATAGATATTCGCCGTGTGACCTGTAGTATTTTCTTGCTGATCTCTGATACCTGATGCCTGTTGCTCAAAAGGCTCACCTATTCTTAGCTATCAAGACACGAAAGTCTATCCACAGTCGATCCATCCCCAAATACGGGTACGAGGGATCCCTCTAGTGACAAAGCTACGGACGACGGTAAAGCGAGTCTACTGCAGTACCCAAGTATTGCATGCCCCTCTCATTCGCCCGATCTCCAGGCGCTTTGCATCGTGCAGGGGTTACGTCTTCCTTGGCCTGCTTCGGCCCGCGAGTCTCGTTTCGCATGAAGCTTAGTGAGCCTGTACTTGTCATCTCTTTCCTTGCCCATTGTTCCGTCGAAGCTGATCAGTCGTCCGGAACTTAGGAAGCCGAGTAAGCCGCCGTTCAACAGGCAATGCTCCCGCACATCTTCCGACTTCTCCCAGTCGTGGTCAACCTGCCTGATCTCCTGCTACCTCTTCATGACACAATGATACTTCTCGGGAGCGTTAGTTCTGTGGGTTGTCGATCAGGTCTCCGTTCTCCTCGCTAAAGTTCGGTTACGGCCCCACGTGGACCTTCTGTACTGTACAGCAAAAGGAAGGTATTATTATGGTCCGAGTACCAGTATCTCCGTACTCCATGCTTGGGCACGGAGGATATTTGTACCGCAGCATCCCTTCGCTTCGACAGCCGAGGTGGCCCAATGTGTTGTCCAAGGGGGTTTTCTCGGTCCCCGACAGCAAGTACCCTCGTCTACTCTACGAGTACAATAACAGCAAGATCTTCAGGTGCGTAGGTCACCAAGAATGTAATTTCCAGTCACTGGAGGAGATATGGATAGATCTCGTGATCACCCCTGGCCACGGACACTGCATTTGCTCCATTCGCCCAGTCTTGAGTCAATGAGTGAGCAAAGGTGTCCATACAACGCGTACTCGTCCGTAGAGGTTGGCCAGCTGACAAACTCACCCCCTCTCCCTGTGTCTGTCACACCACAGAAGTACGTCGTATTCAGTCCCTGTCGTGAGACGTCCAGTAGCATACTGTAGGCGCGACTCCTTTTTAAGTTGACAATGGTTAAACTCTGCCGGTAAAGAATGCCCTGCTTGTAGGCTTAGATATAGTATTCTACTCTACTGCGTCTGGAACTTGTCCGGTGGTTGCGTGTCTCGCCGCGTCATCCGGCAGGGTGCATCACATACGAGTATCAGGGCGTTTGGTGACTCATGTTCACTAAGCCATATTGGTTCAGATTTTCGACATTGGTGGTGATCGTCTTTCTGTGTCGACCGACGATCTCAATCGCAAGCATTCCATTCAGTCGAAACCGACTAGGCGTCAAATGCAGTTTGTCGACCATATTGACGACTCCGGAGTCTTGCTGATCGATTTACAGTAGTCGTATGTAATTGTGAAATGCTTGCCAAAAGTAGGTATGGAGAGAGCCGCGTCGAGGTAGATCTTGTGGAAGCGACTCCGGGACCTGCAAAGAAGCTGTTGTTACTTGGTCATCAAGATCTAAGGAAGGATGATCGTTCCTACAGGATAGAAATACTCGTACCCCCTAGCTCTTGGTGGTTTGCGAGCTCCCTAGTGTCACACGTCCTCCCATACACCCTTTCGCGGTTGGTTGTGGGGAGTGCTGACACACTCATCACGCGCCATGTCAACCTGGGCAGCTTCTGCGAGAGCATCTGCAAGGACCATATCGACCCGATCCTTCTGACACCGCGAAATCAGGCCCTCCACGACCTTGCACATCGCGATCTCTTCAAGAATTTGCTCAGAGACTTGCGATAGCGTTCTAATCAATGCAACAATACAAGATTGATCGTCCTTGGCGGACCCGATCGTGGACAGGTGACCTAGACTGTCTCTGCATCCATTTACCGTGGTCTCGATGGAAGACACCAAAGATGCCCACTGTGGGTTCAAAGGGATCAGACTATGTGCCACAGCAGGGTCCATGTCCCCACCGGGATAGTCACAGCCGCCTGGGAGATGAGGCAAGGTTGATTGACACCACTGATCGAATTCTGACATGAGGGTATCGAGCTCTCCATGCTGCCGCGCGATTTCGACCACCCGGGTTGTCATTTGGGCTAGAACAAGCAATCGGCTATCACTCTTACATCTGTTCTGATCGATGCCCCAGCCTCCGCGTCCATTTTGGTCCTTGGCACGGTATGATTTTAGTGACAAAGCAGTATTTCCCTCATTCACCTTTGTGACATCCTTGGTGCTGCGAAGCCACTTTCTAAGCGTCAAGGTGTTGAGCTTCTGCTGTTCCGCCCGTTCGAGCGCACTCAAAGAGGCAAGCTGAGTTTCAACAGCTCGACGTGCCGACTGAATATGTAGGTCGACACTGCTTCGGTACGCATGCAAATTTGATGCAGCTTTGTCATGAACCAGGCTTAACTGAATAAGCTCATCGCAGATGCGGATATTGCTTCCTAGGCCATCGGCCGGGTTTGCCGAGAGGAATGCATGACCAGACGAGGGTGGGGCCTGAAGTGGAGGTGGGTGCGATATTGATCCGGGCTTTACTGTTGCTGCCGTCCTCGTTTGGCCGGCAATATTCTTCTTAGGGCTGAAGTGTTGGCTGAAGGTGTTGAAGGCCGGCTTTCGAATTGTGGGCGCGACGTCTGGAGCTGCTTTTGGATGAATTGAAGCATGGACTGATCCAGACGCCGCGGGCTTTGCTTCGGACCTTCCAAAGGCAGTCTGACGTCCTGAGGCAGCCGGACGACCAGTGTCATCTACCCCGGGTCGCCTCGAGGCATTTGATCGCGTTCGGCTATGTGCTGTGGCGATCGAGGTTGAGGGGATGCTTCTAGCCGTCGTCGAACGAATGCCACTCGACGCATTGAAGGTGGGGGCCGATGGCACACTTTTAACCGCGGTGTGATTTCGTGACCCTGAAGTCGCGGTGGAATGACTTCTTGTGGGCTTTGACGGCGGTGCCTGGCTTTTGCCTATCGCGCTCGTGGGCTGGATGGATCTTGGTCTCGACATCGAAGTGATATTGCCCGCTCCTTGAGTCATGCCTCCGGGAGTTGACGAGGTGAGCAACGTTTCCGCTGTCGATTTCGAACGAGCATGGCTTAACGAAGCTCCACACGATGGAATGTGACTCCTAGAGCCAACGGGATCCAGCGTAGGATTGCCATCTCGTTGTTGTCCTTGGCCATTGGGGGCAGGTGTAACTTGCCTAACATGGCCGCGGCCTGCACTCATAGGTCGCGACACTTCATGTTGAGTCGAGATTTTAGGACCTTCAACTGGCCTACCTGCTTTCGAAGGGGATCTAGACAGAACAGGGATAGCCATTAGGCATATTGCGCTGTCCCTGAGCTCCAGCCGTTGGCTTTATCAGTGGAGGAGAGTAAACAATGCGAAATACGCGGTGAGTGATTGATGCTGGCCCTTTAATCGCGTAGTACACCAAACACTAGCGCCGTTTGTTATGGAAGGTCAGCCGGGACAGTCAAACGCATCCCTCATTGTGTCCAACGCGGTGGACAGGACGTTGTCAGATACTTTATTAGGTAGTTGTGGCCTTTCGAGGGATATCTTACTCGGGTTACAGTTGTCCAAGATAGCGACTTTATCGGACTGGCTTCATGGCGAGCTTGCGATGCCTGACGCGTTCAGTCCGCTGCAACTCATGAAGAAGTCTCCGTCCGCATCATTTAATCTCAACGCCCACGACGACACTCGGGCACTTTCTTCGTCTGCGCTTTCTGAAGACAAGATCTGGGTTCGAAACGCATCTGTTATTTGATCCGAAATATTCTAACCGTGCAAGGCCTCGTCTCGACGCGCCGAAACAGTAAGAAGACTCAGGCGCCCTGAGATCGGAGACATATCAAATGTCTCCGAAAGCGAGGACATGTAAGCTTCATGGACCATGCCCCAGACGCTTAACCAGGATGAATGCATATAAGGTGTGATGGAGCACCGTCCAAAGTTTGGTGCTTTTACTCGTCCCTCCACAACTTCCCCTAATTTACTACTTTCTTTCATGAGAAACCTTGCCCGGACTGCTCTGCCGCGCATCCGACAAGTATACCGCAGCTTATCTTACAGGCACCCAATCCATATCTCGACAAGATCATCATCAAGAATCATGACCACCACCAATCAACAAGGTACCACAGGAGTCCCGGCCGCGGCCATGTTCAACGATGACGAGTTTGTCAAGATGTACTCTTCGGCGGAAAAGATGACGGGTCACTACGGAAAGATCCTCGTCGAGACCGTGTTCAGGGATGTCTCCGACGACGAAAAGCTGGTCGTGCTCGACGAGGCGTGCGGCACGGGCATCGTGTCGAAGCACCTGATGGACCACCTGAGCGATGAAGCCAAGGACAACCTCGAGCTCACGTGCGCCGACTACGCCGAAGCCATGCTCAGATCCTTGGAACGACGCATCAAGGCCGACGGGTGGAAGAACACGAAAACCGTCCACTGCGACGCTGTCGACACCAAACTGCCCAGTGAGCACTACACTCACATCACGTTGAGTTTCGGACCCTTTGTGTTCTCGAACGCGAAAAAGGGCCTGGATGAATGCCGTCGCATGCTGAAACCGGGCGGCGTATTGGCCATGAATTCGTGGGAAAGCGTGGGCTGGATGTCGGATATCCGCGACGCCCTCGCCACAGACCCGACGCTTCCTCCGGTGCCCAGCGACGAAGAAATGCTAAAGACCTTTTCCAGCGATGGAAACTGGAACGACAGGGAGTGGATCTCCGACTTCGTGTCTCGGAACGGATTCGTCAATGTCGAAATCACCCCCATCCCCCATCAGACCTCGCTGGCGGGCGTGACGGAGCTCATGTCCCTCTTTCAAGGGTTCATCATGCTCCTCATCAAAAAGGAGTGGAGCGACGAGGAAAAGGAGAGTTTCAAGAAGCGCGCGAGGGTGGCCATCGAGAAGTACATGACGGAAAAGTACGGCGACGGTGAAATCAAGTGGAACTGGGTTGCTCTGATGATAACCGCAAAGAAAACTGCCTGAATTTTTGCTTGGAGCGTTGAGCTGGCTAGCTGAGAGCTTTTTCGCAAGACGAGCTGTTTGTGACTACCTACTACACTCCTAGGTCGCAAGTAACACTATAAAAAAGTCTTTGAGAGCCTGTTACGTCTCTCGTAACTATCAAGGCAAGTTCACGTCTTGGTCACGTCCACAATCTTGACATCAACCTTGGCCCCGTTGATCTGTAACTTGTCGTTGACCGTGAAAGAAGTAGATATCTTGTCCACTGAATTTGTCCCGACGATCTCCACGGATCGTGATTCACTCAAGGGACCATTGACCAACAGCTGTAATCCCTTGGTGACGTCTCCCTCGGGGACTTTCATTTCTGGGTTGTACGGAACGACCGCCTCGGGCCGCAGCAGGATAGGCAGGGCATCAAAGCCGTGTGTCTCCGTGTACCATCTACCGGACTCGTACGTTTTGGTACGATCGAAGAAACTCCTCCACTTTGCAGCAGCAGCAGCACCATCACCACCACCACCACCAGCAGAAGAGGAGACAGAAGCCTTGTTCCGCTCGTCGTCGTTGGGCACGTAGAAACTGACCTGGCCATCCTGGGAAAACACTGGCGCAACCAAAATTTCCGACCCGAGCATGTACTGTGTATCCAACGTCCAGACGTTCAGGTCGTCGGGGAACTCGAGGAACATTGCCCTCATTATCGGCGTCCCCTTTTGGTGTCCCTCGAGCGCTAGACGGAGGATATAAGGCATCAATGCCATCTTGCGGAGCACAGACTCCCTGAGGACCTTACTGCACGCTTCGTCCTCGCCAGGGAAGTTCTCCTGGTCGTAGATCCAAGGTACACGGTAGCTCGAACTGCCGTGTAGGCGGGAGTGGGACCCCAGCAGACCGAACTGGACCCAGCGCTTGTACAGTGCAGGGTCGGGCAGGCCTTCGAACCCGCCGATGTCGTGCGCCCAAAACGCAAATCCGGACAGGCTGAGCGACAGTCCGCCGCGGAGCGTCTCGGCCATGGCTTCGAACGTGCTCTCGCAGTCACCGCCCCAGTGGACGGGGAATTGCTGGGTCCCCGCGGTAGCGGCGCGCGCGAAGAGACACGCGTCCCTGCCCGCCGAGGTCATGGTGTCGTAGACGAGCTTGTTGTACAGGTACGCGTAGAAGTTGTGCATGCGCGCCGTATCGCTGTTGTCGTGGTACTTGACCTGGTGCGAGAGGAAGGGGATGCGTTCGCCAAAGTCCGTCTTGAAAGTGTCCACGCCCAGACCCATCAGCCGGCGCATATGGCCCGCGTACCACTCGCACGCCGCCGGGTTGGTAAAATCCACGCATGCCATGCCGGCTTGCCAGTTGTCCCACTGCCACACGGTCGGGCGGGTGGTGTCGGAGCGCATGATGAAGTAGCCGTTGCGTTTGCCCTCGAGAAACAAGGGCGAGGCCTGGGCGATGTACGGGTTGATCCACACGGAGATCTTGAGACCGCGGGACTTGAGTCGGGCGAGGTATCCTTTGGCATCGGAGAAACTTTCGCCGTCGAAGTCAAAGTCGCACCACTGGAAGGACTTCATCCAAAAGGCGTCGAAGTGGAATACGCTCAGGGGGATCTCACGCTCTTTGAACCCGTCGGCGAACGATGTGACGGTCTTTTCGTCGTACGAGGTCGTAAAGGAGGTCGTGAGCCAGAGACCGTAGGACCAGGAGGGTGGGAGGCCAGGGCGTCCGGTTAGTGCTGTGTAACGATTTAGAATGTCCTTCGGACTGGGGCCCGCCACGACCATGTATTCGAGGCTTTCCGCCCGGACAACTATGTTGATGCGCGTGGTACGCTCGGATTGGATTTCCAGCATGACCTTGCCCGGATTGTTGATGAACACACCGTATCCGCGGCTAGAAATGTAGAAGGGAATGTTTTTGTAGCCAAGCTCGGAGGATGTGCCGCCGTCTTCGTTCCAGACGTCGACGACTTGACCGTTCTTGATGAAGGGGCCGAAGCGCTCACCGAGACCGTAGATCTTCTCGCCAACTGAGAGATCGAGCTCAAGGAGCATGTAGTTCTCTTGCTCGGCGTACAGACCCTCATCTATCTTGTACTTGGGAGTGTCAGCGGAGGTGACAAAGGCTATAGAGCGGAACGAATGGCCAGTCAGGCGTTTGGAGTTGGTGAAATAGTCAAAGGAAAGGGCGTTTGGAGCCGTGTTGATGGCCAGGTCAAGGGGTCCGCTTGAAAAGTCCAGGCTTTTGCCTTGGGTGTGAGTGATTTTGGGTTGAGGATTTGTCTCGAAAAGTGGAAAATTGGGACCCGAGTCTTCTTCGCCTGTCCAGTGTGAGAAGTTGACTGCAGTGACACCTTCGATGGGAGAGCGGATGGTCGCTGATACTGTGCCGACGTTTAATGTATCTCCTCGATGTCGCTGTGGTTTCGTGAGAAGGAGGTCGACCTTCTTGTCGCCGACATTGGCCCTTTCGACATTGCCCATCCAGTTGGGAGTCATCCCATTGCGGTTCTTCCACATTCCATCTGTGAACTTCATTTGGGCTGTCCGTTTCTGGTTCCAAGGTGAAGCTAAACGATGAGAAATATGAATCTGTCTGGGAACGGCCTACCTTGAGAAGCTGGCACTTGGTTCGGCAGCAGAGAGGGTTTACAGGTCAAGATGTTCAGTAAGGACAGATTTACCTACCTTTGGCAACCTGTGCGTATATGTGGGATGAGGATTGTTAGTATGCTTAACGCTCCATCGTAGTGAATATAGAAACCCCACGGTGGAAGCCCTAGAAGCTACTCCGCAGTGAGAGCTGTATCGTTGGTGTTATAAATTATATTGTCTGACAAAAACACTGGTCCTGCAAAATGTAGGCGAACCTGGCGGTAAAGATTTCTGTCTGACTATTGTCGTCTTCCCTCATTTTAGGCAGATTGAGCATCGATCAGTCTCCATGTTCACCACGACGTCTTAACTAGAGCGTTACAATTGGTGGCATTGGCTGCTTGAACGGTAGGAAATCATCCGAGAGGCGGAAAACTCAACAACGCCGCCTGCTATGGAGAACCCTTGAGCTTTTAAGAGCATCTGGAACCACCACTCAGGATAAGGCAATCTGAAGGAAGACATGATCAAAAGTTGTAGGAGTATCGACGCCAAGTCCTCCGTATATTACGACTTATTGCTGACCATATTCACCAGCATTTGACTAGGCTTTTGGGCTGGAAGAGTCTTAAAGGTCACCACACGGCATATTCCGTGGAAGTTCTTAAACAGTGAGATCGGGAAAGGTGCTCTTTCAATACTCTCCGAATTAAGGTAGGTACAATAGCAATACTTGTTCTCACAATGACCATCATAGGTCTCAGGGTCTTCCGGTACCCCTGATCTTCGTTCTCATGACGAACTCTTCTGGACCAAATTCTGAATTACGGTCATTGTTCCCACGTGGGAAACCCCCCGAACAACGTGGGAGCGGACGTAAGAACCAGAACTTTGGGAGAGAATGGCCGGCAATGATGCCCTTATAGGGACAGAACCTCAGCGGAATGGATCTCGCCGTCCGAGTTATTGGGTGCACGAACCCTTTTGTCCTGGAGGGAAATCGACGTAAAGAGGAACCGAAACCGTGTCTGTGCACAGTGGGCAATGGTCAATTTCAAATCAAGGGGCATGTCACATTGCAGGAACAACACAGCACAATAGTACATAAAAGTGAGCAGTGCAACAAAAGATTATTTGATTAAGAGAATCCAGCATTTCATCTCAGTAATGCTCGTAGGGGTGCGAAGGATTTACGACGAAGCCTTGTGGCCCCAAACAAGCCCAGCCAGTGGCTGCTTTTAACCATAAGCTGCTTAAGTCCCGAGGCTCCAGGCCCTTAAATCCGCCTAAGCGCCAGGCCCAGAAGTGATTGTTATTGGGTGTGATTTATTAGTGCCTCAGGGTCTGTACTAAGCAGGTGCTAAGCAGTTCACTGGCCTCCGCCATCTGCATCGTTCGGAAACATCGAGACTCACTAGAGGAACCTGCAACCCTCAATTCGGTCGGCGTCCTCTTCCTCTCCTTCGTCCTCTGTCGATCGCCCTCAACCCCACGACTACATCTACCACAGACCACCCACCAGCAACTCCAGAGGCACTTTAGCCTCGAGAGTTGCTGGTTTCGAGGCACAACAATCCCCTAGCCGCAGTACCTCCGACCTCCTGCGCCAGGAATGCGACTTGATCCTCCTTCTGGCCACAATCGACGTTTCACCAGCAAATTTGCATGCAATCCTCTTGCGACACTATGCCAACGAACACCTTGACATTCGGTTGACACTCTAGGTCCTCGACACCTCAACGTCCATACCCTTGACCATGCCGCCTTTGACGAGCCTTCCCTTGAGGCTCTCCGAGCCCTCCCGCGATTCTGCCTCATCCTATGACTCTACACTCCTTCCGGAGATCTCTGCTGAGAATATCGCGTTACCTCCGTCTCCTCCGAACGAAGAGGATATAAAAATCTTCCACTCACCCCCAATCATCTCCTCACCTCCTATCGACAAGAGTCCTAGGCGCAGCGAGTACTTCACCCAGAACCTCACACCTACCCGAAATCGAGGAACTTCGCCACAAAGAAGAATGAGACCGCTTTCAGTCGGCAGTATTCCTATTGCTCCGCCTATGCAGAGAGCCCATTCATCACCAGGGGTGGACACCTCCGGACGCTATGTTACTCCATACGGTCATATCAGACGACCATCTTCACCTCTACATTCTGGAAGGAGAACGAGCCCTTTGAGATCAACAGCAGAGGATACTTACCCCCGAGATCCAACGTGGAGCGGACTCAACATCGAGCCGAACATTCCTGAAAACGCAGAATTGGAGTTGTCTGGAGATGCGGATTTGTCCCAACCCTCGTTGATGTCGTCCTTCTCCAATACATTCCCTAGGTCTCGACGGCGGACCAATCTTCCTCTGCATCAAAGTGCGAGTGCACCTGCTCTATATGCCCGAGCCGCCAGCCCGATGTCTGGCAGAACGTCACCTTCACCGTCTTTTGTGCAACAAAAGTTCTCGAATGAGCCGTACCCAAATTATTCGGTGAGCTCAGCATCAAGTGTACCAAGTACACCTACGTCACTACGGTCTCGATCTCCGTCCATTAGCTCTCTCGAGACCATTGAAGACAGTCCAGATGCCGAGGAAGCGGCGCTTCTGGAAGAGGAAGTGGCCAAGATGAAAGGCGACGATGCGGAGACTTTCGAGTCTCGACGAAAAAGCTCGATGGAACAACGAGGAAACAACTTACGGAGCAACAAGGAGAGAAAGCGATGGTCTGTCTGTGGAGCTGAAAGAAGAGCGGATTTTTCTTTGGCGCCTATCGAAGAATGATCAAAAAACAAGAGTTTCGGCCCGGTCAGGAGCCGTGATTGCGCGCTGGATATTGAGCAGCGCGCAATAACTACAACAGTATGGATCGGCAATGCAAGGGAACCAACATTATGGGTTCTCGATTGCAGAGGAACAATGACTCAGGCAAAAGATCCTAGGTGAACATGAGATACCCCATGGGCTTTGTACTTGTATTTGTGGGTTTTTTTGTTTTTTGCAAGGCTAGATAGTAGCTACACGACATTGACACAGTCTCTAGTCAACGCTGGCAACATGCTATGATGAATGATATGATTATGAACACATGATTGGTATCTTGTTTGTTGATTTGCCTACCTAGGTAGGCACCTGTGTTGCGAAGGTACATACCTGAACCCACGAGTGCTTTTGATATTGATGAGTTGGGCTTTACGCTCTTCGTGGGCGTACTCCGCCAATTGATATCAATATTCCATTGAAAGGCAGGCGTCCATGCCAAACTTTCCACTTCTTAAAGATCTCGGTCTCAGATCTAATCTAGCTCCATCGTCAGCGATGCAGCAGTCTTGGGTACTTCCTAGGTAGGCAAAAACTGTTGTCGTTCCAGCTCGGGGCGTGTCAACCGAATTGGTTCTTGCCCGAAAACCGGTGAGAAGGCGTAGTCTCATTCGATTACTCCGTATAACAATTCGAGAATCAATCTCACAACATTTGACCTGGCGGTCCCTCCAAAAGTGGCTGGATTCTATCGTCTCTCCCATGGTCTCGCGCCGTCCTCGTCCACATGACAACGCCAGCAATTGGTGTGTCGGCACGCTCGCCCAGAGCGCGTCGACTTGCCGTCGCAATGGGGATTTTTTCCTTCTCGCGTGTAGAGACTTTCAACCTAAAGGGGATGAGCTGATCCGTCACAGCATCAAACATTATTTCGTTGAGTGAGAATTTTGATGTCTGGATTGTGCTAGAGTTTGATGGCCACCACAGCACCAGCAAGGATGTGCGTTCTGTGAAAGATCAGACTGCGAGCGCGTGATCACTGTGGGGAGCTGCGAGGGTCGACTGACCTTCGAGGGTGGTTGCCAGAACGGTCGCCGCACAGGCAGCAACTGTGACCGGCCTCTCAACCGTTGAGAAATTTGGGGTCTTGCAGGTTGTTGTGCCAATACCAGCCAACAATTGAGCATTCACCGTTTCCTGCTTCCCTGTCGATATTGTTGCCGCAAAATGACTGGTTCTCGATGGTCGATAGCAGCCAGCCTGGAGTTGCACAAAAGGCACCGACCCTGGGATCTGGCCAACAACTGTTAGACGCAAACGGGAGGCGTGGTAGTCATCATTGGCATGTCTTTTGGTCCTGCCATATCCATGTTTGATGATATCACGTCCTCTTTCGACGGGCGGCCCTAGTCTTCTTTCGTGCCGCGCTACCTAATGGCTTCGTAGCATCTTCGCCCCGTTGTTCGTCCATATCTTTTCCACGCGAGCGGTCTTGGGGGTCAGGCTCCAATCTCAGGAATTCTCGGACCGTCCAGTCAAAGACGTTGTCGTAGTCGAACCCTTGTTGGCGGAAAAGCTTGCTGAACATCCTTCGGAGGTGCTGATAGTCGGGTCGATCCTCGTAGCGCAATTTGTTCACGTAATTCATGTAGTCCTCGAACTCAGTCGGTAGCCCTGCACAGAGTTCGCTCGCACTGGTCGCCTGCTTCATTTCCAGAACCAGTAGGTGTTTGGCATCTCGCTTCGCCTTGAGACCTTGCCAAGGGAGATTCCCACGCAGGAAGTACACCAGCATGTAGCCTAGTGCCTCCAAGTCATCCCGCCGAGATTGTGCTACGAGGACAGGTCAGCCGAGCTTCTTGCATGCATGCTTGAACACAGTTGACACGTCACTTACCGACGCCCAAATGTCCGTTGATGCTCGCATATCTGCATGTGCCTACTAATTGAGGAGGACGTGCGGGCACACCAACACGACGAGGAGGGCTGCTCGCCCTCCACCGGTCGGGATCTCGATAGGTCGCAAGGCCTAAATCGGTCATGTAGACAATATTGCCTCGTTCACCCGTACCCAGAAGGAAGTTTTCAGGCTTGACATCCCGATGGAGATAATTGTTCGAATGAAGACTCTCGAAACGAGAAAGCAATTGATTGGCGAGCATCAGCGTCGTCTTCAGCGAGAACTGGTCACCACAATATCGGAACAAGTCTTCCAAGTTCGGACCGAGTAGCTCAAAAACCAAAACCATAAAGTCATGTTGTTGTCCGAACCAGTGCACCCGAGGAAAGCCAGATTTCTGTAGAGATCGATAGATTCGCGCTTCTTCTTCCAGTAGAGACGGTGCAACACTGTGATGTTCAAATTTCATGGCGACTTCGTTGCCGGTCTCGCTATCAAGACCTAGGGAAAATGTGAGATCTTGTCTCAAGTCATGAGACCCCCATCTATGCGGCCATACCTAGATATACATGGCCAAAAGTACCAGATCCTAGTTTTCGCACCAAGTGATATCTGCCACCGATGGCTATGTCATGTACACGCTGCACAAAGCTGTCCATGCTGTGGTTGATGGTCCTGGGTTAATGTTGACTCTCGTGAGGGTTTGGGTCTTTCGGTGCTCCCTACCTGCTACCAAACATGTTGAGGCTCTAATTAACCCCCCGTGGTTGCCTAACATACTCCGCATCACCCAGAATTAGCCCCTAACACGCTAAACGCCTCTCGGTGTCTCTCGTCCAATTAACCATTCTTTAGCGCCCGTGGCTTAACATCGTGTGTCAACCTCCATCCAACGCAGACATACGACCAATCCATCGACTTGATGCGAAGTGCTGCATCGATGACCTGCCACACCTCACCTTTCAATATGCAACGCTGCCTAAACGGTCGCGTTATGTCGTGTCCTTTTTTGAGGCCACATCCTCGCACCTTTTCCCTCGACTCTCTCCGTTTTTACTCATGTTCGCCCTCGAAGAACCCAAGTCGAGAAAGCGACGACTGTCCTCACAAGAGCCTTGGGATGTTGAGCCGGAAACGATAGCAAAGAAACAGAAATCCCTTTCGGAATGCCGTGACGTCCCTCGTCATCGTCGTCGTTCTCCCAGCTTTTGGGACACGTTGTCTAAGATACGATTGAGTCGCAGCTCTCTTCGAGAGTTTGAACGTAGGAACATTGGAAAGAAGATACAGTCACCTTATACACCCACCACGAAGATCGAATATCCCACAGGGCGTTCTCGCCTACGGCTCAAGAGATTTGCTCGACGTGGTGGGCCTGACTTATCACACCTTCGAGGGGTATGTCTCTCCATGTCGACGTGAGCTCACCTCGCAGACTGACTAGAGTTTGTGATAGCTTGCCAACTTGCCTCCTCCGATCCTCGACAAAATGAGCGATCATGCCAGTGCTCGAAGCGGGAAGCGGTCTTCAGCCTCCTCGAAACCAAGTGACTCTACCAAGACCACTACCACTAAGACCACCCCGTATAGTGGCAATTTTGAGCAAAAGTGTATTGACAACGGTATCTACCCCGATGTATATGAGTACCTGGATGGAAATATATCACAAAACCCGACGAATCTGGGTGACATTCAGGCCGCACAACGCGTCCCTCGGGCATCTCTCTCACCATCGCGATTCACTGACAAAGATTTTGAAGCCTTTCGGCGGGCGAATGCAAAGGCAAAAGGCGAGACTACGGGTATGTGTACTGTATTCCCTTTAATCGCCGGAAATGAGGCGACCCATCATTCCCAGATGGGCCTGCCGTTGAGCAAGCTGGAAGCGTTCGACAAAGGTCTCAGCGACCCGAGGCCTGACGTCTATCACGGAGCGGCACCCTCGAGCATCCATCCGCGGGTTCGTGCTGATTTGGCGGATTATATCATTCCCTCAAAGGTCGACACGAGTCGTCCGGCCGCTCCGAACTTTTTCGTCGAGGGCAAAAGCGCTCAAGGACGAGCAGATGTGGCAAAGCGACAGGCCCTGCTTGATGGGGCTATGGGGGCACGAGCCATGCACCAGCTCCAGAATTATAAAGCTGCGGAGCCAATATATGATAACAGAGCACGCAGCTTTTCTGCTACCTATCAAGACGGCATTCTTCAGACCTATGCGCACCACGTCACAAAGCCTCCCACTCCTGGAGGGGACCCAGAGTATCACATGACCCTGATAAGGGGGTTCGTTTTGACCAGCGACAGAGAATCGTTCGTACAAGGCGCTACGGCCTACCGCAACACTCGAGACCTAGCAAAGGCAGAGCGTGTCAGTTCCATTGCCCGCGCCAACCAGGAGGCTCGCACGACAAGCCGCACATCCCAGTCAGCGGCCGCCGCTACCGAGTCGGACACCTCTGAAGACGAGCTGGCTCGTGACGAAGTGACCCCAGCTAAGCGCCTGAGGCCAAGTGCAGCTCTATCCATGAGCTACGGTTCTGCAACTGGACGAGAAGGTCGTCCTGCCTTCGGAGCCCCCATGGCACCGCCCCAGAACAACAGGTCGATGTCGTCCAGGCGCAGTGGGCGGCCTTCTGCGGAGAGGAGCACATCATATTCAACACCCAGCACACCGAATGGAACGGACGGATCATCTGTGGAGAGACCTTCAGACCTCTCCAGGCAATCTCCGAACATGCAGGACTTGAGACGGAGCCGTCAAACACGCCCCATGGTTGAAGTTACTTCAGAGCGGATGCGGCATGGAGATGACTTGGGATGGCGCATCGAGCACGGCGATAAGTCCATCTTCGTGAAAGATTCGCAATGGACGATTCGCCAGAAAGACGGAAGGCAGGCTCTTTACTGTGCTCGTCTCAATGTCTTTATGTATCAGCCCAATCTAAACAGAGGTAAAGCCACTAGGAATTCCGTGGAGTCGGGAAAGCATTGATGTCGACTAAGGCTAGCATTTCTGCGCATTTCTGTTTTTGTGGGTCCGGTTTCCTCTATCCGACATACGGGGTAGATGAAGGGCATTTGTTACATGTTCTGGTATACAATAAGTGTAGCTGGCGTTGCACAAGGATGCTAATTATGATCCAATCTCATACCTTCTGTCCTTAATTCAGGCGGCACACTCATTATAAGCAAGACAGACACCCAGGCGACAAAGTGCTCAAAGTCGTGCACCGACGTCTCTGATCGTCCAGTAGAGCCTCTATCGCTCTTCGAGTTGCATTCGTTGGTCGACGAAAGTGATTCACTTCCTCGCCACCGAACGAAGGTAGAGACAGAAGCTGCAGAGTAGGCCTTCTGGTATAGCATTTAGGATGCGCAGGGCTGTCTCGACATAGTGCCGTAGAAACTACCATAGTTATTTGCAATACGTCTAACATTTGACATGTGCCAGTGGCCAATGTACAGCCTTGCGCTAAAACCGCCAACCCACACGCGAGGCTGGACCCTGCATGATACAGATCTGGCCAAATCAATAACTTGCCAACCCTTTACTCTGCGGCATATCAAGTTTAAACTGCACCACTTTAGATTCCTCGCGCTCGTGTTCTGTTCGGAGAGACGAAGACGACGTCACACATGATATCGGTGTTGCTTTTCACTTTGTCATACATGTCGTGAACAATTCACGAGTAGAGCTGTCGCAGCTCCATTACCGCAGCAATGGACTCGTTCGAAAAACATGGGCTCGATGAGGACGCATTCGGCGACAAGGGTATATCAAGTCTACGTACCTTTGATGCATTCCGTATGTACGCAATCCGTCCATGGCTATTGCTCGCCCTGCTGACTGTGACTGTTCTCTCGTTGCGCAGCAAAAACAAAACCAAACTATACGTCGTCCACGGCGCGTGGCGGGCAATGGACCCTCGCCATCATCATCCTCTGCACATGCCTCACCTTTTCCGAGTTGCGAACGTGGTGGACGGGCACCGAGACGCATCACTTTTCTGTCGAGCGGGGAGTCGGGCACGAACTTCAGTTGAACCTGGACGTGGTGATCGCCATGTCCTGCGCCGATTTACACGTCAACGTGCAGGACGCGGCCATGGACCGCATCATGGCCGGGGACCTGTTGACGAAAGAGGACACGAATTTCGGGGTGTGGACGGACCCACGGAAGCGACGGCGGCAGCAACGCCTGCACGAGTCCAAGGCCGACCGGGAGCGCAAGAGGGCCGAGGAGGAAGATTCGCACGTCTCGCACGTCCTGGGACACATGAGGGAGAACGCGGCTCGCAAGTTCCCCAAATCCCCCCGGGTGCCTCGCGGCGCGCCCACGGACGCGTGCCGGATCTACGGCAGCCTCGAGGGCAACAAGGTGCAGGGGGACTTCCACATCACGGCGCGCGGCCACGGGTACATGGAGTTTGGCATGCAGCAGCACCTCGACCACTCCACCTTCAACTTCTCCCACCACATCAACGAACTCAGCTTCGGCCCCCACTACCCGGGCATCCTCAACCCGTTGGACCGCACGGGCGACACGGCCGAGGTGCACTTCATGCGGTACCAGTACTACCTGAGTGTGGTGCCCACGATTTTCACAAAACGCCGGGTGAGCACCAAGAGTGGTAGCCTGGATCCCGCGGCCATCCCTCAACCCGTCACGCTCGACATGAGCCCGGACCTGCCTGGCGGCAGGAAAAAGACGGCCACCGGCCCCGTCAAGCACATGGTCAACCCGGAGAAAGGTCGCGACAAAAAGAGCGTCTTCACCAACCAGTACGCCGCCACGAGTCAGAGCCGCGAGGTCCCGGGCAACACCGTCCCCGGTCTCTTCTTCAAGTACGACATCGAACCCATCCTGTTGATCGTCAGTGAGAGTCGGAGCGGCCTGCTCGGGTTGTTGGTGAGGCTAGTCAACGTCATCAGCGGCGTCATCGTCGGCGGAGGTTGGATGTTCCAGCTGACCGAGTGGGCGACCGAGGTCTGGGGGAGACGTCGCCGAGGAAGGAGGAACACGGGCATGATCGGGGTGATTAATGGCGATGTCAATGGTGATTTGGACCACAAGCTATAAGGTCATGCATGAGAAAAGCAGGCCCAGCATTATGCCTAACGCAGTACATCAAGAGCTATCGTAAGCAGATTATCAGATGAGATGAGAGGGGGGGAAAGATGAGCAGAAACAATCATGAAACTCCCCCTACCTACCCTACTTAAGATATCATGTATCCAAACTGAAAGAGAAGTCGACATCATTCCATCGACCAGACCAGACCACATGTCGTAGCAAGTCGATGGTATCTGATTGTTGATGGTCAACTCTATACAGCGTATGCCACAGAAAACCCGAACTGTCTAGATACCTTGCACCAACCCAATCTACTATAGCCCTCAATAAAGCCAACGCAATGAAATGTCACCGATGTCAGCGTTGCAGCACATAAAGAAATTGAAATTCTTCATCTATCTTTTCCGTCGATATCTAGTCCAGAATCCATCTGTCTGTTCCAAAGGCTAGATCTATGAGCTTTTTTTTGTTATCCGTACATGTCTTCATGGTGTGCAAATCATATCGTGAAAAGTCGTCGCAAAGCAAAGGCCTCGACCCATTAGCTAGCTTCATTCAACTGTTGTTGTTGTGTGTTATTGTTACATTCCCATTTCATGACCATCATCGCCAACATAACCATCATCATCAAGAAACCTCCCTTCCGTGAGTTACAATGTCTCGATAGAGATCTTCGGGCAACTCCCTCACGATTAGAACCGTCATCTTTATAACCTCGTCGGCATTGAGGTTGGGGAAACTCCTGAGCATTTTCGCTGGACTTGGCTCGTTCATCAATTTGTCCTTGAGCAATAATAGTTGAGCAACGACGCAGATGACGTTCAAGTGTACCCCGAAAGCGAACAGGAAATCCCACAACTTTAGCACTTCGGGGAGTGGCGGAGTGCACGCGCAGAGTGTAAGGACGGACGGGAAAGCGTAGATCTTGGCCGGCAAGGACTTGCTCAAAAGAAAGGCTGAAAGGGTTGGGTTGATGTATGCTAAAATACGGTCGATGAGTTCCAAACCTCTATGCACACCAGACATGGTGGGCGAGAGATAAGTCGGGATGTGTTCTGTGAGTAAGCAACTCAGGAGTGCGTAGGCTTGTGCTTCAGATCTCGACGCATACAACAACGGTGCCGACAGCACGTTTATCCCCTGAAGGTACGTGGCTTGAGGATATCGTTGCGCAAAGTCACTCGGTGGATCCGAGTTCTGCTCATCATGTATCCGCCAGGCCGTCGCATTCAGAAGTCTTGTAAGACTCGCATCCGTGACTCGTCTCTTGAACAACGTGTCGGTAGCAAGTGTGCGAAACACATCATTCGATATCTTCTCGTACGCCGGACTCCGACTCCGGTGGATGAGACCAAGATATGTATCTGTCGGCAGTGGTGCAACATTCAGGAGCGTCAACCACAAGTATACCCGATAATCTGACATTCCCTCTTTTGTCGCAGTGACACCACTAGTCAAGATCGAATGGCGAAGAAGAGACAACGCTGTAGTTGCGGTTGTCCCGGGAGGAGGGCCATCCCTCAGAGTCATTTCCAAGCTGGATTTGCGGGCATGGTTTGCAATGTGATTTGAGGATGGAGGAGACGTTACACCTGACTTGCGAGACTTCGGCGGTACATAGGGTAGAAGGGCATCGCTGTTTGCACGAGTTCGAGAGGAGATGTGGGAAGTCGAGGTGGTGGTAGTAGCGGGAGTGGGTTGATTCAGCTGTTCGCGCGAGGGTCTCGTCGGAACTGCAGATCGAGGCTTTAGATTGGAATACTGTGTACCCATGTTTACAGAGAAGAGTTGGTTGTGTGACTGTAATCTGCGAAGGCTTCGTGGTTTCTGGTCGAATGTAGAGAGCAGTGCATTGCCTTTTTCTGGTGATTCGGGCAGTCCGACGGCAGAAGGATCGAGAGGGGAGAGAAAGGCATTACGGCCTGGGATTTTGAGGGGAGAAACGGATGATGTCGCCATGGTGAGCAAGGTACAAGGTGCTTCACTGACCGGGAAGACGCGTTGGGAGCGGCAGAGTTAGTGTTTACTGTATGTTGTGAGGTGAAACGATGGAATTGGTAGAAATGGCTGCGGCGACTTGTTTTTGGTGTTGCGCTTTCCAGCCTCCAGCCCCGCTAATTGACGCCCAAGTTTCACGCCATCGCACGCGTCTTGAGGGCTGATGACAGGGATACCCGGACAGAGGAAGAATGTATGGCAGGGTCGAGGGGTCAGCATCATCATCCTCCTCGCACATGGCCAATACGGAATACTGATGGTGAGCTTCAGTCAGTCATCCACCTCCTCCAAACTCGCTTATGCACAATGGCTTGCACTGATGAAGAAGCGCACAGGCGACTCCAACATCTGTACTGCCTAGTCTCTCCTCCACCGATGGCGCGAATGGATCGACTCACCCCATGCAACCCTCGGGTGGGTGTTTCTCTAGGTCCCATTCTTCGAGCCCACGAAGAACTCTCTCACCGCCAACTACAGCTTGACAGTGACAACCAACGAGCCTCTCTTCTAACTGGTCATCCATCATCCTCTCAGCAAGTCATTTAGCTGAAGCCTCATCCTATTGATGTAAAGCTCCCCAAGTCATGACATTTGATTCGTAAACTGGGTGTGGCTTTGGTTAGGGAAATTTTCGTGGGGTTTGTCGCACGCACGTACGCGCAGAGTACCGAGAATACGATACGGATCCTATCTGATTAATTTGTTATTGTCACACAAATGGCTGGTCGACGTCCTTCAGAAAGTAGTGCTCTCCTCAACGAGCATGGAATCGATGATTTTCGAAAGTCGGTGGCTCAAGTCGATCAAAGAGTCTACGGTACTTCCACAGAGGAAGAAGTGCCTCTGATCAAGAATACTGAGATTGAGACAACATGGAAAGCAGAAACCGCCATCCTGGCTCGCTATTCTGGACCTCTTATTTTGACCTATATCCTGCAATACTCATTTTCTTTGGTCACGGTGTTTGTCGCCGGACGGTTAGGAACCAAAGAATTGGGTGCCGCTTCTCTTGCTACCATGACCGCCAACGTTACAGGATTATGTGTCTACGAGGGACTAGCCACCAGCCTTGATACTCTCACCTCTCAGGCTTTTGGAAACAATAAGAAACAGCTCGTGGGTCTCCATGTTCAACGCATGGCACTGCTGGTGTGCGTCGTCACGATCCCCATAGGTGCAGTCTGGATCTGTTCTCCATGGATCCTATCAGCCTTGGTGCCCGAGAAAGCTGAGGCAATGTTAGCGGGCACATTCATGAGGATCTACCTTCTTGGTGCTCCTGGGTGGGCCATCTTCGAAGCTGGCAAGAGATTGTGCCAGGCACAAGGGGACTTTACTGCCTCACTAGTGGTTGTCATTGTTTGCGCACCCCTCAACATTCTCTGGAACTGGCTCCTGGTGTTCCGACTGAACCTGGGTTTCGCAGGTGCGGCATGGGCTGTTGTGATCTCCAACAATCTTCAGCCCATTGTCCTCGCCATCTACGTCTCCTGTTTTGCAAGGTCGAACCTCCAATGTTGGCCGGGCTTACAGCTTCGCCGTGCTTGCCAAAATTGGGGTCCGATGGTCAAATTGGCCTTGCCGGGAGTCCTCATGACCTTTTCTGAATGGCTTGCTTTTGATGTTCTTTCAATTGCAGCAGGCTACCTCGGTCGGGCCAATCTTGCAGCTCAATCAGTACTCATGACAGTCGCGGTGACCATCTATCACCTTCCTTTCCCAATATCGATTGCTGCCTCGACTCGATTTGGCAACCTGATTGGTTACGGTGCTCTCAACGCTGCTCGACAAACGTGGAGAACACATTATTTGGTTTTTGTGTGCATTGGCTTATTTGACGTCATTTTGCTGACCTCATGTCGACACGTTATCGCTGCTATATTTACAGACGAGGAATCGGTGCGGACCATCATTGCCAAAGTCATCCCTATCATGGCCGCTGCACAACTCTTTGACGCTCTTGTAGCCATCTCAAACGCCCTTCTCCGAGGAATGGGAAGACAAAAGATTGGAGGATGGGTGAACCTGGGAGTATACTATCTGTTTGCACTTCCACTGGCTTTCTTCCTTGCTTTTGGACCACCACATATGGGACTTGGTGGGATGTGGATTGGTCCTTGCTGTGGTCTCGGTTGTGCAAGCTTGATTATGTTTACGTACATGAAGTTTACCAATTGGGAGAAGGCGGTAGAGGATGCTAGAGCGAGAGAGGAGTAAAAAAAAGTGTGATGGAACGAAACTGCAATGGATGCCGAAAGGAAGTGTACAGTCCCTTTGCTGGCTTCTAAACCTAAGATGACTTTAGCGATGAATTTGGATCATGCATGGTGGACGGAGTTTTGAGGTGGATTATATGCGGCTACATAGAGACACGGGATATTCACACCAGATGAATAAAATATGCATCTGGAATGTATCAAATCAACCTCTACCGGCAATATCAACCGAGCAGCATCTGTGTCTCCCCGTCTCGAATTGGTTGTCATGGCTGACATGATGGTATCTCTGATGGTATCTCTGAATCCCCCCCGCCAGTTCCGTAATTCCTCAATGCGGAATTGATTGCGTTCGTCGACATCCGTGTGTAGCCGAAGCCAACCGACAAAAACATCGTTCTATCGATGGTGACGCGCCCGTTCGCTTTGTTTCTACTCGTATCAGTGCCATCCATCACATCGAAATCCTTCTCAATCTTACAACTTGTCATCATGTCGTCGCGGGCCGCCTTGATCATGGGGCTACCTGAACCTTTTATTAGTATGTAAGCGGCCGATGCATCTATCTAAAGTCATCGAAATTCCTCCTCTTCCGTATGAATACTACCTATCAATACCCTTTTCCTTGCTGGAATGTACAACTTTTTGCGATCCAAGGTTACATCTACTTGAACTCACTTGATAAGGCCCATCTATTCCGCATGATACATATACATCCTATAGCCTGAGTACCAGTGAAGACCTGTTTTTCCTCTGCTTAATTCCTACATCTCTCACACCCCCTTTCCTCTTCCGTATCGACAACCTTTGTTGTTGATTCTGGGACAAGAAACAAAAAACAATGTCTTCCACCAAAGTCGACCTTGCCGAATACCTCTTCACCAGACTCCGTCAGATCGGGGTCAAATCCGTTTTTGGAGTGCCGGGGGACTTCAACCTCACGGCATTGGATTACGTGGCACCGGCGGGCCTCGACTGGGTGGGAAATGCCAACGAGCTCAACGCGGGGTACGCGGCCGACGGGTACGCCAGGATCCGAGGGGTGTCCGCCCTCGTCACGACGGGCGGCGTGGGCGAACTCTCGACCATCAATGCCATCGCCGGGGCGTACGCCGAGATGGCACCGGTGGTCCACATCGTGGGGACGCCCGCGACGCACATCCAGGGCCAGGGGCTCTGCATGCACCACACTCTGGGGGATGGCAACTTTAGGCTCTTCGCCGACATGGCGGCCAGGGTGACGGTGGCACAAACCAACCTCGTGGACGCCGACACGGCGGCGTCCGAGATCGACCGGTGCCTGAGGACGTGCGTGATGGAGAGTCGGCCGGTCTACATCGAACTCCCCACCAACATGGTCAAAGCCAGAGTGTCACGCGCAAGCCTCGGGAAGCCGCTCGACTTTTCGATCGAGACCGACGAAGGCTTCGAAGACACCGAGGCCGACTTGATCCTGAGCAAGATCTACGCCTCCAAACAACCTTTTATCCTCGTGGACGGTTTCACCTCGCGGTACGGCATCAGCGCCGAGGCCGACGAGTTGGTCCGCGAGACCGGTTTCCCGACGTCGACTACGCCCTTTGGTAAGGGCATCGTCAACGAATCCTACTCCAACTTCTATGGCATCTACGCCGGCATCGCGGGGCCTCAGGTCTACATGCCTTGGGCGCGCGGGTGCGACTTGGTGCTGCGCCTGGGCCCGTTGAACAGCGACGTCAACACGTTCGGCTTCAGTACCATCCCGGACCCGAAGACGTCCATCACGTTCGAACGGGACAGCGTCGACATTTGCGGGACGAGGTACCAAAACATCCACGTCAAGCATCTGTTGAGACGGGTGCTGTCCAAACTCGACAGGTCGTCGCTGCCCAAGTACACGCCGACCATGGACCTGGGGGACCCCAAACAGATCCTGGCGGACCTGCCACCGACCACGGACGACGAAATCATCGCACACGACACCTACTGGCGACGCATGTCGAACTTTTTCAGGCCCGGAGACATCATCCTCACGGAGACGGGCACGCCGAGCATCGGCGGGCGGGACTTTGTCCTTCCACCTCACACGACCCTCATCAACTCTTCGATCTGGTTGTCGATCGGTTACATGTTGGGGGCCTGCGCCGGGGCCGCTCAAGCCCAGAGGGATGGGATGACGACGACGATGACCGATGAGGGTCTTGACGTTGTCGAGACGGCGAAGAAAGGACGTACGATCCTTTTCGAGGGGGACGGGAGTTTCCAAATGACGGCCCAGGCGGTCTCCGACATGATCCGGAACCGGCTCGACGTGATTATTTTCCTGATCAACAACGATGGTTACACGATCGAGAGGTGGATCCACGGGATGAAGGCAGACTACAACGACTGTCAACCTTGGAGGTACCTGGAATCGTTGGATTATTTCGGTGCCCCCAAAGATGACCCTTCCTATCCGGTACTGACAAAGAGGGCCGAGACTTGGGGTGAAATGAACCTGATCCTGGCGGACCCAACGGTACAAGCGGGTAAAGGTCTGACCATGGTAGAGGTGGTGATGGGAAAGGAGGATGCTCCGGACGTACTGAAGAAGTTGGTCGAGAACGTGTCGAGGAGGAGCAGCGGGGAGTTTGAAAGGGGACCTACCACGAGGACGGGTGACAAGAAGGAGGCTCTCGTCATTCCCACCCCGGACGAAAAGGCCATGAAGGTCGCGGGATAGGTCGTGGAACGGTCTAGAACCTTTTTCGACCCTCTTGAGAAAGGGAAGCCGGTTGGGAGAGTGTCGGGCAGTGTGTGTACGGTACCAGTACAAGTATGGAGTGTGTTGCATATATACAGATACCGGACAATATGACTATAGTAATGATATACGTTTTGTACGGAGTGATAAAGTATGTTTGTGGCGTGTCGGAAACTAGTACAATTTCAGCTACCCAGACAAATGGTACCTTTGTTTTCCGGACTTCTGTGTGCTAAAGGTGTGTAGGGAGTCCGGAGTCCGGAGTATACTGGAGGGTACAGCTTGTGGCTCGCCTGTCAAAAAGCACATGCCTTTTTATCCCGATATAGTCTCTTCCAGGTTGTGAATTGATACCAAGTCCTCCGTACCTAACTCTGGAATTGCTTCCTCGTGTTATGATGCGGTGAGAGGATGTGGCGATGAATAGTTAGTAGTACCACCGCCTATAGGTACACAATTGTATCATCCATTCAGTCAATACCTCGCCACCGTCTTCACCAGTCGGGTTTCTTTCCCCCAAAAGTACCTCGTACGAGCACATGAAAATCCATCACCAATTTTAAGGTAGGTAGGTGTTGTGTGTATGTACCAAAACGGAGTCTCCTTCTTCTTCTTCAGCTTCAGCAGCAAAGGGTGACGCTCAATGTTTGTACCGATACTTTCATTTCTCCGTCAAATCGCAAAAACATTACGTGAAATCCCAATCGTCATGACATCTTCTTCACGAGTACCAAACACTAGGTGGTACGGGTACTCCGTGCTCCGTACAGTACACCCCAAGATACCCGAGAGTGGTTCACACTAAATGAATGACATACTTGTCCTCGGTACAAGTACTCGTAGGTAGTGTTTGTGGCGTGGTGAACAAGCGAGCTGAGTCAAGTCTCACCATCTGCTACTGTACTTCGTATTTTCCCGCGTCTTCTCGGTTCTCGGCCCATAAAAAAATACAACGATTGACAGAATGGTGGCTTGGGCTCCATAACGGACCCAAGACCTATGAAATTTCCCGCACTTGCGGTACTAGGGGCTCCTTTGGTCGTCGGAGGGTCCTTGCTCGAGCCTTGTCGAGCTGAGCTTCTGGCTTCTGGCCGGCGATCTTGGGGGGTTTTTGGCTACGATCTTGACTGTCACACTCCATAGTTCCACGGCTATCGCCGCCGACCCCAAAAGGAAAAACAAAGTCGCCCATGCACAACACACTCGATTCGAGAAGCTTGGGTCGCCCCTCTGGTACTTGTAGGATCCTGTATTACGACTTTTCGCTTTTCGCTTTCAGATCTCAGCTAGCCTCTAGTCCTCGCCCCGATTTGACAGGCCCGGCCGCCCGTCTATTTTCGCTTCCCATCAGACCTCATGACTCCATTTTATTTTTCCGGGCCCAAAGGGGGGGGGGAGATGGCATTCTGCGAAACACATTCGACGATCCAGAGCAGCCCATACAGAGAAACATTTCCTTCGTCAGCTGCGATTGTCCCCTGTCAATTAATCACTTGGTCAATAATAATGTCCCCTGTGTCCCGTACCCTTTGTGAAATTCAAAAAATTAACAAAACTCCCCGACAGATCTGATCAGATTCGTATCCATTGGATGATCAATCGGTCAATCCGGTCGCCTTCCCCGATACGAAATTATCCCTGTATCACCTACAAAGATCCCAAGCAAGCGCCAGGCCAGGCCAGGCCTTCTTCTTTGAATCCTTCCATGATACGAATAGAACACTTGGGTTCTTCTCTCTTTTTTTTTACATCTATATATACCTTGCCTGTACTTTGTATCATCCTTGCCGAAAAACACCACCAATCGGTCTTTGATGGATGATTGTTGCTGTTGTTGTTGACAAGTTGAAGGGTTCACGATGCAACTATACAATCTCACCACTCGTTTACAATCAGTACAACGACAACCACCCGGGAATTTGTGGTCGTCATACGCCTTGTTCATTTTCGTCGCTTGCTGTTGTATCAAGATCCTCGTCAAGCTACTGAAAAGACGCGAGCCTCGCTCCATACGGTCTCTCCAGGCCGAAGATAGCTTGTTACCAACCACGTCGAAAGATTTGAACCGGAACCTGGGACAAAGTGACACGGTCACAAAAGGCAACGACAAAACATACAACGCGTACCTCCGATATCATCATCTGGGGTGGCAACCTGTCGGAGGGGAAACCATAGCCCCGGAAAAGAAGTCGCCGTCAACGAAGATGACCGGCGGTGTTGCGAGACCGGATGACGACAACACGAACCAAGTTCGACCCAGGGATGGATCGAATGCGAACAACACCGAAACGAACGCAGATACGGCAGAGACACAACCTGAAGCAGAAGAAACGCAAACGCAAGCCAAAAAGAGCCCGTTTTCTGAACCTTGTGAACCGATGCCGGTTGAGGAAGAAGAACCACGGTGGAGAAGACACTCCTACCCAAGAGATCAAACGATTCCGGGACCTTTGAGAAAGGACTCGACGCACCATGAAATGGAGCATGTCCCTGACGAATTCCACGCCGGTATAATATGGAGACGAAGGACAATTGTATTCGAGGGCAAAGCTTAGAAACTCGACTTACTATGTCCTCTACATACACACACACACACACACAACAAGATATTGAACATTTTGCTCTTGTTCTCTCTGATGAAGACAAAAAAGAATCAATGAAGCAGGGTTGTGGTGTCTGTCGCCCAATGACAAGTCAAGGAACGCCGAACGTGACCGGTTTTGATGGTCTGATCTCGAGATAACCCCTCCTTGATTGGTGGTATCGGCAGATTTGATTATGACTCTGTTTTATGAAACACGATGAATGAGGTTTTGGGATGGGAGGTTTGTTGTTTACTGTTGATTCCCAAGGTAGCTCTGACGAAACGAGCAATTTGCAATGGGTTTCCCTGCGGACATGAGGAGCAAGCATGTGGTCATGTGGTTTCTTGACGAATATTATCATAGCCTTAAGCACACAGCAATAAATTCAAAGTCTGGACTAGTGCAAAGCCATGCCTGCGTGCTGTGGGCCAGTCCCCAATGTATGGTATCGTGGACGACCCTTTGCATTTGTATACGACGCCAGGACTTTTTCCCCCGTAGTTTTGGCGGGTAGTTCTGGAGATTGAATAGAACCCGATCTCGTTCATGACCTTGTCCAGGTTGTGTCTTCCTGCTAGTGATTCTGATTCGTTCGGTAAGTGTCCCCTGTCAAGAACTTTCGATCGCTAGTTTCAGGAACAAGTCGCCCGTCGTACCGACGAAGACGACTTGAACCGCAACAAATCTGGGACGAGGAACAGGTTGTAAGTGCAAACATCCCACGTAGGTAGAGAAATAAGTCCCGAGTATGTATTTTCAGGGAGGTGACAACTACTTAAATGGCCTCGGTCATGGCGGCGAGACAGAGGCAAAACACCGCGGTGAAGGCCGCCGTCAAGCCGACGCGGATCGAGATGGTCTGGACGGCATTTGAGTGCCACAATGGGCAAGACCGAGAACAGGCAAGAAACCACGGTCGCAAAGATGTTGACGGCTCTCATGATTTTCCAGTCGGAGTAAGTCTGTGGTTCCCGTGACGGGGTCCCAATCCACCGAGGCCTCGTGCGACGGTAGTAGGGAAGAAGTTTTCCAGCAATCCATGTACTGGTGGAGTCGTATCGGAACTTGTTATCGGTGGCCGTGACGAGGTCGTTTCCGTGAACCTCGCTCCAAGCGTGGCAGTCGTCGCTTTTGATCGGCCGTCCTCCCAACTTCGGGTGCTCGCGCCAGTCACGAAAGAGGTCGACCTTGTATTTGGTAGGCTTCTCCAATAATGAGAGCTTGTGTTGCTGGAGGAGAGCCTCATCTGGGTGGGCAGGATTCAGCATGGCGATCGAGCCAAGATGTGCTGCTGGCGGCACACGGGTATTGGACCCTTTTGGGGCTGATGCCACATACTGTATTCTTTCAGCACAGCCCTGATCTCCATGATCTTTTTGAACTGTTCATCGTTTGATTCTTTTAACAAGGGCCAGTGGCTTGTCCGTGAGCTCCGGGCGGGAACCTGGAGAGCTTGTCTTTTCGAATGATCTCCTTCAACCCCTGCTCAAGTTGCGTGAGTTCAGCCTGGAAGTAAAGGAGGTTCTGGAAGTTCAAGCCCTTGAAGCTGCGGAAGATGGCATATTCATTGTGGCGGGACATCAAATGCGCAACTTTTGGCATACCCATCTAGGCCTCCGAAAGATGTCATTGTGGCGGCCTTGTGGACGTCCGCTTCTGTGTTTGTTCTTTGCGCAATGATTTTAAACCAGGACCATCTCTGAATGTCTCGCCAACAATTTTCTCGTGATTGGCTGCGAGGCGGGCAGTGCTGCCCTTGATAGGAAAAACGACCAGCCACGAACAGCGTACATGTTGGGCATTGGTAGGCTTTGCATGCCTACTCAGAATCGTGCAGCTCATGACCTAGGAGTTACACAAGTCAGAAGTATAAGAGAGTCGTTCAGTCTTGACCTGAGGTCCACTTCTTCTGCACCAGTTTCCCCGGGTATTCTTCTCTATCTAAATAGGTCCGAAAATATGTCCGCCATGAGAACAAAAGGTCAATGTCAAAAAGTTCGATTTCAAGAAGATCAATTTTCAGAAGGTCAAGCTCGAGGAGATCAACGCTGTGAAACCTAGACATTAGTGCGGTCAGGAAAAACACCCAAAGTAATAAGCATTGGAAATTGACTCCTGTTCTTTGGCAGACTAAGCTAACACGCTCCAGAGGATGAAAAGGCAATTGAGTTGAGTAATATGGCGAGGGTAGTTCAAGATAAGGAGATTACAGCCTGGATTGCTTGGAAGAATAAATTGAAGAAGCTTGGCTGGACATGGGACAACGAAGAGCATAACTTCTACAAGGTGGAGAACGGGATTAAGGCGTGGTATCAGGGTAAACGCCCAGACCTAGAAAAGAAAGTGGACTGATTCTGCCTCAGAAGAATGGGCCTAGTTGCCTTTTCAGATAGTTCAATTGCGGGAGGGCAAGGCTTGCCTGGTCGATCAGGCATATATAAGTAGTTAAGGTAGCGAGGCTGGGTTACGCCTGCTGGGGAGGGGGGGATAGGGGGGGGGGGGGGGGGGGGCAACCATTTGCACGTGAAGGTGCGTCGAACCAACTTTAGCAGCGGCATATACGTGAAGTTTTTTCATTCATGTACAACGTATTTAATATTTTATTAG
>JAPDRN010000077.1:146208-177465 GCA_030247855.1 Knufia peltigerae | reverse complement strand
CATCGCGGCGCTCGGGCGGCATGTAGTCGCAAAGGTTGCGGCCGATGATCTGGCGTTCCTCGTAGCCCAGCGACTGCAGCGCCGCAGGGTTCACCGAGGTCAGCGTGCCATCCAGCGTATGCGTGCAGATCAGACCCAGGCTGTAGTGGAACAGACGCCGATAGCGCACCTCACTCGCTTCCAGGGCGTCCAGTGCGGCGCGTTCTTCGGTGATGTCCTGGATGGCGCCCACCAGCTGCGGATGGCCCTCCACCTGTTGTCGGCTGCCCACTACCCGGGTCCAGATGCTGCGGCCATCCGCCGTGGTCATCGGCAACTGCACTTCCCAGGGAGTGCCATCGTCCGTGCAGCGCTGTACCGCCGCCTGGATGATGCTGCGGCTGTCCGGTCGATAGAACGACAAGGCAGACTCGAACGTTGGCTGGTAGCTGGAACGCACGCCGTGGATCTGCTTGGTTTCGCGCGTCCAGCGCACCTCGCGGCTGGCCAGTTCCAGTTCCCACCCCCCGACCTTGGCAGCCGCGTTGGTACGCTCCAGGAAGTCCTCGCTACGCTTGAGTTCGCGATGCAGTACCTGCGCCTGGTCGATCTGTCGCAGCAGTGTGCTGCGCTGCTCCAGCACCTCGGTGGTGGCACGGCCAAGATGGATCATCAGCTCGCGCTGCGACGGCGACAGCACGCCGGGCAGGGTGTCGAGCAGGCAGAGCGTACCGATGCGTGCACCATGGGCGGTGGCCAGAGGGACGCCGACATAGTGCCGCACCCTGGGCGCGGTCGTGACCAGAGGGTTATGGGCGAAGCGCGGATCCAGCCGCGCATCCGGGATCTCCAGCAGCGCCTCCTGTTCGATGGTGTAGGTACAGAACGAGATGGAGCGTTGGGTTTCACCGACATCGCCCAGGCCGATGCTGGATTTGAACCATTGCCTCTGCTCGGCAACGATGGAGATCAGGCCAATGGGCATGCCGGTGGCGGCGCGAGCGGCGGCGACGATCGCATCGAACACCGGCTCGGGCGGCGTATCAAGCACGCTCAGTCGTTCGATTTCGAGAAGTCGGGTGGCCTCATCCATGGCTTCCCACGCTAGTACTCGGTTTGTTAGCGCGCTGCGTACACTGGTGATGCCGTCGTGATGCGCTTGATCATGGCTGCTGCAGGGATGCCTGCAGGGCGCTGGCCAACGCGGCATCACCGGAGACAAGGTCCTGCCAGCGCAGTTCCAGACCTTTCCGTCGTCCTTTCTCGACCAGCTTCAGCCCGCTCGGATCGAGGGTCAGCGTATAAGGCTTGCCGGCGACGGTAAGGTGCCGGCGTAACGGTTTGTCGAGGGGTGTCATCGGGGGCTCCTTCGTGTTGCCGCGCGGGGCGCGCGTACCGAAACGTGACGGTGATCGCGTACATGCCAGCGCCAAGGAAAATCCACGGCACGGGTGATGCCGATGCGCGGCCCCACCACCGGGTCGTCCGGCGGCGGCATGCCGTCGTCCAGTATCGTGATGCCATGGCTGGCAGTCACCAGGTCGGCGCCGTCGAAGCGCCGGTCCAGGCCAAACGCCTGCGACAGCTTGCCGGGACCACTGGCCAGGTCATGGTCGTGGCGGGCGGCAGGGCGCAGCGGGTACATCAGCTCCTGCCCGGCAATTGGCGCGGCGGCGCGCAGCAGTACCGCAACGCCCTCACCGACGTCACCACAGACGACATTGCTGCCCCAGTGCATGCCATAAGTGAAGTAGACATAGAGATGGCCCGCTTCGCCGAACATGCTGGCGTTGCGCGCGGTCATGCCGCGCCAGGAGTGTGCCGCCGGGTCTTCGCTGCCGGCATACGCCTCGACCTCGACAATGCGTGCCACGCGGCCGTCGTTGCGAACCAGCAACTTGTTCAGCAGCTCTGGTGCGACCGCCGTTGAAGGTCGCTGATAGAAGGCGCGCGGCAGCCTGGTCCCGTCAATGGGTTGTGCGACGAGCGTGGCATCTGGACCGGTCTGTATGGGCATGGTGGAATCATCGCCTGTCAGCAGTGAAGCTGTCGCCAGCGCGGCGTCACTCCGCCGTGGCCGGACGATCGAGCGCGGCCCGGCGCGCGGCAAACACCTCCGGTGTCTGCGGTTTGATGAACACTGCCACCAGTTCCGGGAACTCCTGTTTCACCGCAGACTCGATCCGGGTGATGCAGGCCTCGATCTGCGGTGTTGTGCGATCGTCCTCGAATTCCGCACTGAGCATCGCCACCACTTGTTCCGGGCCCATCTGCAGGGTGGTCACGCCGTTGGCGCGGCGCAGATCCCGGTCGGTCACGGCCACGGCCATGATCCGTTGCGCTACCGCCGGGTGGGCCGGCTCGCCGATCAGCAGGCCCTTGGTCTCGCGCGCGAGCAGGAACGCGGTCAGCGCCAGCACACCGGCAATGCACAGCGAGGCGACCCCATCCAGCACCGGCATCTCCAGCAGTTGTGCGGCCAGCAGCCCGACCAGTGCGAAGCCGAGGCCGAGCAGGGCGGCACTGTCTTCCAGCAGCACGGTGAAGGTGGACGGATCCTTGCTGCGGCGGAACGCCTCGAAGTATCCCAGCGAGCCCTTGCTGCGGCGGAATTCGCGCAGCGCCACCCACCATGAAGCGCCCTCGAACAGTATGGAGATGCCCAGCACGCTGTAGCTGATGGCGTGATTGGTGGCCGGCTCCGGCTGGCGGATGTGCTGGATGCCCTCGTAGGCCGAGACGCCGGCACCGGCGGCAAATACCAGCAGGGCGACGATGAAGCTCCAGAAGTACAGTTCGCGGCCGTAGCCGAACGGGTGCAGAGTGTCGGGGGCCTTCTCGGCACGGCGTAGACCGTACAGCAGCAACACTTCGTTGAGGGTATCGACCAGCGAGTGCACGCCCTCGCTGAGCATGGCCGAGCTGCCGGACAGGCCGGCGGCGATGAATTTTGCGACGGCGATGGCAAGATTGCCGGCCAGGGCGGCGTAGATGACCAGGCGTGAGCCGGAGGGCGAGGACATGGCAGAGACAAGGTAGCGCGGAAGACTGATGATCGCGTCCACCTTGTCCCCGGCGTGTGCAGGGGAAGGTCCTTCACACCTCTGCCCACCTCTGGGCTAGCAGGCAGGAGCCCTTTGCCGCGGCCTTGATTTGCGCACCGCGCCGGTGGCGGCCTTCACCGGTGGTGGCGGTGCGACGGATGTTGGCGCAGGAGGTTCCGGAGGCTGCGGTGGGGGAGTTGTTTGCGGAGCATCAGGCTTCGTGTACCAGGTGAACACTTCGCTGCTGGGCACGGGGATCGACCGGGTTCGGGTCTTCGGCGTCCAGCCCGGTTCGGCGATGACGGTGTGGCCGCCAAGACGATTGAGCACGAAGACATCCCGGATCTCATACAGCTCTTTCCCAGGTCCGTCGATTCTGCGGCAGTTGGTTGACACCCCGGATGCCCGAACCATTCTGCAGCCCTCGCTCGATACCACCACGCTCTGGTGGGGCAGCATCCCCAGCTGGAACGTGCTGGCAGCGCGGTCGAGTGATTCGAACGGAGTGCCGGCAATGAGCAGGATCGGGGTTATTACCAAGGCAAGTGCAACCATCCGGATCCAGAGCGGGAGCGTCCTTATGCTCAGGATAATCAAGTGAAGGAGCGGCAGCCCGAGGGAGACCAGGAGCACTTCCCAGCCGTTCATCGTGGCGGCTGCGGAATGGGTGCCGAAGACCGCGATCGCGATCAAGGGCAGTGTGAACAGATAAAGGCAGGCGGAAAGTGCAGTCAGCCTCAGTGCCCACCAGATCTTCTTCTTCCGCAGAGCGCTGTTGACGGGCTCATCAATGGGCTTGGGCTTCACGCCCATCGGCGCGAACGCGCCAGCGGCACCGACCAGCATGACACCTGCGAACAGGATGGGTGAAGCGTCGCCGAGCGGAGTGAAAAGCCAGACGTACATCCAGCCTGTTGCCAGGGCCGCTCCCAGCATGGCCATACCCATGCTTAGGCCAGCGGACGGCAGCCATTGCGTCTGAGAGATGCGGACACTGCTTCTGTCGGTGATGAATCCTGACTTTTGCCATTCGACCAGCACAGCGGCGGGGAGCATGAGCGTCAAGATGACCACGATGACCATCACGACCGAAAAGAAGGCGATGGCCGCCGCCACCAGACCGATATCGGTCAGTGCAAGGCTTGGCAGGTAGTGGATCCGCCAGAAGAAGACGATCATCGCAAGGGTGCCCGCCAGCGCGAACAACGCCTTGTGGGCGTAGATGTCGGTCAGGATTTTGGACGCTGCCGGCCAAGGCGAGCCGGAAGGAGGCGAAAGGGTGTCGGGGCGGGGGTCCTGCAACGGCATCGCGCATCGTCCATGAGTCGGGCTTCACCTCCGGATATCGGCCGTTCGCGAAAGCGCTTGAATCGAAATCCAGATCCATGCAGATCCTTATCGCTGGCGTTGCCCTCCTGTGCTGTCCGCCTTGACCGGCACTCCTGGGCAGCGCCGCCCCGTGGCGACGCCACCCGGCGGGGTGCCCGCTAGTTCGGGGACACCAGGATCGCAGCGTCGAGCACCGGGAACGATTGCGGTGCCTGGCCCGACGAGGCGACCAGGCGGATCTCCAGCGTCGTCGAACCGCCGCCGGCAGCATCCGCGCGCAGCGCCCCCAGCGTCTGTGGCAATGGCACGGCGAACGTCGTTGGATGATCGTGCCCCATGGCCGCCATGCTCGGCCCGAAGAATGAGACCGTGCCGGCGTAGTACGGACTGTCCGCGCTGACCGAGGTGACGTCGGCCGGTGCATTGATCAGCACGTCGAACTCGCGCGTGTTGTGCAGTCCATGGGGGCGCTCCAGGGTCACCTCCGCAATCAGCATGCGCGGGCCGGTGGCCGCCAGATGCGCACGAACCGCTTCGTTCGGCACGGCTACACGCACGGCGCCGTCGGTCCGCTTGCCGCGCACCAGCCGCGCGGCCTTCGCGGCGTTCGGAGCCGTTGCGGCCTGCTCTGCGGCACGGACACCGCGGCCATAGACGTAGTCATAGTCGAACGCGGTGGTGGAGAAGAATTCCGCGGCCGGGCGCGTGCCGACGTAGCGGCCCTGGCCATTGACGAAGAAGCGGAACGGTTCGTCCATGAACTGCCGGCGTTCGGCAGCGTCGGTCGGCATGATCGGGCGGCCGAAGGCCTGCTGCCTGCGTGTCCACACATCCCACAGGCGATCCATGTTGGCGTGGTGCAGGTAGAAGATCGGATCCAGCGGCGACAGGAAGTTGGTCATGTTGCCGTAGGGGCCGGGATCGACGGCGCCGACACCGCCAATGCAGTTGTGCACCTTGTTGTGCGGGAAGCCTTCCAGCACCGAGAACTTGGTGGCCCCATCGGGCTGCAGCACGTGCGAGGTGGTGCGCGAGCTGGTGAAGCTGCGGCTGATGTCAGGGTTGTTGAACTCCACCGGTGACAGGCCGGCACGGATGGTGTCGGCGGACACGGCGGAGGCCGTCTTCGGGTCGAAGCCCGGGTGCTCGCGCCAGAGATAGCGGGCGCCACAGGTAACCGCGTACGCCGCATTGCCGGAAATGCCGGTCTGTTCCTTGGCGTTGTAGCCGGTGACGTCGTTCCAGACGTCTTCGGCGCTGTTGTAACCACGCAGCGACAGCTGCTGCCGCTGCCCACTGTCCAGGGTGTTCCAGTGGCGCTGCAACGCAGGCTTCATGAACTGGGTGAACACCGCCAGGTTGCGGGTGTAGGGCGTATAGGCTTTGTCTGTCGGGGTCAACAGACCGTCGAACATCGCAACCGGAATCTGCGGAAGTTCAGTCCAGTCCCAGTACGGCATGGCGAACTGGCGATCGCCGCTGAGCTCGCGGATGGTCTGTTCGAAGTAGCCTACGTAGCCGCGGTGCCAGACATAAAACCACCAGTTGCCGTGCGGGCAATCCATCAGGTGCACGAACGCATTGCGGAACCAGTTGCGCGGGTCGTCAGCCGGCAGCGCCAGCATTGCCTGGATGCCTCGGGCATAACTGGCCAGCATGCGCTGGCCTTCCGGGCTGGTGACGTTGTAGCGGTGGAAACGCGCCACTGCGGTACCGTCGCTCGCGCTCTGGCCACTGGCCAGGGCACTGGGCGCGAACAGCGATGCCAATGAGGCGGTGGCAGTGGTTGCTAGGAAATCACGGCGTGTGTAACGCATAGCGTCCTCCCTGGTGATTGGTTCAACCGCGTCGGGTTACGAATCACTGCAAGGGCCCACGGCTGCTGCCACGGGCCGGACGGGGACATCCAGCCCCGCCGCCCGGATCGACGGGCGCGAAGGCGCCGCCGGACCAGGGCGGCAGCAGTATAGGCACGGCATTGCGCCCGGATCTGGGCAGTACGCCACAGTCATGGCCGGCCCTGGCCGGCCGGGTCGACTATTCCGGGCCGGTCTTCACCCGCGCCACCCGCTTTCGATACTCATACACGTTGTCACCGCGGATCCGCTTTTCCTGCGTGCCCGAGATCGAATCCACCCGGCGATCCGAGCCGGTCACCGGCTTGGCATCGATCTCGGTTTCGTGTTCGAACGAATGCGATTTGTCGGTGTTGCGGTAGAACCGGTACAGCGCCCAGTACAGCGCGGTCGCGCCGGCCGGGCCTGCAGCCAACAACCAAAGACCACTGTCATCACTCATGTGCTGGCCACCAGGAAGGCAATTGCGAGGGCTTCGATGATCGTGCCGGCGGTCAGCGCCGCCAGCAGCATCTTCCACTGCTGCACCGGCACGCTGCCCATGGTTTCACCGGTCCGGCCGTTCACCGCGATGTAGTGCAGCATGCCGCCATTCTTGCCGGGCTGGTGGTACGAATACAGCCACACCGGCAGGTACATGGCCACCCAGCGGGTGCCGTGCACTTCCAGTTGTTCCTGTTCCCAGCGCACGCCACGGTCGTAACGGCGCACCGTGCCTTCCAGCTGCGCGCGGGCGATCGACAGCAGCTGGTCTTCCAGTCGCGGCCGCAGCTTTTCGACGTCCAGGTTGCGCTTTTCCGAGGTGAAGCCCGCCAGGTAGGAGGCGTTCCACTTCACTGCGTTCTTGGTGTCGAACGGCAGAATCGTATTGATGATGTTGTTGGTGTTGGCGCGCGTGTCGAGGTTGCCGCGCTCGGCCGACGATTCCAGCGGCAGGTCGTCCACGGTGAAATCGACCTGGCGTTCCACCTGGTAGATGTCCGCGTCGTAGTAGGTCTGCTTGTTCTTTTCGCTGCCACGGGTGTATTCGCGCGTCTTGATCTCGCCCTTGCCGGCCACAGCCGCACTGACATTGCCGTCGACGATCATGTAGGGCAGGTACACACCCACCACGTTTTCCGGGGTGAACTGCTCCTTGAACGCCTTGAGCGCGAACATCCGGCGCTTGTCCACGAACTGGCGGATGCGCGCGACTGCATCCTCCTTCTTGATGTGGAACGGCAGCACGGCGTCAGGCACGGCGCCGTTGGCGATCTGTTCGTTGACGCCGAACACGTGCCGGCACCAGTGGCAGCGCGCCGTCATCGTGCTTTCCGTGTTGACCGTGACTTCGGCGCCGCAACCGGTGCACTTGAAGGTCATCAGTGCCGAGGTGTCGGCATCGATATCGCGCGCGCCTGATGCGATGACGGTGCCACGCAGCTGGTCGATGGCTTCGCCCAGGCCGAATTCTTCTTCCACCCGTGCGCCATGCCATTCGTGACGGCAGTACAGGCAGACCAGGATATCGGTGCCCAGCTTGGGCCGGATATCGGTAGCGCCGCACTTCGGGCAACGGTTGAGGCCGTCCTTCAGTTCGTCAGCGGAGGTGTCGATGGCGACCGGGTCGGGCGCCTCGATCTCGTTGCGGATGGCCTCAGGCAGCGTCGAGGTATCGAGCGGGAAGCTGCCGGGCAGGGGAGGGACGTCCTGCGGCGAACCCGGCCCGTCCAGCACCGCCGCCGGCAGGGGCGGCGGTGCTGAAGCGGATTGGGGCAGCGGCGGAGGCGTGTTTCTGGGATCGGACATGGTGGTTGCGCGTCCTGCGTCTTCTTACAGTCCCAGCGCCTTGGCCTTCAGCGCGTCGTAGTCGGTCTGGGTGATCAGGCCCAGATCCAGCATTTCCTTGGCCTTCTTCAGCTTGGCCACCGGGTCGTCGGCAGCCGGCGCGGCCGGGGTTGCCGGCTGCTGCAGGTTGCCCGCGCCGAACATGCCCGATGCCATGCCCACGCCGACAAGGCCGGCGGCACCGCCGTTCTCGCCTGCGGACTGGATGCCCTGGGCAACGCTGGCCTGCAGGTTGGAATTGCCGCGCGAGCCGGACAGGGCATCGGCGCGCTGCACGGTCTTCAGCAGTTCACGGGTGTTGGCGTCGTACTCGATCGAGACAATGGCAGTCTTGACGATGGCCAGGCCACGATCGGACTTCCACTGGTAGCCCTGTTCGACGGCGGCCGACAGGCTCTGCGCGAAGCCCAGCGAGTCCTGCTGCAGCTTGGTGATGCGGTTGCCCTTGCTTGGATCGTTGGTGTACAGGCTGAACGCCGGCGCCAGCGAACCCACCACTTCATTGAACAGCTGGCTGGCAGCGGCGTTGTCCAGGTCGGTGAAGTCGAACACCTGGCCCGGCTGCAGGTAGCTGGCCGGAACGAAGTTCTTCACGAACAGGATCGGGTCGACGATCTTCAGCGTGTACGAGCCACGGGTGACCGCGCCAACCTGGGTGTTGAGGAAGCCGTCGTCCCAGTAGATTTCCGACTGGGTGCCGAAGCGGTTGTCCGGCAGTTCCTTCAGCGAAACGAAGAAGGCAGCCTGCTGCGAGCCCGGCTGGCCGCCGAACTTGAAGCGCTCCCAGCTCTGCTTGATGAAGGTGCTGACCAGGCCGTCGCCGGCGAAGATCGACTGCGAGTTCAGATCGTCCGAGCGCCACTCGTAGCCACCCGGCTCGGCGACGAAGGCGGTGATCGCGCCATCCTGGAACAGCAGCAGGCCATAACCTTCCGGCACGACGATCTTCGAGCCGTTGCTGATGATGTTGGAGGAGCCGCTGGTGTTCGAGCCGCGCCCGGCATTGGTGCCCTGCGGCACCGCTGCGAACAGGGCTGCCGTGGACGGCAGGCCGGTCGGCACGGTGTAGAAGTCTTTCCATTGGTCAGCCAGCACGCCGCCGACTGCACCCTTCACCGCTTGTACCAGACCCATGACCCACTCCCTGTAGTTGCCGGACAGGCACCACGCCTGTCGTGCTCGGCTGACTATAGAGGAGGCAGGCTACGCGCGGCTAGCGGCCGGGTGAGCCCCCATTCATCTCGTTGTGGGGCCTTGGCCCGCCGGACGCCCCAGCCGCAACCCGTAGCACGTGCAGGCGTCTCATCGTACCGATTGCGGCACCCGGCGCAGCTTGCCGGTGTCGTACCCCATTGCCTTGATTCGGGCCACCGCCTGCTGATACTCGGCCTCGCTCACCTGCGGCGTACGCGCCATGTACCACACGTAGTCGCGCTTGCTGCGGGCCACGATGGTCTGGGTGTAGCCCTCATCCAGCCAGGCAATGAGGTACTCGGCCTGGATGGGCCAGATGAACTGCATGCCCCAGACCGCACCATTGCCATGTTTCTCCACCCGACCTACCGGGTGCATCGACTTCTGTGGCGACTGGAAGCTGCCCTTGCGGTAAGTGAAGGTGGTCTTGATGCGCCCATCGGCCTGCAGCGCATAGCATTCCACGGCATCGAAGGCCTCGCGCTCGGGCCGCGAAGGAATATGGGCAATGACGTACCAGTCGCCCATGAAGCGCGGCACGTCCACCTTCGGTGGCAGCGGGATGGGGCGGGTGTCGTGGCTGCTGCAGCCTGCGCCGAACAGGGCCACGGCCAGCAGCGTGAACAGTGGGGCGATACGCATGGGGGGCGGTCTCCTTCAGCGCGGGCGGAACAGATAGTGGGCGACCAGCCATTGCTGACCATCGTCGTAGCCGAACAGCTCGGCGCAGGCCATCCAGAACATGCGCCAGCGTTGCCACCAGATGCGTGCGGCGGCTTCGTCGCCATAGGTCTGCGCCAGGATCGGCAGCAGCTGCTCGCGCGCGGCATCCTGGTTGGCCAGCCAATGGTCTGCGGTGCGCTGGTAGTGGGTGCCATCCAGCAGCCAGCGCTGGTCCAGCACCAGCTCACGCTGGAAGTGCAGCAGCGTGTCCGCGGCCGGCATCAAGCCACCGGTGAAGAAGTGCCGGCCCATCCAGTTGTCGTCGCCCTCGGTCTCGAACGGATACATCAGCGTGCGATGCGCGAAGATGTGCACGAACAGCGCACCATCGGGCTTCAACCAGCGGGCGATGCGACCCAGCAGGCGGTCGTAGTTGCGCACATGCTCGAACATCTCGACCGACACGCAGCGGTCGAATGCCGCTGCAGGCAGCTCCAGCTGGTTGACGTCGCGGGTCAGCACCTCGACATTGCCGAACCCGCGTGCCTCGCACTGCGCCAGGATATGGCTGCGTTGGCTGTGCGAGTTGGACACCGCGGTGATGCGCGCGTTCGGGTAGCGCTCGGCCATCCACAGTGTCAGCGAGCCCCAGCCACAGCCCAGCTCAAGAATGTCCTGGCCGTCGGCCAATCCGGCGCGCTGCCCATACAGCTCCAGCATCGCATCCTCGGCCTGGTCCAGCGTCTCGCGGCCGGTGCGGTAGTAGCAGCTGCTGTACTTCAGGCGATGCCCAAGGCAGCGCTGGAAGAAGGCGGCGGGAACCTCGTAGTGCTGGCGGTTGGCTGCATCCACGTGCAGGGCGAGCGGGCTGCTGGCCAGTTCGGTGATGTGGCGGCTGAAGCGCTGCGACTGCTCCTCCATGCTGCCGGCCGACTCTTCGGCCAGGCGTTGTGCGCACAGGCGACGGATGCCCGCGCGCAGGGCTGCATCAGGCAGCCAGCCACGCTCGGCCCAGCCGGTGAGTCCGCCCTCGGTATCGGCAACCGGAGCAAGGGACGGGGTGCTGTTCATCGGAATCACTCCTTGGGGCTGCGCGGAAACCAGGGGAAGAACATCGAGGTGCTGCGCTGGTAGTCGCGATAGTCGTCACCGCGACTGCGCAGCGCCTGTTTCTCGGTGAAGGGAACACCACTGAGGTAGCGCAGGAACACGTACATCAGCACTGGCCCGGTCCAGGCCAGCCACCACAGCGGCGACCCCGCTGCGAGCACTACATAGGTGAACCAGTGCAGCCACTCGAAGAAGTAGTTGGGGTGGCGCGTATACCGCCACAGCCCTTCGCGGCAGGTGCGGCCCTTGTTGGCCGGGTCGGCACGGAAACGAGCCAGCTGGCGGTCGGCGAGTGCTTCGCCACCTACACTGAGCAGCCACACCACGACCGCCGCTGCGATCCAGGCAGACATGTCGCTGCGCGGGTTGCTGGCCACGGCCACGAACGGCAGCGCAAACATCACCACCAGCGCGGCCTGTGCCATGAAGAAGCCGAAGATCTTTCCTTGGTGCCCGTGCCAATGCTCGCGCAGGTAACGGTAGCGGCCGTCTTCCGCTTCGCTGCGCACGCGGCGCCACAGGTGCAGGGCAAGTCGACCTCCCCACAGGCCACCCAGCGCCGCCAGCGCGATGCGGGGCTGCAGCGCACCATCACCCAGCCATGCCAGCAGCAGTGCGCCTGCCGCCACACCCTTTGCCCACAGCACGTCGACGATGCCGATGTTCTGGTGCATGCGCTGCCATGCCCAGCCCCAGGCCATGATCAGCACGGCGTACAGCAGTACCCACCACAAGCTGCTCATCAAGTTGCTCCGATCAATGGGGTGTCCTGCTTGCCGGGCGTTCCGCGACGGGCCACCGCGCACAGCAGCGACAGCGCCACGCACCAGCCCAGCGCCAGTGTCGCCACGCCCTGCCAGGCCGGGGCAGTGAAGTTCACCGCCTGGAATCCGCGCGCCGCAGACAGATACGCCAGCGGCGCCAGCAGGCCGAGGGCCACCGGCAGCAACCAGTGCCGCTGCAGGAACGCCATCGATGCAGTCAGCGTCATCGCAAAAGCAGCCCACAGGGCGAAAATCCACGGAGGCGGCACCCAACCCAGAGGCGCAGCGGCGTAGTGCACGCCACCGCTGGCGGCCGCGCTGCCATCGACCAGCCAAGCACAGGCCAGCGCGAGCAGCAGCAAGCGCAGATCCAGACGGGGCCGCGATGAGGTGAGCAGCTGGCTGCCGATGTACACAGTGGCTGACAGCACCGCCGGCCATTGCCAGCCTCGGCCGGCGCCGGCAACGGCGCACAGCCATACCAGCTGGTTGCCGATTACGTTAACCCAGGTGCGGCGCATGTCAGCCGGTCCGTTCGCCATGGGTATCTGCTTCCGGGCGGTAACCAGGCCGCGCCAGCAGCAGATGCGACACGCCGATGGAGCGCTCCAGGAAGCCACCTTCGCAGTAGGCCAGGTAGAACTCCCACAGCCTGCAGAAGCGCTCATCGAAGCCCTGCGCGTGTACCGCCGGCAACTGCGCGAGGAAGCGCTGCCGCCAGGCGCGCAGGGTCAATGCATAGGAATGGCCGAAGTCCTGCTGTGCGATCAACTGCAGGTCGCAGGCCCGGGTCTTGGCGGTCAGGATGGAGTTGATCGAGGGAATGAAGCTGCCCGGAAACACGAAGCGCTTGATGTAGTCCACGCTGCGCCGCGCCTGTTCGTAGCGGTGGTCCTCGATGGTGATGGCCTGCAGCAGCGCCACCCCATCAGGCTTCAACAGCCGCTGCAGGGTGGCCATGTAGGTGTCCAGGTATTCGGCACCGATGGCCTCGATCATCTCGATGGACACCAGTTTGTCGAACTGTCCCTGCAGATCGCGATAGTCCTGCATCAGCAACGTCACCCGATCCTGCAGGCCCGCATCGGCCACCCGCTGTGCGGCCAAGGCATGCTGTTCGGCGGAGATGGTGGTGGTGGTGACATGGCAGCCGTAGTGCTGCGCGGCATGCACGGCAAAGCCACCCCAGCCGGTGCCGATCTCGACCACGCGATCACCCGGCTGCAGTCGCAGCTGCTGGCAGATGCGGTCCAGCTTGCGTCGCGACGCGCTTTCCAGTGAGTCACCGGCATCGGTGAACAGCGCCGAGGAGTACATCAGGTCGGGCGACAGGAACAGGGCGAAGAAATCATTGCCCAGGTCATAATGGGCGGCGATGTTGCGACGGCTGCCTTCGCGGCTGTTGCGCCGCAGCCGGTTCCAGCCGCGCAGCAGCCAGCCGCCGATGCGCGCCGGCCCGCGTTCCATGCCATCCAGCAGGTCGCGGTTGCGTACCAGCAGCTGCACCAGCGCCACCAGGTCGTCGCAGCGCCAATCACCGTTGATGTAGCTCTCGCCGGCGCCAACGCTGCCGTTCGCCGCCACCTTGCGGTAGAACCCCGGGTCATCGATGGTCACGGTGACCTGAAGGTCGCTTCCTGCGTTGCCCAGCTGCATCTCGCCAAACGCATCACGCACGCACAGACGCCCGTTTTGCAGCGGCGCAAGCTGGGCCAGAAGGCGTCGGCGCAGGAACGCGTCCAGGGTGCCGGGCTGGGGCAGGGTGGCCGAGGGGGTCATTTCGTTCATCGCGGTTTCTCGGCTAGGGAAGGATGGTCGTGCACTGGGTTGCGCTTGAGCCAGAGGCGCAATGCCTGCCAGTGGATGGCGGTGACCACCTGCGTGCTCATCAGCGGGTAGCAGGCCAATACCCGGGCAAGCCCACGGCCATCGATGGGCCGCCGCTGCATGCTCTGTGTGGCATCGAACTGGCGCTGGCCGTTGCGCCATACCTGCATGTGCACGCGCAGGTCGTCCGCGGGCGCGGTGAAGCGCCAGTCATACGCGCAATCCATGGGCATGAAGGGTGAAACGTGGAAGGTCTTGTCGAACTGCCAGCGCAGGGCGCGGCCCTGCCGTATCGCAGTTTTGACCGGAAGCACGTAGGCGTGTCGCTCCTTCCAGGGCGTATTGGTGATCTCGGCGACGATGCAGTCCAGGGTCTCCCGGTCAGCCTGGTAGCAGTAGTAGAAGCTGACCGGGTTGAACACGTGGCCACCGAAGCGCAGGTGGGTCAGCAGCCGCACCGGGCCGTCGGGGCGCCGCCCGAGCACCGTCGCGGCATGGTCACGCACTGCGTCGGCCAGGGAGGTCGCGGGATCACCGAAGTAGTCGCTGCGGCGGAACTCTGCCAGGTTGCGGCGCCCGACCGACCACAGCCAGCGTCCGGCAAATACCTGGTCCAGCTCGTCCAGATCCAGCAGCAGCTGCGCGATCGGGTAGCGGAACGCGTGGGCATGCGGGTGGTGGCGACGATGCTCGACGTGGCCGAAGTAGATGGCGCTGGCGCTCACGCGGGCACCTCCGCTTGCTGCGCGCTGTGGCTGCGGAATGAGCGTGCCTGCAGCGCGTCGACCACGCGGCGGGCACTGCGGATGCCGTCCTCGTGGAAACCCCAGCCCCAGTACGCACCCGCGAACCAGGTATGGCGATGTCCCTGCACCTCGGCCCAACGCTGCTGTGCACTTACGGCGCTGTGGTCATGTACCGGATGTGCGTAGTGCAGGCGCCGCAGTACCTTGGCCGGATCGATGGCCTCGCTGCGGTTGAGGGTCACCACCAACGGAGTGTCGCCGGGTAGCCCCTGCAGCAGGTTCATGCAGTAGCTGACCGTGCAGGGCGCTGCGGGATCGCGCGGCACATGCGCGTTCCAGGCCGCCCAGGCCTTGCGGTTGGCGGGCAGCAGCGAGGCATCGGTGTGCAGCACCGCCTCATTGGGCTGGTAGCGGATCGCACCGAGCACCGCCTGCTCAACCGGGTCGGCGTCGGCCAGCAGCGCCAGGGCATGGTCGCTGTGGCAGGCCAGGATCACTTCATCGAAGCCTTCAACGCCGGTCGCGGTGTGCACGCGCGCGCCCCAGGGCATGCGCTCGACCGCGTGCACTGGGCATTCCAGCCGCTCGTGTACCCGCCAGCGCGCACGAAGGGCATCCACATAGCGGGCCGAACCGCCCTTGACCACGCGCCAGGACGCACGCCCGGTCATCTGCAGCATCTGGTGGTTGGCCATGAACTGCACCAGGTAGCGCGCTGGGAAGTCCAGCACCTGTGCGGTCGGTGATGACCACAGTGCCGAGGCCATCGGCAGCAGATGCTCCTGCACGAACGCCTCGCCATAGTGCTGGCTGTGCAGGTATTGGCCCAGCGTAGGCCCCTTCTCCTCGCCGAGCAGCAGGGGGGCGTCACGATAGAAGCGCCGCAGGTCGGCCAGCATCCCCCAGAAGCGCGGTGAGAGCAGATTGCGGCGCTGGCAGAAAAGTCCATCCAGCGACGTGGCGTTGTATTCCACGCCGCTGCGCTCGCTGTGCATCGAGAAGCTCATCGTGGTCGGCTGCGAGGCCACGCCAAGTTCATTGAACAGAGCCGACAGCAGCGGGTAGTGGTGTGGGTTGAAGACGATGAACCCGGTGTCGACCGCCATCCTGCGTCCGTCCACCGTCACCTCATGGGTGTGGGTATGGCCGCCCAGGTAGTCGTTGGCCTCGAACAGGGTGACGTCATGTTCGCCGTCCAGCCACCACGCGCTTGCCAGACCGGCGATGCCGGAACCGATGATCGCGATACGCATGTCAGTGCCTCGCCTTGGCCAGCACCCAGGCCGGGATCGGCTTGAGCCCCTTCACCAGGCCCAGCGCGGCCATGACGCGCAGGCCATACCAGCTGATGTCGATCTCCCACCAGTGGAAGCCCTGGCGCGCGGTGCCGGGGAAGAAATGATGGTTGTTGTGCCAGCCCTCGCCGAAGGTCAGCAGGGCAAGCCACAGGTTGTTGCGGCTGTCATCGCGGGTCTCGAAGCGGCGCCGGCCGAAGCGGTGCGCCAGCGAATTGATGGTGACCGTGGCATGGAACAGCACGACGGTGGAGATGAAGAAGCCCCACACCAATAGCTGCGGGCCGGAGGTATGCAAGGCCGGGGCCACGCGCTCGAGTACCGCACCGAGGCCGTACAGCGCAGCGGCCAGCAACACGGGCACCACGGTGTCGAACCGGTCCAGCCAGCGCAGCTCGGGGTACCGGGCCAGATCGGGAATGCGCTGCAGGTCGGTGGCAAAGGCACTGCGGGTAAGAAACCACCCCATGTGACTGCGCCAGAATCCACCCTGGCGCGGGGAGTGTGGGTCCTGCGGTTGATCCGCGTGGCGGTGGTGATGGCGGTGGTGGGCTGCCCACCAGAGGGGGCCACGCTGCACGCTGGCAGCACCGATGACCGCGAACACGAACTGCACGGTGCGCGATGCCTCGAAGGTGCGGTGAGAGAAGTAGCGGTGATAGAACGCAGTGATGGCAAACATCCTGATCGCGTACAGGAACACTGCGACCGCGACGGCCGTCCAGGACACGCCTACCCAGATCACCCCGAGGCAGGCCACATGCAGCAGCGCGAAGGGCAGGGCGCGCAGCCAGTCGATGCGGTCACCCTGGCCACCGTCGGCCGCCGCTTCGCTTCCGGCATCGGTATCGAACCAGCGCTTGAAGGTACGCAACAGGCGCGAACGTCTGCGGAGTGGAGGCGCTACGGATGCCATGGACGGGAGCCCGAGGGAGTCGATTGCCTACCTCTACGTGTAGCAGTGCAGGTTGGATGCAGTGGATCGCATCCGTCTGTGTTTTCACTTGGTTGTAACAACGCAGCTCGATACCAGCGGTCGTTGCAGTTCATCGCGCCAGCGTTGCTCTGGTTGTTCCGTTGCGGGTGCCGAGAAGCGCACGGTCACCTGCGGATAATCGCCGCGCGCATCGCGCAGATTGCTGGTGCCGCGGAACTCCAGCAGACGGCGATCGGCATCGGCGTAGACCAGCGAAAGACGCGGCGCCACCGCCCCGAACCAGGTATCAAGGCGGACCTCCATCGCATGGGCGGCAAGCCCTTGCCAGCGCACCGGGCCGCGGTACTGCACCTGCACGGGATAGAAGCGCTGCCGCCCGGGCACCAGAAAGGGCAGGCTGACCGGCGTACCACCCAACAGCGTCTGCCAGTGGGCCCGCACGGCGGCATCGAAACCGGCATCGATCACGGCATCCGCGGGTAGAGGCAGCTGCTTCGTTCGTGAAGGCGCGGACGTGTCTTCCTTCCAGTCGACCTGCACCCCGTCGCGGCCGACCACCACGCGGGCCGCTTGACCATTGCGGGCGTCCTGCAGCACATAGCCCCGCGCCTGGGCCCGCACGGCGGCGGGCATCTGCTTGCGGGCGAAAGGCTGCCCAGCAGGGCACAGGTATTCCACCCAGCGCTCGCTGCCATCGCCGGCTTCGCGCTGCCAATGCACCTCGCGGTAGGCGGTGGTTCCATTGGGCAGGGTGGCAACGCCTTCCGAACGCAACAATGGCGCCGCGCCGGCAGCGCAGGGGGTGAGAAGCAGCAACCAGACAAGGCGCATCGGGGCGATCCACGGGAGGCTTGCCAGGCTGTACGCACGTCGGTGCAGGCTGGATGCACGCTGGCGCCCATCCAGGGTGCATCCAACCGGCGCTGCTGTGCGTAGAGGGAAGGACTCCTCTTCACTCAACGGCTGCCCCCGCCGATGTACCGTCCTCCCGCCAGTCCTTCCCTTTCCTTCGACACCGCGCGGATCGTGTCCAGTTCACAGCAGCCCAGCAACGAGCCGACGAACTGGAATGGCGAGATGGACGGCGTCGCCCGGCTGCGCGACCGTGACTGCTTCATGCGCATCTACGACCATTTCATGCCGCGCCTGTGCATCTACCTGCGCGGCCTTGGCGCACCTGCGGCGGTGGCCGAAGAACTGGCCCAGGAGTGCCTGCTGCGCCTGTGGCTGCGCGCAGCCGAGTTCGATCCCGCGCAGGGCGCGCTGAGCACCTGGCTGTACCGCATCGGCCGCAACCTGCACATCGACCGCGTGCGCCGTGAGCGCAGCTGGATGCAGGTGCAGGAGGCGGTGGAGGATGCTGCCGCTGGAGATGTCAGCGAACGCAGCAGCGCCGAACAGTTTGCCGACCATGCCCGTCTGCGCCAGCGTATCAACGAGTTGCCGGCCACGCAGGCGCGCCTGGTGCGGATGTCCTATTTCGAGGCCAAGAGCCACAGCGAGATCGCACAGGCGCTGGGCATGCCGCTGGGCACGGTCAAGTCGCACCTGCGACGAGCGTTCCTGCAGTTGCAGTCGAAGGTCGGGGGTGCATCATGAATCCGCACCATCACCTGCATGAGTCGACGTTGATGAGCTACGCCGCCGGTGCCCTGCCGACGCCCTTGAGCATCGTCGCCGGCACGCATCTGGAACAGTGTCCGCACTGCCGCCAGCGCCTGCGCGAAGCGGAGGCCATCGGTGCCGCACTGCTGGAGCAGACCCAGCCGCCGGCAGCTGAGGCGCGGCGGGCAGGGCTGCGCGACGCAATGCTTGCGCAGCTCGGTGAGGACCATGCCGGCATCGTGCCGAGCCCGCTGCGGTCGATGCCGCCGGAACGGCCCGAGGCCGACCCGGACCATCTGCCGAAGTCGCTGCATCCCTACTTTGGCGATTCGCTGGGTCGGCTGCACTGGCGCTGGATGGCGCCCGGTGTGCATTGCATCCGCGCCGAGCAGATGCCTTCGCTGATCATGCTGAAGATCGCGCCGGGCAAATGCTTGCCGATGCACAGCCACGGCCGCAGCGAACTGACCCAGATCCTGCGAGGCTCCTACAATGATGCGCTGGGGCTGTTCGCGCCGGGCGATGTTGCAGACCTGGACGAGGACGTCGAGCACCAGCCGGTAACGGCGCCTGGTGTACCGTGTATCTGCGTTTCCGCGCTGGACGCGCCGCTGGTGTTCAGTGGTTGGTTGGCCCGCAAAATCCAGCGCTTCGTCAAACTCTAGTCTTCTTCAAGGTCAACGCATGCACGAAACACGCCCGCTGCGGATTCTGCTGACCGGTGCAACCGGACTGGTCGGGCAGGGCGTTGCCCGTGCCTGCCTCGCTTCGCCGCAGGTTGCGCGGACCGCAGCCCTGGTCCGCAGCCAGGCCGGGCTGGACGCGCGGATCGAGCAGATCGTGCTCGCGGATTTCCAGCAGGCCCGCAACGTGAGCCCGCAGTTGGCTGGATTCGATGCCTGTTTCTACTGCGCCGGCGCGCCACCGGTCGGCACCGCCGAGGATGAGTATCGGAAGGTGACGCTCGATGCCACTCTGGCTGTGGCTGCAGCGTGGGCGGAAGCGAATCCGGACGGCCGGTTCCTGTATGTCTCTGGTGCCCACGCCAATCCACACAGCCGGATCATGCCGCTGCGCATCAAGGGCGAGACCGAGGCCGCGCTGGCGCAGCTCGCGGTGCGCACCGTCATGCTGCGTCCAGCCGGGGTACGCCCGGTGGCGGGAACCGGCACCCGTCATGCGGCATTGAAGCCGCTGTACCGCTTCGGCGGCCCTTTGATGGCGGCGGCGGGCCTCGTCCTGCCTTCGCTGGTGACCAGCAACGAGGCCATCGGCCGCGCGATGATCGTGCTGGCGACGATGCCTGACCCACCGCAGGTGCTGGAATGCGCGCAGATCAATCGGCTGGGTGCAGCGTCCGCAGATTGAACAGCGTGGTGCACATCTGCTGCACATCGAGGCAACTACAGTCGAGGTTCCTTATTCTGTGATGCATCGACGTGAACCTGCAGCCATCGTCCTCTCCGCTTCGCCCGGCGCTCCCCGCACCTGACAACGGTCGTTTTGACCTGCTGAATGTCGATGCACTTCAGGATCCCGGCAGTGGCCGCATCGTCCATCTCTATTCGCTGGTGGCGCGCTGCCTGTCCTGCGAGCTGGTGTTCAAGGCGCAGGAAGGCGATGGGCTTGTGAGCACCTCTGCCGCACGGGTGCTGCGCTGCCCGACCGGCTGCGGTGAGCAGGCCTTCAGGGGCAGCGCGCTGCGTCAGTGGCGGCAGGCGCCACACGCTCTGTAAGCCGTGTCCGGCTAGAGCACAGTCGAGTTGGCCTGCCACACCGCGTAGTTGAGCGCGCTGGCGAAGGCCACCCATGCCAGGTAAGGCAGCAGCAGCCACGCCGCTGCCGGGCGCACGCGATGGAAGGCGACCACCGTGGCCACGATCAGCACCAGCAACAGCAGGATGTCCGCAAACGCCAGCGCCCCCTGCTTCCAACCGAAGAACAGCCAGCTCCACAACACATTGAGCGCCAGCTGCAGCAGGTAGAGCACCAGCGCAGGCGTGGCCGCGCGCCATCCGCCTTGGCGCCAGACCAGCCACGCGGCCAATGCCATCAGCGCGTATAGCACCGTCCACACCGGGCCAAACACGCTGGCAGGCGGTGCCCATGCAGGCAAGGTGAGGCCTGCGTAGAAGTCGGCTGCCGAGATCGAGGCGCGGGCGCCCAGCGCGGCAGCCAGAAGCGTGACGATGGCCCAGGCCAGAAGACCGACTGCCTGCCTGCGGACATTCATGGTGTATCTCCTGTTGCGCTGCCACGGGGTATGGCAGCGCGTTGTACGCAGATTCGTCGCGACTGGATGCAGCCTTCGAGTCAGTCGGCGGTGCCACCGACGCCGGTCTACGCAGGGGCTGGCAGCATCGCAGGCCGACCATCGAACCACTCGTGGGCGCCGGCCAGATGCCATTGCCGGCGCTGGCCATCCAGCTCGATGCCGGCACCCAGCAGGCCGGGTGGTCATCATGAATTTGTGCGGCTTGCGATTGGACCTGATCGAACAGCGGTGTATTGAGAAATACACTGCCCGTCAACAGGTACAGCAGATACAGGCCCCGCAGGTAGGGCAGCAGCTTGCGGCCGCGACGGAGCCACGCTGCAGGCGGGCGGGCGAGGGAGTGGGGCATGGAGTGGGATGGCCATCACCATTGTGGATGGTGCTGCGGCGTGATGTGAACGTGCTGCGCACGCTGCGCCCTATAATCAGCGCGTCTCTGTTCAAGGAGGTCACGGCATGAATGCCCAGACCAGCAAGGAAGGCGCAACCCCGGATGCGCCGCGCGATGCCGCCACGGCGTCGTTCGATCCGACCTATACCTCGGCCAGCAGCGAGGTCCGGGCTGCTGCCGGCGGATACTCGGTCACGTTGAACGAAGGCGACGGCGCATTGAAAGTGGGCGCCGAGCAGAAGCGCGCAGCGTCCGGTCTTGCATCGCAGTTCCAGGGCACGTCGCTGAACATGGCCGGCAGCCCGACACCCGATGGCGGCAGGGATTACCTGCTCACGATGGAGTCGGTGGTCGGTGCAAGCGTGAAGGGCGCCGGCTTCCAGGACACCAGCAGCACGGGCGTACGCGGGCGCTACAGGGTCAGCCTGCCCAGCGACGCCGTGGACCTCGATCCCACCCGCATCAATCCGTTTGATCCGCAGACCCTTCCCAAGGGGGGCAGCGTCACCCTGGATGGCCAGCAGTTCACCGGCACCGCACTGGAAGGTAGTTTCCGCAACATCGCCATGCAGAGCCAGACAACCGAGGCCAGCGGTGCCAGTTACCGCGTGGATCGCCTGGATGATGGCCGCGTGCGCGTCACCACCGGGCCGAATGAAGCGGTCGAAGCCTTCAACGGTATGGGATTCAATGCAGGCAGGTTCAGCGCGATTGCCGGCCGCCAGGACGCGCTCGGTCATTCGGCCGTCCGCACTGCGACCTTCGACATCGATCAACCCGAAGGTCGCCAGGCCTATGAACAGTTCATCGACAACGGCACGCTGAACAGCCAGACCCCGGGCGTGCAGGATCTGGCCACGGTCGAGCGGCTGGGCATGAGTTCGCAGGCGCGGCTGAAGGTCGGCTACGGCGACACGTTTGGCGTCGACCTGGCCGGTGCACGCAACAGCGGCGATGTGGTGCAGGTCAGTCGCGAAGATGGCAGCCGCACCGAGCTGCGCAGCGTGCAGTACAACGGCAACCTGCCGGCAACCCGGGTCAGCGCTTACGGCGCCGACGGACAGGAAGACATGGCGCAGCGCCGCTACGAATTCACCTTCGACCTGCGCGGGCATGCCCAGGGCGAACAGATTGCCGGGATGGTCAACGCGGCGTTGTCCGGCGACCCCACCGGCAATCGCGGGCCGATGAAGGCCGGCGAGCTGAACACGCTGAGCTTCAGCGAGGCCCAGATGCGCACGCTGATGGAGCGCACCCAGTCGATGGTCAAGGACAACCCGATGCTGGGGCCATCGTGGCAGGTGCTTGCAGAGGACGGCAGCGGCAAGCCGCAGCAGGATGTGGATGCTTTTGCCCTGGGGCTGGCGCGCAACCAGGGGCAATCCACCTACGGCATGGCCGAGCGCATGTTCCACATTGCCGCGGCGGGCGGCAAGGATCTGCAGAAGATCGACGCGGCGGTGCAGGGCGAGCACCTGCAGTCACCGGCGCCACCGACACCCCTGCTGCCGCGGCAGGATCCACGGCACACCGCCAGCCCGGACCATGGCCTGTGGTTGCAGAGCCAAGGGGCGGTGAGCAGCCTCGACCAGGCGATGGGGCGGCAGCCGGATGAAATGAGCGAACGCCTTGGCATGGCACTGCTGGTAGCGGCCAAGGACAAGGGCATGCAGCGGATTGACCAGGCCGTGCTCAGTGACGACGGCAGGTATGCGTTTGCGGTGCAGGGCCAGCCGCACGCTGCGGATCGACAGATCGCCCGCACCGAGACCGCGCAGGCGGTGGCGACGCCAGTCAGCGAGCACGTGCGGGAGCTGCAGCAGGGCGCAGCGCTGGCGGCAAGCTCAGAGCAGGTGAGCCAGCAGCAGGAGCGGGAGCAGACGTCCCAGGAACACGCTGCACGGGCCATGGCGCGTTGAGTCGGGCGCGCCAGCCCAACGGCTGGCGCAGCGGGTCAGGCACTCCAAAGCGCCCGGGCCTCATCGGCAAGCAGCGTAGGCTGTTCCTCCGGCCAGAACAGGCGTCCGCCATCCACCCAGCGGATGCCGCGTGACGCCGGCAGGGTCTGGTGCAGCCACTCGGCCCAGCGTCCCGGAAACAGCGTATCGGCCGTTCCCCACACCATTCGCGTGGGGATCATGCTTCGCTTCAGTGCAGCTTCGATGGCCAGCAGCGGATTCGGTTCAAAGGCTGCCAGATGGTGATTCAGCTGCTGCTGGCGCAGGGGCGATGACACCAGTGGCCGGAAGCTGTATTCGATGGCCTCATCGCTGAAATGTGCCGGATCGACATAGGCAGAGCCACCGATGCCTGCCGCTGACCGCGCATATTGACGATCCTGCAGATGCCGCGCGATCTTCAGGTGATAGGTGCCTGCACGTGCGGCGGCCAGTGAGTTCTTCATCTGCGGGGGTGGGCTGTTCTCGTGCACGTCGCAGTTGCTCAGCAGCATCGTGCGAACGCGCTGCGGGTGCTGCACGGCGAACAGCTGGGCCACGGTGCCGCCGCTGTCATTGGCGACCAGATCGACCACAGCAACTGACAGCGCATCAAGCAAAGCAGCGAGCATGTCGCTCTGCGCCTGCGGGGACAGGTCCTGTGTCGCGGCTACCTGGCTGTGGCCCAGCCCCATGAAATCCGGTGCAATGCAGCGGCGAGACGGGGATAGCTGCGCGATTGCATGCCGCCACTGGAAGCCACTCAACGGGAAGCCGTGCAGGAACAGTACGACGGGACCTTTCCCTTGTTGCACGCAGGCGATACGTCCGAACGGTGTGCGGATCCAACGCCGGCGGGCGGCGAACGCTGCGGCATCCATGGGGTCGGGCGAGTCTGCGTTGGCGCCCCGCGCGGTTGGCAGCCAGGCCGTGGCCAGCAACAGCCCAGCACCGATCAGCAGTGACCTGCGCGAAGACGAAGGCGCAGCGTTTGGGGGACTTGTCATGGCGTCTCCGCAGTTCGACCAACGGCCACGTGCTTGAACAACCGCACGGGCTTGCCAGCGGCGCGTTCGATCACGCCCTTGGCTTCCAGATCCAGCTGCACCGCCTTCAGCCACCAGCCTGCCGTCGCGCCACCGGGGAACAGGTCTGCAGGCAGCGCTGGCAGCAGTGACTGCTTGGCAACGGCAACAGAAACCCCGGGTGGCGTTCGCGGCAGTACGCCGAGCAGGGCCGTGCGCATGGCCGTGTACTTGGCCCGATCGACACGCTGGGTCTTGCCCGGCGAGGTGATGCTCTCGATCTCGATCTTGTCTGGCTCAGGCATGAATCTCTCCTTCGATGCGGATATCCGGGCTGCGCAGGCCCATCGCAATCCAGGCCTTCATCAACCGGGCGTGGAAGCGCAGCGAGTGTTGCTTGAGGTTGGGTACATCGGCGGGCAGCACGGAGGGATCGGGCAGATCGCCCACCATGGTGCGCATCTGCAGTGGCGGCCGCGCATCCTCCGGCCACAGCGCGCCATACAGGCTCAGCCAGTGGCAGCCCTTCAGTTCCAGAAACAGCGGCGTGTTGCAGCAGGTAGCCAGCACACGGCGGCTGCCTGCATCGGCGCAAAGGCGGAACGAGGCCAGACGCTCGAATCCCACCGGGAACTCAACACGGTCCTTGCGATACATGACGAACCGGGTGGTTGCATGCGGCCCAAGCAGCCGCTGCGCACCGGGCAGGCGCTGCAGGCGCAGGCCCGCAGCACGGCAGCTGTTACAGCAGCAGTCGACGCAGGCGATGGGCGCGCCGGCCACGTTCAATCCCACTTCGCCACAGCGGCAGGCAATCTGTTGTGCGGAAGGCATGTGTAGGTTCTCTTCGGGGGCTTTTCCTATCGACGAACCGGGGGGCCGGGAATCGACAGGGCCGGCATTAATTGATAACGCACCCGGTACACGTCCAGCCCAGCCCCTTCCACGCGTCGCCCCGAGTAGGTCAGCGTGGCCGGGCGGGACCAGTCGAGCATCGCCCCGTAGCTGTCTCCCGAGGCATCGTTGAAGGGGGGTGGCAAGCGCGTACCGGCCTCGTAGCGGCCGCCGAAGGCGCGGGCTGCGAACTGCTCGACCCTGGCACTGCCGAAATCCTCCGCGCGCGCAAAGACGATCGTCCTGCCATCGGCCAGAAACGTGGCGTCGAACTCCTGCGCGCCCGTGTTGACCTCACCCGTCAGGGCGCGCGCAGGATGCAGTCCCTCATCGCCCATCGAGGCCGCATACAGATCGTGGCCGCCAGCCCCGCCTGCGCGGTCGCTGGAAAACAGCAGTCTGGTGCCATCCGCTGCGAGCATCGGCGCGAACTCGTTGGCGGAACTGTTGACGGCGGACCCGAGATTCTCGGCGCCCCCGAACTGCAGACCCTGCACCGGCGCCCTGTACAGGTCATCGCCGCCCAACCCGCCCGGGCGATCAGAGCAGAACAGCACGAAGCGACCATCCGCAGTGAACGCCGGATCGAAGTCGCGACCGGGCGTATTGAAGGGCGCCGGCTGCGCCGCGCTCCAGCGCCCGTGCTGCAGTCTCGAGATCCAGATGTCATATCCCCCAGCGCCACCTGGCCGGTCACGGCTGAACCACAGTGCGGTGCGCCCGTCCGGGCTCAGCGTCAGGCGAATTTCGCTGTATCGGGTGGATGCAATGCCGGGTGCGAAACGCTCGGCGCGGCCCTCGGCCGAAATCAGGGGGTGACCACCGTCGCCGGCCAGAAGGGCCGCCATCGCAAGTGATACCCGGATGAGGAATGGGTTCATGCCTGCCGCTCGAAATCGCTGATCCAGTTGGTCTCCCAGGTCGCTCCTCCATCTGCGGATGCCGCCTGTTCCCAGCGTGCGGAACGCGAGGTGATCCGCGACCAGATCACCCGCGTTCTGATCGGTTGTCCTCGCAGCTGGTCGTCGCCCATGAACGTGCCGATGCCATCGACAAAACCGCCGCAGACCGGCGCGCCGATCCGCGTGGGATCGCGGCCATCCAACCACCAGCTCGACCACTGGCCACTGCTGGCATCCCACGCGCGGATGCCCATGCCGCGTACGGTCGCAGCGGGGAAATTCATGACGTTGTCGCCAACATTGCCGAAGCCGCCCAGCACCGGCCAATTGTGCAACGTGCCATCGAAGTGGTCCCAGCTGTTGCTGCCAGACAGGCGTTCGCGCAGTCGCCGGTGCTGCACGGTCCAACGGCCGACAAGAAAGTCGAAGTCGCGAGGCGCATCCGCCTGCAGTGGCAACGGCGAGGGTATCGCTGCCGTGCGGGTGAACCAGTTGCGCCAGTTCACCTCCCAATGCACGCCATCAGCGGAGAAGGCTTGTTCCCACCACGGCTGCGCAGCGTGGATGTCGTGCCAGCGGAACCGGACCTGGATGTGCTGGCCCTTGAAGGTATCCGTGCCGCGGAAGCTGCCGCCGGTGCCGGTGAAGCCGCCGCGCACCGGTGCTTCGAATCGGTTGGGAGCGCGGCCATCCAGCCACCAGATTGCCCAGGTACCGGAAGTCGGATCGAAGGCACGAACACCCAGGCCACGGTAGGGGCCGCCGGGCAGTTGCATCAGGTTGTCATCGATGGTGCCCAGCCCGCCCAGGGTCAGCCAGACCGCGCTGGTGCCGGCGAAGTCCTCCCAGCGCGTGTCGGCGGCCAACCGCTCCTTCAAGCGGCGATGACGCACGTTCCAGTTGCCCTCAAGCCAGCGCCAGTCGTCCGCGTGGCGCATGGAAGGGTGGGGCGGGGCGGCGCGCAACGGCAGCCCCAGGCCGAGGGCGCCGGCACCGTACACGGCGGCAAGCCCGCCCAGAAATCCACGTCGCTGCATGTCTGATCCCCCTGTCCGAGGTCCCCATCCTCCCTGCCGCGCGGGGGATTGACCACGCGGATATCCAGGCTCAGGCTAAGCCACACTTATGGTCGCCCACCGTCACCTGCCGTCGCTCGTTGCCATCCGTGCCTTCGAGGCCGCGGCGCGGCTGGGCAGCTTTGCGCGTGCAGCGGAAGAACTGGACACCACGGCGGCATCGGTCAGTTATCACGTCCGGCGCCTGGAAGAGCAGACCGGTGCACGGCTGTTCCTGCGCCACGCCCAGCACGTCGAACTGACCGAGGCCGGTGCCAGCGTCGCAAAGGAGGCTACCCGCGCCTTCGATGCCCTGCGTGCCAGCTTCATGCGTGCCGCCGACATGGATGCCACCCGCCTGCGCCTGACCGCGCTGCCCACGCTGGGCACCAGTTGGCTCACGCCGCGGCTGGGTGGCTTCCGGGCCCGCCATCCGCAGCAGGTGCTGGAGCTGGACCTTTCCGCAGAGCCGCAGGACCTGGCAGGCGGGCGCTTCGATGCGGCCATCCGCAACGGTCACGGCGACTGGCCGGGGCTGCACGCAGTGGAGCTGTTCCCCAGCGTGTTCACTCCGCTGTGCTCGCCCGCGTTGAGTGAGGCCGTCACCGGCCTGGGCGGTGCCCGGCTGCCGGACGTGCCATTGCTGGGTCGTCCGGACTGGTGGGCGCTATGGTTCCAGGCATTCGGGCAGATGCCGGCACCCGGCGCGGAGAGCTTCGCCACCAACTTCGCCGCCGAGCATCTGGACGTGGCCGCGGCGATCGCCGGCCAAGGCATCGCCATCGGCTCGCCGATCCTGTTCCAGGCCGAACTGGATGCGGGGCGTCTGGTGCAGGCCCATGAAGGCGTGGCCAGTGACGGTCGCAGCTTCTGGTTTGCCAGCCCGGCGGCACGCAGCAATGCCCCGAAAGTCGCGTACTTCCGAGAGTGGCTGTGCACCGAGGCGGACGCGGCCAGGCATGCTGCACGATCCTTGCTGCGCAGGGTGGCCACGCCATGACCCAGAGCCCGGAACTGCTGCGCCGCCTGCTGCGTGCAAAAGACCACATGGACCGGGCCAGCCATGAAGACTGGCCGGTGGCGCGGCTGGCCGGAATCTGTGCGGTTTCCGCGGCCCATTTCGCGCGCTCCTTCAAGGACGCCTTCGGGGTGCCGCCGCACCGCTATCTGCTCAGTCGCCGCATCGAGCGCGCTCTCGCTCTGCTGCGCGATACCGACCTGCCGATCACCGAGATCGCACTGCAGACTGGCTGGACCAGCCTGGGCACCTTCGGCCGCATCTTTCGTGACATCACCGGCGACAGCCCCGGCGTCCTCCGCGACCGCGAGCGGGCCGATGCCCCGGCGCAGGGCCCGGTGCCGGAGTGCCATGCGCGTGCCGCGCGGCGCCCGGACCTGAAGATCGCAGTTTTGGAGAAGCGCCGCCGCACCGGCCTTGATAGCGTAGATCCCAGCTAAGGGAGGATCCTATGACTGGCATGGTGAATGTGGTCGGCCTGTATGTGCACGACCAGGATGCGGCACTCGATTTCTACGTCAACACGCTCGGCTTCCAGGTGCACACCGATGTCGGCAACGGCGACTATCGCTGGCTCACGGTGCATTCGGGCGACGACGATGGCTTCCAGTTGGGGTTGTTCAAGCCGGGGCCGCCCGTGCATGACGCAGCCACCGCGCTGACCCTGCAGCAGATGGTGGCCAAGGGTGCGATGCCGCCGCTGGTGCTGGCGGTGGAAGATTGCCGTGCCAGCTACAGACAACTGCTGGCCCGTGGCGTGGAATTCACCCAGGAGCCAGTGGAGCGCTTCGGTGCGGTGGATGCCGGATTCCGTGATCCGTCCGGCAATGGCTGGAAGATGATCGAGCGCCGCGCGAGGAACGCATCGAGCAAGCCGCAATGAGCACCGGTGGCTGGGCACGTCCGGTACACCGCTGGACCTCGATCGTCTTCACGCTGACAGTGATCGCCAACTTCATGGCGCGCTGGCTGGGGCAGGGCGAGCCGCCGCTCTGGCTCACGTACTCGCCGCTGCCGCCGTTGTTCCTGCAGTTGTTCACCGGGCTGTATCTGTTTGCGTTGCATTACCGCCGCAGGCCTGGTGGCGCGCGCGCCAGCGCTGCACCCTGATGCGGGCCGCCAGCGGCCAACCGGGCTGCGTTCCCAAGCAGTGCAGGCCCGGCGGAAAAACTCTGCCGGGCCATCCCGGGCGCTCAGCTCAGGTCGCAACCGCTGGGCAACGGCCAACTGGCGCTGGGCAGCATGTTCTTCAGCGACGCCGGCGCGTTGATCGCCACGTAGCTGGCACCCAGCAACTCTTCCAGATCCGCGATGGTGACCAGATAACTGTCCAGGCTGTCCAGGCCCGTTTCATTGGGAATGATCCAGCTGATGGCCTTGGCGGTGCCGGTGTTCGGATCCTTTGTGATGATCGTCTTCCAGAAGAATTCCGGGGTCGGAATGCCATGGCTGGCCAGGAAATGGTCATTGGACGCATCGCCATAGACGACGCCGCCATAGACGTCCACCGGAGCGATGTCCCGATAGCATTCGGCCACGTTCTCGGCCTTGACCCAGATGCCCTGGTTGAAGCTGGAAACCTGCGGCACGATGTTGGTCATGTAGTTGGCGCGACGGATGTAGGTGGCGTCGTAGTCCATGTGATTGGACGTCACCAGATGGCCGCGGTCATAGCCGGACTGCACGCTGGCATAGGACGTCGTGCTGGTCTGGCCGAGGCAGCCTGCCGGCAGGTCCGGATCCCTGTAGAAGCTGGACGGGCGGGCGACTGAGCCGGTGTCCGCCACCAGCGTGTATTCGTATCGGGTCGCGCTGTGGATGCTGCAGTCATAGGTCAATACGAACCCGCTCTTGTTGAGGGTCACGACCTGGGCATGTGCGGCCGCGGCAAAGGTGCTCAATACAAGGGCAAGGAAGAACGTGGCAAGGCGCATTGCGGATCTCCATGGGTATGGGCAGGGCGCAGTCGTCCACCACGGCAGGCCAGGCCTTTCCGTGTGAAGGACGATGCGGTGACAGGTACTGGGGACGCGACCCGGCCATGGCCGGCATCGCACGGGATCTCGACCGCGCGCAGGCATCACGAAAGTAGTCGCGGTGTCGTTAGCGTCATTTTTTGTCGTCAACAGGTCAACGACCAAAGTGCCAAGGTGTGACTGCGCGCAAGCACTGGGCCTCTGTCAGATCAGGACAGCCCTGCATGAAAGGAAGAACTGCTAGTGGCGTGACCGCCGCCTGCACGTCGCCAAGCCAGGCGAGACCTGCACACAACGCCCATGGATTCTTGACGGCGCCTTGGCATCGGGCGTGGATACTTCCGCCGTCGTTTGCCAAGGAGGATTGACAATGGGTAACGCTGTGACCGTCAAGACGCCACGCATCCTGCGCGTGGAAGTGTTGCCGCTGGACTGTGGGGAAACCGCGGTGGTGATGGAGCTGGCATCGGCTCCGGCCAGGGCATGGGTGAAGGCACTGAAACGCGTGCTTTCCGAAACGGAGGGACTCGAATCGGCGCAGTCACGCTGTGACGGCCGCTTTGTCTACATCATCGGCATCGAACCCGGTGGCCGTGGCATGATTCATCGGGTGAACCAGGTCCTGGCCGCCACCCACGATCGGGTTGCACCGCGCAACGGCCAACCGGTGCCGATGAGACAGCCGGCGGCAGGCGCCATGGTCACAGCCAGCCTCTGAGTGACCTGTGGGATCCCAGGCTCGCACGCCGTCGTCTGAAGTCGATGCCCGATGTCCTGCTCTGTGACGCTCTGCTGGATCAGAGGCTGTTCTCCGGCGTGGGCAACATCATCAAGAACGAGGTGCTGTTTCGCATCCGTGCCCATCCGGCCAACCACATTTGCGACCTTCCGCCGCGCAAGCTTACCGAACTGATCAAGCAGGCCCGTGAGTACAGTTTCGACTTCCTGCGCTGGAAGCGCGAGTCTGAACTGAAGAAGCACTGGCTGGTACACACTCGGCGGACATGCCCCAGCTGTGGTGGTCCGGTCAGCAAGGTCTACATGGGCACCACGCATCGACGGACCTTCTTCTGCCCGGAGTGCCAGGTCGACTATCGGGTTGCGTCGGGGGCGCCGGGAACGAAGAAGCGCAACCGTCGCTGACGGGAGTGACCGGGGCATCCGGGGCGGGGCAGTTCTTCATGGTCGTGCTGCATGTACACCTCCATCTCGTGGCCCGCGTTGCGAAGGGCAGGCAACGGCAGGTACAACCGTGTGAGCAGCCCCATCCAGCCCGCGTTGACACGATGTCCATTCCTCACCCAGGTGGCGGCAAAGTCGCTGTGCGCTTGCGGCGCCATGCCAACAGCTGCCCGATCAGCGCTGTCACCAGCAACAGGAGGTTGGTAACCACGAACACCGTGGCACCCAGCAGTGCGCTGTAGATCGTAAACAGTGTCGAGGCCGTCATCTGCCCGATGAAGAGCCACCTGGAGACGGTTTCCGGGTGAGGCGACTGCCACTGCTTGATCATCTGCCGGACCAGGGTGGCCATCAGCACGGTGGTGGCGGCCCATCCGAGAGCATCAGGATGCACGGCTCACCCCTTCGAAGAAGCGCGCCGCCCCT
>JAPDRN010000077.1:0-146111 GCA_030247855.1 Knufia peltigerae | reverse complement strand
GGCCATCAGCACGGTGGTGGCGGCCCATCCGAGAGCATCAGGATGCACGGCTCACCCCTTCGAAGAAGCGCGCCGCCCCTGGGGAGCGGCGCGTGGGCCCGATATGGGATACACCCTCGCTTACGCGGCCTGGGCGGCCTTGGCGTTGCCGCCGCCCTTGGCCAGCAGGGTCAGCTTCTCGTCGGTGGCTTTTTCTTCTTCCAGCGTTTCCAGCAGCAATGGCAAGGCGTCCTTGTATCCCAGCTGCTTGGCCAGCGCGGCGATGGTGCCGTAGGAGGCGATTTCGTAGTGTTCAACCTTCTGCGCGCCGCCGATCAGTGCCGCATCGCGGACCGGGCCTTTCTCGATGCTGTCGATGACATCCTTGCCCTCTTCCACCAGACCTTCCATCGCCGCGCACTTGATTCGCTTGAGGCGGATGCCCAGCACCTCGACGATCTGGTCGATGCGCTCGATCTGGCCTTGGGTCTCTTCCAGATGCGTCTCGAATGCAGTGGCGAGCTGCGGGTTTTCGGCAGCCCGGGCCAGACGCGGCAGTGCCTTGGTGAGCTGCTTCTCCGCGCTGTAGATGTCAGACAGTTCATGGATGAAGAGGTCTTCAGCGGTCTTGATGGCCATGATTCACTCCGGTTGGAACTGGAAAGGAGCGATGAGGCTATCCCGGTCGGTGTTGGGGTGCGGCGTAGACGCAGTGAACGGCGGATGCGCATCGGGCACGCAGATGCATGCATGTCCCTCACGTCACCCATGCCGCGCGCTCGGGAGCCGGCTTCAGGGTTGTTTCGTCCGGGTCCATTTTTCACATTCCACTGAATCACTGTATTTCCAGCTACCGCGACAGAGGCGCCTGAACCGGCCATCTAATACGGTCGTGCGCCCATACCAGGGAGGTCGAGCGTGCCCATCAGAACCGTCGTGTATACCAGCGAAGCCGCCGCTGACATCGCTGCCGGCCGGACCAGGCCGGGGGAAAGCCGTGCGAAATCGTCGATGACGCTTCGTTTCAACCGGAATGCTGGCGTTACCGGCGTACTGCTGGTCGATGGTGAGCGCTTTGTGCAATACATGGAAGGTCCGGACGATGGCCTTCGCGGGTACTGGGTGCCACCAGCCACTGCGGTCTGATTGAACTGCAGCGTGGCAGGGTCGGGCAGAGACGCATGCCTTCCTGGCCCATGCGTTGGCTGCAAATGGAACCGGCAGAGTTGAAGCGATTGGTCAGCGCGGACCGGACCGGTTTTACCCAGCGCGAGGACACCAGTGAGTCCACCGCTGCCACGGGCATGGATCTGCTGCGCGCGGCTGCGGAGCCCTATCGGCATGCTGTTCTTCGCCCGCTGCTGAAAACCGCACTCGGTGATTGCGGTCATTCGCCAGCACGGCTCTATCGACTTCACCCGCTATGAGATGGCCATGACACACGACAGTCCATAGCGAGAACCACCCCTGGCTGGACGTTCTTGCCGGAGCGTGGGAGACGAGACGCCCCTCATCGCGCTGCAACCTGACGGCAGCAACAAGGGGCGTATCGTTTGCATCGGACATCTACACGTGGATGCCCAATAGTTACTCCCTGTCGGCGTTGACTGGATGCCCTTCGTCCGCATCGTGCTTGCCAGGGCCGGGCAGTTTCGATTGTTCAGCGGCGCCCCGATGGGAGGAGCACCCGGCAGGGCCTAGCGCTTCGGCGGTGGCTGTGGCGGCGCCTCTGTGCCGCTGGCAGTGCCTGCTCCCGAGCCCTGTTCTTCGGAGGCGGCAGTGCCACTTCCACCGCCGGGTACGTTGCGTGCCGGCTCGCCGGCCGCTGGCGGGGTTTGCCGAACCGTGTCGGCATGCTGTGCCTGATCGGCCCGTTCGCTTTGGTCGCAGGCTGACAGCGCCAGCGCTCCCACGGCACAGAGCAGCAATACCCGCATGGCCAACCTCCAGAGTGGAATTCCCCTTGTTTCTAGCGCTGAGCGCGTCTGCCAAGCGTGACGAAAGGGCGGCGCAAGCGGCTGCGACATCTCGCCCGCACCCTGAAAAGCCGCACTGATGCAGCTACCGGCGGCCGCTTTCGCTCACCCCGCGACGACGAGCAGGTGCGTTAAAGTTGCCCCTGTAGGTGCCCCCCGCGTCGCGGTCAGGGGCAGCCGAAGAAGTGACGCATCAGGAGTCCACATCATGAGTTTTCCCGAGGGATTGGAAGGGAGTGGGCACGGCCTGACGCGCAGAACGTTCCTGCTGGCTGTCGGCTCTGCTTCGCTGCTGGTGGCCTGCAACGGCAAGGCGCCTGCAACCGCTGCCAGCGCCGCGCCTGTGGAGCGGGGGGATGGGCGCTTTCTGCAGCTCTCGCAGGCGCTGACGGGCAAGGCCGATCTCGATCCGGCGACCGCCGGGCGCATCGAAGCCGCATTCGCCAAACTGCATCCCGAGATGCACGCCCAGTTCCCGGCACTCGCGGCGAAGGCGCAACAGGTACAAGGCCCTGAAGCACTGCTGGCGTCGGCAGGCGATGCACGCCCGACAGCACTGGCCATCATCACCGCTTGGTACACCGGCAGCGTCGGCAAGGGTCCGCAGGCCATCACCGTTTCCTATCGCGACGCGCTGATGCAGCGCCCCGTGGACGATGGGCTGTTCCCGCCGACCTACGCACAAGGCGGCCCTGCGTGGTGGACGGCCGATCCACCGTCAGCGGTACGTGCGCACGGCTGAGCCTGCGCTTCCACCTTTTTCCTGCAATTGATATGGATTCCCCTCATGAAAGCTCCGGTTTTCCGTGATGGCGATGCCGATGCCGATGTTGTGATCGTCGGTTCGGGCGTCGTCGGCGCATTGATCGCCCACCAGTTGGTTCGTGCCGGAAAATCGGTTCTGGTCCTTGAGGCCGGCCCCCGCCTGCATCGATCCGACGTCGTCGAAAACTGGCGCAACGTCAGCTTCGAGCGACGCATCGGCAGCGATTTCCAGGGACCGTATCCGCAGTCACCGCTCGCCACCGCGCCGCTGTACTTCCCGGCCAACGACTACGTCGGCCTGACCGGCCCCGATGCCAACAGCTTCCATCAAGGCTTCATCAAGGCCGTGGGCGGCACCACCTGGCACTGGGCCGCCTCCTGCTGGCGCCACCTGCCGGTGGATTTCAAGATGCAGTCCACCTATGGGGTAGGGCGCGACTGGCCGATCAGCTACGACGACATCGAGCCCTACTACTGCCGCGCGGAAGAGGCCATGGGCGTCTCCGGGCCGAACGACCCGGGCAAGCAGAGCCCCGCCGAGCGATCCAAACCCTACCTGGCCGACATGATCCCCTGGGGGAACGGTGACAAGGTGTTCGCCGAGGTGGTCAATCCGCACGGCTACAACCTGGTGCCCATTCCGCAGGGTCGCATGGTCACGCCGTGGAATGATCGGCCGGCCTGCTGCGGCAACAACAACTGCCAGCCGATCTGCCCGATCGGCGCGATGTACAACGGCATCCACACCATCGAAGCGGCCGAGAAACTGGGTGCGCAGGTGCTGGCCGAAGCGGTGGCCTACAAGATCGACACCGACGCGCAGAACCGGGTGACGGCCATCCACTGGTACGACAACAACAAAGTCAGCCACAAGGCCACCGGCCGCAGTTTCGTGATCGCCTGCAACGCGCTGGAGACGCCACGCCTGCTGCTGCTTGCCGCCAACGAGCAGAACCCCAACGGCATCGCCAACAGTTCCGACCAGGTGGGGCGCAACATGCTCGACCATTCCGGCTTCCACTGCTCGTTCATCGCCGATCGCCCGATCTGGCTGGGACGCGGACCGGCACAGTCCAGCTGCATGGTCGGTCCGCGTGACGGCGCCTTCCGCTCGCAGTACTCGGCCACCAAGATCATCCTCAACAACATCAGCCGGGTGGCGGTCGCCACCGACCAGGCCCTGAAGAAGGGCCTGGTCGGCGACGCGCTGGATGCGGAGATCCGCCGCCGCGCGATCTTCGGTGTCGATCTTTCGATCAGCCTGGAGCCGCTGCCGGACCCGAGCAATCGACTGACGCTGTCGAAGACACGGGTCGATGGCCATGGTCTGGCCTGCCCGGATATCCACTACTCACTGGGCGACTACGCCCGCAAGGGCTATGACGAGTCCTGCAAACAGCTGCGTCACATCGGCTCGCTGTTCAACGCCGAGGAATTCGTCATCACCACTGCGCTCAACGCCAACAACCACATCATGGGCTCGACCATCATGGGCGCGGACCCGCGCGATTCGGTGGTCAATGGCGATTGTCGCGCGCACGATCACCCGAACCTGTGGCTTCCCGGCGGCGGCCCGATGGTGTCGGCCAGCGTGGTCAACAGCACCCTGACCATGGCCGCACTGGCATTGCGCGCTGCAGATGCCATCGAGCGTGCCGCATGAAGACCTTGGCCGCGGTCCTCCTGGTGATGCTGGCGGCAGTCAGCCAGTCCGTGCACGCGGACGAGGTCGTCGAACGCGGGCGTTACCTTTCTGTCGCCGCCGATTGCGTGGCATGCCACACCAGCCCCAGGCAGGGAAAGCCCTATGCCGGCGGCTACGCGATTGCGTCCCCGCTGGGTGAGATCTGGGCCAGCAACATCACGCCCTCCAAGAGTCATGGCATCGGCCTCTACAGCGAAGATGACTTCGCCAAAGCAGTGCGCGCAGGCGTGCGCAAGGATGGCGCCCACCTGTATCCGGCGATGCCCTATACCTCGTATGCCAAGCTGACCGACGAGGACATCCACGCGCTGTATACCTACTTCATGAAGGGCGTGGCGCCGGTCGACGAGGAAGCACACGCGACCGAGCTGCCGTTCCCCTTCAGCATCCGCCAGTCCATGGCGGTGTGGAACCTGCTGTTCCTGGACAAGGAAACGTTCAAGCCCGATGCGGGCAGGAGCGCGCAATGGAATCGCGGCGCCTATCTGGTGGAAGGCCTGGCGCATTGCTCCAGCTGCCACAGCCCGCGCGGGCTGATGATGCAGGAAGTGGGCGGCAAGGCGTTTGCGGGCGGTTCGCTGGGTGACTGGTACGCGCCCAACATCACCTCCCATCCCATCAGCGGTATCGGTGGATGGAGCGATGCCGAGCTGGCCCAGTACCTGAAGACCGGCCGCGTCGCCGGCAAGGCGCAGGCCGGTGGCGGCATGGCCGAAGCGGTGAGCAACAGCCTGTCCAAGCTGCAGGACGAGGACATCGCCGCCATCGTCGCCTATCTGCGCACGGTACCAGCCGTGGCCGACCCTGACGCCACGCGGGCCGCCTTCGCCTGGGGCGATGCAGCCGCGACGCCGGGCGAGCAACCGGTACGCGGCACGGATGCGGCACTGGCATCGGGCGGGGTGCTGTATTCGGGCCTGTGCGCTAGCTGCCATGGATCGCGGGGCGAGGGCAGCAAAGATGGGTACTACCCCTCCCTGGTACACAACACCACCGTCGGCATGACCCGCCCGCAGAACCTGATCGCCACCATCATCGGCGGCATCGACCGCGATGTGCATGGCGACCATGCGTTGATGCCGCATTTCTCGCAGGGCTCGTTCGTGCAGGACCTGAGTGACGCCGATATCGCAGCGGTGGCGACCTACGTGCGCACACAGTTCGGGCCGGGCGACCAGGTCACCGAGGCCCAGGTGGCGCTGACCCGCGCCGGCGGCGAGAAGCCGCTGCTGGCAAAGATCGCGCGACTGTGGCTGCCGATGCTGATCGTTGCCGTGCTGGCACTGGTCGGCGTCGTGCTGCTGGCGCGCCGCGCCTGGAAGAAGCGCAAGGACAGGAGGGCCGCGGCATGAAGCTGCTCTCCTTGAGCGGCATCGGGCTGCTCCTGCTCGCGGTCAGCGGGACGGTCTCGGCCGCCGAATCGAGCACCGCTGGCAAACCCAAGCCGGTCGACAGCATCGTACAGACGCCGCTGAGTGCCGATTGGGCCGCGCGCCTCTGGCTGCAGGACCGTGGTGTAACCCCCAGCGCACGCATCGTGATCGGCAGCGGCGTCAACAGCGACGGTTACAAGGGCAGTGGTTGGTCCACCGCCGAACACATCGACCTGGGCGCGACGATCGATACCGGCAAGGCTTTCGGCTTTGACGGCACGCTGCGCGTGGTGTTCTCCGACCGCTTCGGCAACGCCATCAACGAGCGGTCCACCGGTTCCTATATCCAGAATCAAGCCTTCTATGGCCAGGGCCAGAACCTGCGCTTCAACGAGCTTTCCTACGAGCGGCTGCTGCTGGACAAGCGGCTGAGCCTGAAGGGGGGCTTCTACTCGATGGGCAACGATTTCGGCGGCTTGCCCTACACCTGCAACTTCAACAACAACGGCCAATGCGGGCATCCGCTGGGCCCGATCTACAGCTCCGGGTGGCTGGACAACCCGACGGGGCAGTGGGGCCTGCGGGTGAAGTGGAACGATCCTTCAGGCTGGTACGCGCAGACCGGCATCTACGACGTCAATCCAACACGCAAGCAGGCCAACAGTGGCTTCCGTGTTTCGACAAAGGGAAAGACCGGCCTGTTCCTGCCCGTGGAAGTGGGCTACAGCCATGGCAAGTCCGGAGAGGACTATGGCGGTACCTACAAGGTCGGCTACTACCTGGACACCTCCAACGCCGATGATATTGGTGATCCGGCCGCGCCTCGCGCCTCCCATCGCGGCGGTTCGTACGTGCAGGCCGCGCAGCGGGTGTGGAAGCCCGAGGGCGAGACGGTGCGCGGCATCTCGGTGTTCGGCGTGGCCACCCGTGCCGACGCAAAAACAGGGCTGATGCGCTACTCGTGGGAAGCTGGCCTGAGCTGGCGTGGCGTGATCGCGTCGCGCGAGGATGATGTGCTCAGCCTGGCCTGGAACCGGCTGGACATCTCCGACCGGCTCGCCCGCCATCAGCAGCTGACCGGAAAGGATGTGCAGAGCAACGAGCAGTTCGTCGAGCTGAACTACGGCGTGCAGGTCGCCCCGTGGCTGGTGCTGCGGCCGGCGGTGCAGTACGTGGCACGACCCGGCGCCTATGCCAGCCGACCCGACAGCTGGGTGTTCACCCTGCAGGCGCAGGCAACGCTGTAGGCGCATTCAGGCCCGCGGCGTAAGGTGGCAGGCCCGCCGCCCCATGCTGCGGCGCAAGGTGTCAGCCACCATTCGCACTGGTACGGTCCACCCCGTTGCACCACCAACGACGGGGAGAGACGACGATGCGCAAGGTATTGCTGCTGTTGATCCTGCTGACCGGACTGGCGCCCACCGCTTGGGCTGCCACGGTCAAGACCACCCACCGCACCCTTCCCAGTTGGGACGGCACACCCCTCGGGGTCTTTGTCATCGAGCCCCAGGATGCGGGTAGCGGCAAGTACCCGCTGCTGGTGATGCCCAGCAGCTGGGCCGTTCCCAGCGTGGAGTACGTAGGGGTGGCACAGTCGCTGGCCAAGCGCGGCTATGTGGTCATCAGCTACAGCTCGCGCGGCTTCTGGGAATCTGGCGGGGCCATCGATATCGCCGGGCCGGCCACGGTCGAGGATGTCAGCGCATTGATCGACTGGGCGCTGGAAAACACCCAGGCCGACCCGGCGCGGATCGGCGTCTCGGGCATTTCCTACGGCGCCGGCACCAGCCTGCTGGCGGCGGCACGCGATCCGCGCATCAAGGCGGTGGCCGCCCTCAGCGGATGGGCCGATCTGCAGGCGTCGCTGTATTCCAACGACACACCCAGTGCACAGGGGATCGCGCTGCTGGTGGCCGCCGGCCTGGTCACCGGCCGCCCGGGGTCCGAGTTGGCCACGATCAACCGCAACGTCGTGGTCGGCAACTACCAGAGTGCAGTGGAATCGCTGCTGCCGGTGGCCGCGATCCGCAGCCCCGCTGCGAGTATCAGCGAGATCAACGCCAACCAGCCGGCTGTGTTCCTGGCCAACGCCTTCAACGACAGCCTGTTCCCGCCGGGCCAGCTGGTGGACTTCTTCAACCAGCTGAAAGGCCCCAGGCAGCTGCAGCTTCGCCACGGCGACCATGCCCTCAACGAGGCGCTGGGCGCACTGGGCATTCCCAACGAGGTCTACGACTCGGTGGGCGACTGGTTCGACCATTACCTCAAGGGCGTGGCCAATGGCATCGACCGCGAACCGGCGGTGCAGCTGAAGTCACAGAAGGGCAGCTGGAACACCTACCCGAACTGGCAGGCTACCAACAGTGGTGCGGTCAGCTACGCGTTGACCGCACCCGGCGGCCTGCTTCTGCCCACCGGAGGCCTGGCTGAAAGCGGGCGCAGCAATGGCTGGAACTACCGGATCGGCAGCGGCCTGCCTACCGCCGCCAATTCCGGCGTGGCGATGGTGTCCGGCTCATTGCAGATGATCAACCTGCCGCCGGGTGCGTACGTGCCTTTCATCGGGCGCAACGCCGCCGGTGTCTGGCAGGGTCCGGTCTACTGGAACGCACGCCGTCTGGACGGTGCTCCAGAAGTGCGCGTGACCGTCACTCCCAGCCGCGCCAATACCACGCTGTATGCCTACCTGTACGCGGAAGATGTGCTGGGCAATGGCCAGCTGATCAGCCACAAACCGTACACCCTGCGCGGCGTTGCACCGGGTCAGGCGACCACCTTGGACCTGCGGCTGGAAGCGAGCAGCTGGAACATTCCAGCGGGCAGCCGCCTGACGCTGGTGGTCGATACGGTGGACCTGCGCTATGCAGGCATCAGCCAGTTGGGCGGGGCGGTGACTTTCAGTTCGCCCGCGACCGCGCCATCGATGTTGAAGGTGCCGTTGCATTGAATCCATGCCGCGCCCGTCGTTGCGGGCGCGGAGGCTCGTGGGTCTTCATGGAAGCGGATGGGAACGCCACAACATGGCCCTCCGAAAGCAGCCACCGCAGCCTGGTATCCATGAAGACACTGGCCTTGATCGCACTTTCCCTCTCGATCTGTATCAACCTTACCGGCCGCATCTCGCCGTTTCGCGTCAAGGCGCGCGAGTATGCGACCGCTGACAACCCCCCCACAGAGGAGCGCGATACCCCTGTTCTGTCAGCGCCACGACGGTGACATGACAAGAGGCACCGGACAGAACGTGCGTGTTCCATCGCGCTGTCCGGCTATACCCCATCGGCCGGCATCGTCCGCGCCGCCGACGAGGATTTGAACCCTTCTTGCGTTGACGGCATCCAGCAGGTTTCACCGCAATTCCGCCCAACGGATGGGAGCCATCCACAGCCTCTTGTGAAAGACGAGCGCTGGCAGCAAACTCCTCGCCAGCCATTCCTTTCAAGAGACGCACATGGCCCTTCGCATTACCTGCCTGTGCGGCGCAAATACCGTGGAACTGCACGGCGCTCCCGCTGCGCAGGCCAACTGCCACTGCGCCACCTGCAGGAATTTCTACGGCGTGGCGATGTTCTCGGCCACCGCATGGGTGGCCGAATCGGTGAGCGTTTCAGGGGCGAAGAATGCGCGTTTCCAGCACCAGGCCAAGCAGCTTTCCAAGACGTTCTGCCTGAACTGCGGGGACGTGTTGTTTGGCACCAATCGCCTGGGCATGCGCGTGGTTCCCAACGCCCTGGTCGCTCGAACTGCTGATGGCGTGCTGGATGCAGCGTTTGCGCCGACAATGCACCTGTTCTACAGGGAGCGTGTCATCGACGTTGCAGATGCGCTGCCGAAGTACCTCGATGGCTGGGACGGTCCACTTCATGTGAGCCCGGGCCATCAGCAACCGCCTCTGGATCATGCAGCCCACGCAGCTTCTTCTTGTTGATCTTGCCCACGCTGGTGCGTTCCAGCGAGTCGACGAAGCTGACGCGGTCGGGGATCGCGTAGCGGGAGATATCACCGGAGCGGCTGCGTGCTGCGACCAGCTCGATGATCTCCGCCTCGGTCACATCGCTGCCGTCCTGCCTGACCACCAACGGTAGCGGTCGCTCACCCCATTTCGCATCGCTGATGCCGATCACCGCGACCTCGTTGACCGCCGGATGCAGGGCGATGATGTCCTCCAGGGCGAGCGAGGAGATCCACTCGCCACCGGTCTTGATCACATCCTTGATGCGGTCGGTCACGCGCAGGTAGCCGCCGCCATCGATGTTGCCGATGTCCCCGGTATGCAGGTAGCCGCCGGCCCACAAGGCCGTCGAAGCATCCGGGTTGTGCAGATAGCCCTGGGTGAGCCAGGGCGTGCGTACCACCACTTCCCCGGTAGCGACGCCATCGTGGGCAACGTCGTTCATGTCTTCGTCCACGATGCGCAGGTCCACCAATGGCACCGGGATGCCGGCCTTGGTGCGCAGTGACAGCTCCTCATCCGGGTCATCCAGGGCGCGGGCATCGATCTGCGCGACGGTGAGCAGGGGGCAGGTCTCGGACATGCCGTAGCCGCCGAAGATGTCGATGCCACGGGCCAGTGCCTGCTGCGCCAATGCCCGCGGCAGTGCCGCACCGCCGATGATCACCTTCCAGCTGCGCAGGTCGGTATCGGCGGCAGTGGGATGGCCCAGCAGCATATGCAGGATGGTCGGCACGCAGTGCGAGAACGTCACCTTCTCGCGGGCGATCAACGCCAGCAACGTGCCCGGCAGATACCGTCCGGGGTAGACCTGCTTGATGCCCAGCAGCGTGGCCACGTACGGCATGCCCCAGGCGTGCACATGGAACATCGGCGTGATCGGCATGTAGACGTCGTCGCGGTGCAGGCGGCCCTGGCTGGACGCACTGCCGAGCGCGGCCATCGCCGCAAGCGAGTGCAGCACCAGTTGCCGATGGCTGAAGTACACGCCTTTGGGCAGGCCCGTGGTGCCGGTCGTATAGAAGGTCGTGGCGCGGGTGTTCTCGTCGAAGTCCGGGAAGCTGATGATGGGCGTGGCCTCGCGCAGCCCGGCTTCATACTCGGTCACGAAGCCCGCTGGCAGCGGCCCATCCCCATCATCCAGCAGAACGCGTGTGCGCAGATCCGGCAGCTGTTCGTCGATGGCTTCCAGCACCGGCAGGAACTCGCGGTTGGCCAGGATCACCCGCGCACCGCTGTGATTGAGCGTATAGGCAATCTGCTCAGGCGCCAGGCGGATGTTCACCATCATCAGCACCGCTCCGATCATCGGCACGGCGAAGTAGCTCTCCAGGTAGCGGTTGCTGTCCCAGTCCATCACGGCCACGATATCGCCGCGCTTTACCCCCAGCGAGGTCAGCAGCCCGGCCAACTGGCCGATGCGCGCCTGCAGGGTGCGGTAGTCGAAGCGGACCGTGTCGCCGTAGACGATTTCCTGCTGTGGACGCACTGCCACGGGCGTCAGCAGCAGCTGCTTGATCAGCAGGGGGTGGGCATGAGGCTCGGCGGCGGGCGCGTCTGCGGCGGTGGCGAATGACATGTGGGGGCTTCCTGGTGGGCGGCGTGTCAGCGACTTGGGATGGCCTGGACCGCGGGAATGGACAGCTGCTCGCGCCGCAGCGGCGCTTCCGCGCGCGGTGTCGGCTGGATGAGCGCATCCTGCGGCAGTGTGTGCGCTGGATCCTCAAGGTGATCCCACACCTGGTCCATCGCCGCGAACATGTAGGGCAGCAGCGGCACGTAGCGCTTGCGGTAATCCGGGAAGGCCAGCAGCGAGTCGAAGTGCTGTGCGTTGTTCACCCGCCAATAGGCGATCTGTGCCCCCGTCTTGCGCGCAAATGGCACATAGCGATCACTGGTCATGCTGATCGGCACCAATCCGTCCTCCAGGCCATGGATCACCACGATCGGCAGGCCGCGCCGTGGGGCCTTGGCGGTGGCCGCGGCGATGCCGGCGCGTACCCGCCGCGCATCGGCGCTATCGCCATTGCCGAGTGCACGCAGGCAGTTCAGGCCACGCATCGGATCAGCTTCCGCCCCGGCTGCATTGCCATCCGCCAGCACCACGCCGTTGCCCGGCGGAATGCCGCTGCCCTCACTCCACCAGGTTGCCCGAGCCTCGGCGGTGGCCGCGCCGGGCCTGCCGTCTGCCCCAGCGGCGGAGAAGCTGTACGCGCAGGGATGTTCGCCGGCGCCGTAGCGTCCATAGGCTGACGAATAAGTGACCGCGATGGCGCGCCACAGATCGAACCCGGTCGAGAACGCGCCGGCACGAAGTGCGTCGGCACTCAAGCCAGCGTCGAGCAGCTGCTGCCGTGCCGACCGTGCCTGTGCCGCGGTGTCATCACCTTGCACCAACCCGGCGGATTTCAGCGTGGCACATCGATGGGTCCACATCGGCACGGCCTGCGCCCGCATCGGCGGCTGCGGCAGATCGTCCTCTGCCAGCAGTGCACAGGGCATCAGCAGCGCGGCCTGGGTCACGAAGTCATACAGCGCTGGTGCGCCGGCCACCGACACATTCGGTTCGCCGGCCACCATCGCATCGAACCAGTCGCCTTCGATCTCCGCCGCGCGCAGCACGGCGCCACCGCCATTGGATACACCCACGCCCAGCGTGCGCGTGTTGGCCGCCGTGAATGGAGCGGATTCGGGGTAGGCGCGGTCGAGTGCCTGCAGGCCGAACTGCAGCGCCTGCAGCAGATGCCGGCCCCAGTTTGCTTCCGGGTTGTCGCCCGAATGGGCATGTTTGAAGGCCATTCCCTGTGTGGCTGCCGCACCCGCAGGAATGAAGGCCAACGCGCCTTGTGAGGCGGGCGTGCCGTCTGCCTGGAAGCCGGCCCTGGCGTCCAGATCGTAGTAGTCACTGCCGGCGCCCTTGTCGGTATAGGCGACCGCGCAGCCGTGGGCCAGGCCCCAGCTGCCGGCTACCGCGATCGCGCCATAGATGCCACGCGAGCCGGATGACGCAGCGACGACCAGGCAGCGTCGCGAGGCGTCGAAGCTGTCGGGCACCTGCACCAGTACGCGGTGGGGCTGGCGCGCGCCAGGAATGCGCGCATAAGCCGAGAATTCTCGGCCGGGCACCGCCTGCAGGCTGCCGTAGACATCGCCGAAGCCACCACCGGGAGCCAGGTCGGCGATGCCGCGCCAGCTGCTCCAGATCGCACGACGCCGGGCCTCCTCTGCCGTGGGCTGGGCCAGGTTGCTGAAGGCTGGCGCGGTGGCCGAGCGCAGGGCATCGATGCCCAGTCCCGCGGTGAGCAGTTCATCGTTGCCGCGATGCAGGGTTTCCCGCCACTGCTCGAACACCGGAGCAGCGGCAGTGGGGCGTGGCGTGGCGGCCTCGGCGACGGAGATGCCGCCCGGCAACAGGGCCAGCGCGGCGCACAGCGGAGCAAGGGAGCGATGGATGTTCATTGCTCCACCCTAACCATCCGGGCGGCACACGCCAGCGTACCTTGGTACCCGTGCCCAGGTGCAGGCGATTTGCTAACCTCGGCTGGACATGCCGACCCTGCTCATCGCCGATGACCACCCCTTGTTCCGCGCGGCGCTGCATCGCGCGGCCGAAGAGGCGGTGGCTGACCTGCAGATCAGTGAGGCCGATTCGCTGCACAGCGTGCTCGAAGCGATCGAGAGCCAGCAGATCGACCTGATGCTGCTGGACCTGCATATGCCAGGCAATCACGGTCTTGCCGGGCTGGCGACCATACGTGCACTGCAACCGGGGCTGGCGATCATCATCGTTTCGGCCAATGAAGAGCCGCACGTGATCCGCCGCGCCATCGATCTGGGCGCAGCCGGCTATCTGCCCAAGAGTTCAGGGCTGACCGATCTGCAGTCGGCGCTGCAGACCGTGCTTGAGGGTGAGCGCTGGATTCCGGCGCTGCTGCGCGAGCCGGTGGCGCGGGTGGCGCCCTTCAACAAGGACGCCGATCTTGCCGCGCGCTTGTCCAGCCTGTCCGCGCATCAGTACAAGGTGCTGAGCCTGGTGGCCGAAGGGCTGCTCAACAAGCAGATTGCCGACCGGCTGGGTGTGCAGTTGCGCACGGTCAAGGCGCACATGACCCGGATCATGGGACGGCTGGGCGTACGCAATCGTGCGCAGGCCATCCGTGTGCTGCACGAGATGGGGCTGTCCGATCCCTCGCGGCAGATCGAAGAAGCGCAGGACGCCTGACGCTTGGTCAGGCCTTTGCCGTAGCGGCCGTTGCCAGCAGATGGTTGATCGCCCAGCGCAGCGCCAGCGGCTTGAACGGCTTGTTGAGCAGCGACAGGCCCACACTGCGTACCGTCTCGCGCGTGTCATTGCCGGTATCGGCGCTGAGGATCACCGTCGGCCGCGCGCCATGCGCGGCGACGAGGCGCTTCCACAGTGCGACGCCGGTATCGCCCTCATCAAGGTGGTAGTCGAACAGCCACAGTGCCGCCTCATGTGCTGAAGCACCCAGCGCATTGACATCGCGCGCCGCGATGACATCACAGCCCCAGGCAAGCAGCATCTGTCGCAGTGCCTCCAGCGCCTCCGCATCATTGTCGACCACCAGCACGCGGATACCCTTGATGCTGCTGTTGCCAGCGGCGGGTTCAGTGCGTGGGGCCTCAGGCGGTGCTGCACGCGGCACGGTGATGGAGAAGGCCGAGCCGCGATCCAGTTCGCTTTGCAGTTCCAACGGTGCATGCAGCAGGTCGGCAATGCGGCGCGCGATGGTCAGGCCGAGACCGAGACCCTGGCCATTGCTGCGGTCGCCACGGTGGAATTCCTCGAACACCACTGCTTGTTGCTCCGGCGCGATGCCGGGGCCGCTGTCATGCACGCCGATCGACAGTGCCTTGCCGTGCCGGCGAACGCCCAGCAGCACGCCACCGCTGCGGGTGTAGCGGATGGCATTGGCCAGGAAGTTCTGCAGCACCCGGCGCAGCAGCAGCGGGTCGCTGTGCACCCACGCGCGGGTCGGCACATGGCGGAACTGCAGGCCGCGCGCCGCTGCAAGTACAGCGAACTCCTGCGCAAGCGGATCCAGCACGGTCGACAGCGCGAACGGGCGTGGATCGGCCACCAGTCCACCGGCTTCCAGTCGCGAGATATCCAGCAGGCCCGACAGCAGATCGTCGGTGGAATCCAGCGCACCACGAATCTGGCGCAGGAAGCTGTCCAGGAACTCCGATTCGATGTGCTGCGACATGGCGTCGGTCAACAGCTGCGCCGCATGCAGGGGCTGGATAAGGTCATGGCCGACGGCGGTGAGGAAGCGTGTCTTGGCGACGTTGGCCCGCTCGGCTTCATGCACGGCCTGCTCCAGCCGCGCGGTGCGGTCCTGCACGCGACGCTCCAGGGTTTCGTTGCTGCGCTTGAGCGCGTCCTCTGCCCGCCGGAAAGCGGTGACATCGGTGAAGGTGGCCACGTAACCGCCACCGGGCATCGGGTTGCCGCGGATTTCAACGATGGTGTTGTCCGGGAAGGTCCGCTCGGACAGATGCGGAGTGCCGCGCCGCATGTGCACCACCCGCCGCTGCAGCGCTTTGTCGCGCGAGTCGCCGGCGGTGTCGCCGATCTTCAGCTGTCCCAACGCCCACGCCGTCAGGTTCGACACCGGCTGCCCCACCTGCAGCAGCTCCGGCGGGAATTTGAACAGCGCGGCATAACGGCTGTTCCAGGCCACCAGTTGCAACTGCGCATCGACCACGCTGATGCCCTGGCTCATGTTCTCGAGGGCCGCCTCCAGCAGGCGCTGGTTGAAGCGCAGTACCTGGGTGGCTTCGCCGACCGCGCGGGTAACAGCGTCCAGCGGCGCAGCGCCACCATCGCGTGCGGCCTCCACCAGCAGGCGTGCCATGCCCGCGCCGACCACGGCGGTCAGCTCACGCTCGATGGCGGTCACCCGGTCGTCATCCAGCATCTGCCCGGCGTGACCGTCCATCAGCTGGCGTGCCCGTTCCTGGCCGAGGAAGCGCCCCGCCGTCTTGCGCAACGACGCCGCCGCCACCGCGTCGCGCTGGCGTGGCACAGAGGGACGCACCGCACGCGACACCAGCACAACGGTCGCCAGGTTGACCGCCAGGCTGGCGCCCATGCTGATGGCGATATGGCCCGGCTGCATGCGCAGCGAGAACATCGCCAGCCAGTGCAGCCCGTCGCGGCTGGTCGACGGCGGCGGAGCCGGGATCACCATCGGCAGCAGCACCAGCCACAGCCAGACCAGCGAGCCCAGCACGATGCCGGCAATGATGGCCGGGGAGGGCGTGCGCGGACGGTACACCGCCAGCAGCACCGCTGGTGCCAGCTGCGAGAGCGCGGTGAACGACATCAGGCCAAAATCGCTGAGTGCCTCGGTGCCGCTCATCGCGCGGCTGTACAGCCACGACATCAGGAACACGGCGAGGATGCCGGCCCGCCGGAAGGCCAGCACCCGCGGTCGCAGATCGGCGCCGCTGTTGAAGCCGTTGACGCCGCTCAGCAGGCGCGAGCCCACGCCGTGGTTGCCGAGCATGATCGACAGGGTCAGCCCGGACAGGATCATCATGCCGGTGGCCGCGCTCAGGCTGCCCAGGTATGCCAGCAGCGCCAGCAGGTGATGGCCGCGATCCTGCGGCAGCGCCAGCACATACAGGTCGGGCGACACCGAAGATGGCAACTGTGCGGCACCGGCCAGTGCCATCGGCACCGATGGCAGGCCGATCAACAGCAGGTACACCGGGAACAGCCAGCGCGCCGTCTTCAGGTCCGATGACTGGCGCAGTTCGACCACGCCCACGTGGAACTGATGGGGCAGGGTGAACGCGGCCATCGCACCGAGCGCGACCATGGTCAGGTAATCCGGCACCACTGCCGGCGGCGGCAGGTGCACCATCTTTTCAAGCAGCGGCGCGCCAGCCTTGTGCACCGAGAGCGCGGCATACAGGCCGATGGCCAGCAGTGCCGTCAGCTTCAACAGCGATTCCAGGCCCAGCGCGACCACGATGCCTCGGTTGTGTTCGGTGGCCGACGCCTTGCGTGCGCCGAACAACGTGGTGAACGCCGCCATCGTCAGCGCGAACCAGAACGACACGTCCAGCTGCCAGCCAACGGGCGCGAACTGATCGCCAAGCAAGGCGGCAAGACCCTGGCTGACTGCTTTGAGCTGCAGTGCGATGTAGGGAATGATGCCGAACAGCGCGACCAGGGTGATGGTGATGCCCAGCCCTTGGTCGGCACGCAGCCGTGCGACCACCAGATCGGCGATGGTGGCACTGTTGTGCTGATTGGCCAGGCGCCCCAGCCGCACCAGGAACGGCAGGCCGAGGGCAAATATGAGCGCCATGCCGATCAGTGTCGGCGGGATCGGGAAGCCCCATTGCACGCCCTGCGAGGCGGCCCCGTAATAGGTCCATGCCGTGCAGTGCACGCCCAGCGACAGCGCGTAGATGGCCGGCCAGACCTTCGACAGCCGATGCCCCTGGCGTTCCCCCCAGAGGGCGACGCCAAACAGCAGCACGGTCCACGCGATGCAGGCGAACAGGACGATGGAAGGCGTCAACATCGCTCCAGTGTAGAGAGAACCGCGGCCGACGGGCAGCGGGCCGGTGCTGCACTGCGGGGGTAGGGCGGCGCTAGTCGGCGAGCACGATCAGCGACAGCTGTTCGGCGACCACGGCCACCTCACCGGTGGGGATCACTTCCACCGTCTTCTGCTGGGCCAGCAGCCACTGCCCGGGCCTGCGTGCCTCCAGTGATAGCAGCTGCGAGCGCACCCGCACCTCGGAACCGCTGGGCACCGGCGCCAGGAAGCGGACCTTGTTCAACCCGTAGTTGAGTACGTGGGCGATGCCGGGAAAACCGGCCAGGGCCGCCACATCGTCCTCGACGGTAAGCGAGAGCAGGAGGAAACCATGCGCGATGGTCTGCCCACCCGGCAGGCCGGTCTGTGCGCGGACCGGATCGGTGTGGATCCAGTTGTGGTCACCGGTGGCGTCGGCGAAAGCATCGATGCGCGACTGCGTGATGCGCGTGTTGGCGCTCAGCCGCTCGCTTGCCGCCCATTGCCGCAGTGCCTGTAGCGCAGTAGGCAACTCATCCGTTGAAACGTCGGCAGTCATCGCACGCGCTCCAGCAACGCCAGGATCGCATCACGCGCCTCGGGCTCGGACAACAAAGGCGCATGACCCACCTCCGGTACTTCAACGAGGCGGGCGTCGGGCGATGTGGCGGCCATCTGCTGCGCGACATCGGCAGGCAGGATGTCCGACAACGCCCCACGAACGACCAGCACTGGCACGCGTGCAGTCAGGCCACGCACCGCGCGCCACAGCACCGGGCGCAGCAGCCACAGCACCCACGGACGGGTTGTGCGGATCACCGCCGGGTCGTAGTCCAGTTCCAGCAGGCCATCGCTGCGTTGGCGGAAGGTGCGTACGGCCATCGCCCGCCAATCGTCGGTGGTAAAGCGCGGGAACGCAGCCTTGCCGATGGACTCCACATAGGTCGTGGCCTGTGCCAGGTCCATCGGTGGCACGGGCTTGCCGGCGTACTTGCCGATCCGCGCCAGGGCTTCGCGCGGCACCTTGGGGCCTGCATCGTTCAGCACCGCAGCGGCGATCAGTCCGGGCGCACGCGAAGCGAGGGTAATGGTGACCAGCACCCCCAGCGAGGTGCCGACGAACACCGCCTTGTCGATGTTCTGCGACCGCAGCAGCGCCACCATGTCGTCGGCATACGCGCGCGGGTTGTAGCTGGACGGGTCCGGCGCACGTTCCGAGCCCGCACGTCCACGCAGGTCAACGGCGATCACCCGCCAGCCGACGGCGGTCAGCGACTGCGCAAGGGCATCGAAGTCGGCGCCATTGCGGGTCAATCCCGGGATGCAGACCACCGTGCCGCCGGACGGTTGCCCCGCACCCGGCGCATGGTCGCGCGCATGCAGGCGCAGGCCATCGTCACTTTTCCAGTACAGATCATCGTAAGACGGTGTCATGCAGGAGCTTCCTAGAAATCGTAACGGACGCTGAGGCTATATTGGCGCGGCGGCCCATAGAAACCAATCAGCGTGCCGACCGCCGGAATGTTGTAACCGGTGGTGCGGTATTCCTTGTCGGCCAGGTTGGTGCCCTGCAGCGAGAACGTCCATGCGTCATCAAGCTTCCAGACCACGCCGGCATTGACCAGCCCATAGCCATCCTGGCGGATCACCGGGCTCAGGTCGGTGGTCGGCCACACTTCGCTCTGGTAGCTGTAGCTCACCCGGGCGGACAAGTTGCCCGCATTGGCCAGGTCGGTGCGGTACTCCACGTTCAACGCGCCCGAGAAGTCCGGTGCGTTGGTGAACTTCATCTGCTTGGCCACGTTGACGCCACGATCCATGTACTCGTCATACTTGGCGTCCAGCCACGCCAGGTTGCCGGAGATCAGCCAGTGCTGGCTGGGCAGGTACTGGTACTCGATTTCCAGGCCGTTGATGGTGCCGGCGCCGGCATTGGTGAAATCGCCGAAGAAGGCATCGTCGACACCGTCGCCATTGGTATCGATGCCGGTGAACACCGACAGCTGGATATCCTTGTACTTGTTGTGGAACGCCGACAGGTTCAGGAACAGGCGCTGGTCGAGGAAGGCCATCTTGCTGCCGATCTCGAAGCTGTCCACGGTCTCGTCATCGAACGGCTCGGCTGAGCGGGGTACGGCCACGGCGTTGGCGCGGATGTTGTATCCGCCGGACTTGAAGCCACGCGTGGCCAGGCCGTAGACCATGATGTCCGGGGTGATCTGGTAGTCCAGCGACACCTTGGGCGAGACGTTCTTGAAGTTGGTCTTCTTGTCGAAATCCGCTGCCACCGCGATGGGTCTGCTGAAGGTCGCGTCGGCGTAGAAGCGGTTCAACACGATCGCGCGCTTGTCCTCGTCGGTGTAGCGGGCGCCGACGTCCAGCTTCAGCTTGCTGGTCAGGTCGAAGGTCCAATCGGCATACAGCGCGACGCTGTCGGTCAGCACCTTGCCGCGGGTATCGCCGAACTGCAGGTTGAAGAAGTTGTTGCGGATCTGGCCGCCGGCTTCGCCACTGAACTGGTACAGGCCGACCACGCCGCGCACGCGGCCGCCGGCATCGTAGTTCAGCTGCACCTCGTTGCTGATCTGGTCATCGTGGTAAGTGCCACCCACATCGGCCAGTTTGACCGGCGTGCTGTCGAAGTCGATGTTCGCATCGCTGTCCGATTCGCGCTTGGCCACCACGTACTTCAGTGCAACATCCTCGCTGGGCCGCCAGTTCACCGTGGCCGAGGCGCCCTTGGTCTCCACGCTGTTGAGGTTGCGCATGCCCGAGCGGATGTCGTAGCGGTCATCCATCGGCGGGTAGGCACGTACGAACGGGTTGGGCGCCAGCATCTTCGAACCGCGCATGCCGGACTGGTCATCGATCCAGTCCAGGGCGAACTGCACGTCGAGATCATCGCCTGCATAGGCCCCCAGGTTGAAGCGTGCCGCATTGATCTGCTTGTCACTCACCGGCTGGTTGGTGAACGTGTTCTCACCGAAGCCGTCACGATTCATGCTGGCCACTGCCACGCGTGCGCGCAAGCCGCTGTCGGCGCCACCGATCGGGCCGCCGATCGCCGCCTTGGCGTCCAGCTGGCTGTAGTTGCCCACGGTGATCTGGGCGAAGCCTTCGGTCTGCGTGGGCAGGCCGCGCGAGATGTACTTGATGGCACCGCCGATGGTGTTCTTGCCGTACAGCGTGCCCTGCGGGCCGCGCAGCACCTCGATGCGCGAGACGTCGAACACGTCCAGCAACGCCCCCTGCGGGCGCGCGATGTAGACGTCGTCCAGGTAGATGCCCACGCCGGGGTCAGCGCCCCAGGTGGGATCGGACTGGCCGACGCCGCGGATGTAGGCCGTGACCGTGCTGCTGGCTCCGCGCGCCGCGTAGATGGTCAGGTTGGGCACCTGTCCATCCAGGTCGCTGATGTCCTGGACGTTCATCTTGTCCAGGGCTTCGGAGGTAAAGGCAGTGACCGCAACGGGCACCTCCTGCAGGGTTTCCTCGCGCTTGCGCGCGGTCACCGTGATGCTGTCCAGGTTGGTGGCCGAAGCGGTCCGGGCGGCTGCCGGCGTGTCCCGCGGTGCGTCCTGCGCCAGGACCGGCCCGGTGGCCAACAGCGTGCCGATCATCAGGCTCAAGCAATTCCGTTTCATTCGGTCCTCCCCCAAGGCAGATGGCCCATTGCCACCCATGCTGCCTAGGCTAGCGGCGCCGTGGTACACCGGCGAGTGGACCTAGGTCCAGTCGGCAGCGGTCGCCAGATCCGGATACTGGGCGCGTCCCCACCCGGAAGCGCCGTATGTCGTTACTGATCGTACTTGCAGCGCTGGCCTTCCTCATCCTGGTGGCCTACCGCGGCTACAGCGTGATCCTGTTCGCGCCCATCGCCGCACTGGGCGCCGTGCTGCTGACCGATCCCTCGCTGGTGGCACCGATGTTCACCGGCTTGTTCATGGACAAGATGGTCGGCTTCCTCAAGCTCTACTTCCCGGTGCTCCTGCTGGGCGCGGTGTTCGGCAAGCTGATCGAACTGTCCGGCTTCTCCCGCTCGATCGTGGGTGCGGCGATCCGCTTGTTCGGACCGCAGCGGGCGATGCTGTCGATCGTGCTGGTGTCGGGCCTGCTCACCTACGGCGGCGTGTCATTGTTCGTGGTGGTGTTCGCGGTCTATCCGTTCGCGGCCGAGATGTTCCGCCAGAGCAACATTCCCAAGCGCCTGATTCCGGCCACGCTGGGGGTGGGCGGCTTCAGCTTCACCATGGACGCATTGCCGGGCACGCCGCAGATCCAGAACATCATCCCGACCACGTTCTTCGGCACCGATACCTGGGCGGCTCCGGTGCTGGGTACGCTGGGCAGTGTGTTCGTGCTTGCGGTGGGCATGGCCTACCTGGAGTTGCGCCGCCGCGCGGCGGTGCGCAGTGGCGAGGGCTACGGAGACCCGGCCACGCTGGTGAACGAGCCGGCACCGTTCGCAGGCACCCATCTGGCACACGCGGGCATTGCCGTGCTGCCGCTGCTGCTGGTGTTTGTGTCCAACAAGCTGTTCACCCTGGGCATACCGTACTGGTACGGTGCCGAGCACAGCTTCGTGCCGTCGATCATGGGCAGCGCCGCGCCGGTGGTGCAGGGCGTGGCGAAGATCACCGCAATCTGGGCCGTGCTGGGGGCGCTGCTGGTTGGCATCCTGTCGGTGCTGGCGCTGGCCTGGCGCCCGGTGGTCACCCAGTTTGCCGAAGGCACCAAGGCGGCGATCGGTGGTGCCGTGCTGGCAGCCATGAACACCGCCTCGGAATATGGCTTCGGCGCGGTCATCGCCGCGTTGCCCGGCTTCATGGTGGTGGCCAACGCGCTGGGGGCGATCAAGGACCCCCTGCTGCATGAAGCGGTCACCGTAACCGGTCTGGCCGGTGTCACCGGCTCTGCATCGGGCGGCATGAGCATCGCCCTGGCGGCGATGTCGGAGACCTTCATCGCCAACGCGCAGGCTGCCGGCATCCCGATGGAGGTGCTGCATCGCGTTGCCGCGATGGCATCGGGCGGCATGGACAGCCTGCCGCACAACGGTGCGGTCATCACCCTGCTGATGGTCACCGGGCTGACCCATCGGCAGGCCTACAAGGACATTTTCGCAGTGACCATCATCAAGACCCTCGCGGTGTTCGTGGTGATCGGCATCTACTACGCCACCGGCTGGGTTTGACAGCGGCGTCGCAGCACCCTCTGGAAGGTCGGTCCACGAGGATTTCCGGTACCACTTCATCCACGACTCACGCATGAGGATCTGGTCATGAAATCTGGAATCGATTCAATCAAGGCGCTGATGCTGCTGCTGTGCACCTGGCTGGCCACCACGGGCGCCGCCTCTGCGGCAGACCCACCCGGGCATTGGGACGTTGGCCTGTACGGCAATCTGTTCGGCGCCCGCGAGTACCAGGTGTGGGTGCCGGCCGGCTACGACGAAACGCAGCCACTGCCCCTGTTGCTGGTGCTGCACGGTTGCGTGACCGGGCCGAACCTGATGGGCGAGGCCTCCGGCTTCAACGAGGTGGCCGACACCGAAGGCTTCATCGTGGTCTACCCGCGGCAGAACGTAACCTCCAACCCCGCACGCTGCTGGAACTGGCAGCTGCCGATCAACCAGGCGCGCGACAGTGGCGAAGCCTCGATCCTGGCCGGCATCGTGGACAAGGTGAAAGCGGGCTACAGCATCGATCCGCACCGGGTGTACGTCACCGGCATTTCCGCCGGCGGGGCGATGACTTCGATCATGCTGGCCTGCTATTCGGATGTGTTCGCGGCGGGCGCGATCCATTCCGGCGGCATGTACAAGGGCGCGACCACGATCTCCGGCAGCGCCTATGCGCTGTTGGCCGGCAGCATCTACTCACCGGACAGCAACGGGCGGCTGGCCTGGCAGTGCTCGGGCTCGCCGTCGCCGCGGCCGATCCCGGTGCTGGTCTTCCATGGCACCGCCGACGCCACGGTGAACCCGATCAACGGACAGCAGGCCGTGCGCCAGTTCCTGCAGACCAATGACCTGGCTGACGATGGCGTGGACAACGACTCGGTGAAGTACGTGCCGACCAGCACCTTCCACGGCCAGGTGCCGGGTGGGCGTGCCTACACGGTTGACTCTTACACCTATGGCGGCAGGACGCTGGTGCAGCATCACGTGGTGCAGGGGATGGGGCATGCCTGGAGCGGCAGCCAGTCCGGTTTGCCGTTCACCGATCCCAAGGGGCCCGATGCCACGTTGATTACCTGGCTGTTCCTGAAGGATCAGCAGCGCTGAGTGTGGAGGCACAGGAGCAGGGGAGGCGGCGCCAGTGTGGGAGCGGTGGGCTCCCGCACTGGCGCGCGGCCTTTGCCTTGTAGCGTCGAGCCGACGGGACGGCTAGGCCGCGTGCTAGCCTTGTCAGCGGGAAACACGCCTGACAGGGGGGCATTGTCATCCACGCGAATCTCACTTTTGCAGTCGTGATCGCATTGGCGTTACCTGTCGAGGCGTTAGCGCACAGCGGCGGTCTCGACAAGAACGGCTGCCATACCAATCGCACAACGGGCGACTACCATTGCCATCGAGGTGGCCCGGTTGCACCTCGCAACTTCGACGCACCCCGCAACAATTTCACTCCAGGGCGTGCGCGCAGATCAGGTGCATTCGCAAACTGCGCCGAAGCCCGCGCAGCCGGCGCGGCACCTGTGCGCCGTGGAGAGCCTGGATATGGGCCCCACCTTGATCGTGACAATGATGGGGTGGGGTGTGAGCCCTATCGTGGGCGCAGGTGAGGCGGGGGTACGGTTGCACGTCAGTGGTGCACGCTCGCCGGCAGCCGAGTTGAAGATGAATTGCAATAAGGTGGGGGCATCCCCCCACCTGCATTGACTAGAGATCACGCGCTGGGCAGGGCGCCCGCAGGCGCGCCGTCCTGCTCAACCGCGGGCCAGAATCTCGTCGCGGATGATCTGTGCACCTGCGCTGAGCGCGCGCAGCTTGCCTCGTGCTACGTCACGCGACAGCGGCGCCATGCCGCAGTTGGTGCTGGGGTAGAGCTTGTCAGCATCCACGAACTGCAGGGCCTTGCGCAGCGTGTTGGCCACTTCTTCCGGCGTCTCGACCGTGCTGGAAGCCACATCGATGGCACCGACCATCACCTTCTTGCCGCGCACCAGCTCGATTAGGTCAATCGGCACGTGCGAGTTGTGGCATTCCAGCGAGATGATGTCGATGCTGGACGTCTGCAGCTTCGGGAACGATTCTTCATACTGGCGCCATTCCGAACCCAGCGTCTGCTTCCAGTCGGTGTTGGCCTTGATGCCGTAGCCGTAGCAGATATGGACCGCGGTTTCGCACTTGAGCCCTTCGACAGCGCGCTCCAGTGCAGCGACACCCCAATCGTTCACTTCGTCGAAGAACACGTTGAAGGCAGGCTCGTCGAACTGGATGATGTCGACGCCGGCCGCCTCCAGTTCCCTGGCTTCCTGGTTGAGGATCCCGGCGAACTCCCAGGCCAGCTTTTCGCGGCTCTTGTAGTGCGCGTCATACAGGGTGTCGATCATGGTCATCGGGCCCGGCAGCGCCCATTTGATCGGCTGCGTAGTCTGCCTGCGCAGGAACTTCGCATCTTCCACAAACACCGGCTTCGGGCGGCTGACAGCGCTCACCACGGTGGGCACACTGGCGTCGTAGCGGTCGCGGATGCGGACGGTTTCGCGCTTCTCGAAATCGACACCACTGAGGTTCTCGATGAACGTGGTGACGAAATGCTGCCGTGTCTGCTCACCATCACTGACGATGTCGATGCCGGCATGCTGCTGCTCCTGCAGGGACAGGCGCAGGGCATCCTGCTTGCCCTCCAGCAGCTCTTCATCCTGCAGCTTCCAGGGCGACCAGAGCTTTTCCGGCTGTGCAAGCCAGGACGGCTTGGGCAGGCTGCCGGCGGTCGAGGTGGGCAGTAGTTTCTTCATCGGGCTGTTTCTTGTGTCCAGGTGGGAAAGGGGGAATCGACTGATCAGCGGGCGGCCCACTGCTCAAGCACGGCGCGGTACGGCTTGATGAAGTGTTCTTCGGTGAACCGGCCTTGCTTGACGGCCAGCTGGCTGCGCTCTTCGCGGTCGTAGACGATGCGGGTGGACGAATAGTCCTGGTGCTTCAGGCTGGGCTGGTAGACCTTGCCCGCTACGGAATTGGCGTTGTAGATCTCGGGGCGGTAGATCTTCTGGAAGGCCTCCATCGTGCTGATGGTGCCGATCAGTTCCAGGTTCGAGTAGTCGCCCAGCAGGTCACCCTGGAAGTAGAACGCCAGTGGCGCAACGCTGCCAGGCGGCATGAAGTAGCGCACCTGCAGCCCCATCTTGTCGAAGTACTGGTCGGTCGGCGAAAACTCGCCTTGCCGGTACTCGACGCCCAGGATGGGGTGATGGTTCTCGGTGCGGTGGTAGGTCTTGCTGCTGGAGACGCTGATGCAGATGACAGGCGCCTTGCTGAAGTTCGCACGGTAGGCCTCCGACTCCAGGAAGTGCTGGAACAGCTTGCCGTGCAGGTCGCCAAATCCATCGGGAATGCCGAAGGTGGCCTTGCCCTCGTTGCTGGCGGGCAGTACCACGCTGAAATCGTAGTCGCGCACGTAGGAAGAGAAATTGTTGCCGACAATGCCTTCGGTGCGCGTACCGGTGAGGGTGTCGACGATGGTCGGCCGCAGCACCTCGATCAACGGGAACGTATCGCTGCCGTTGCTGCCATCGATGTGCATCTCCACGGAGATGATGTCCAGCTCGACGACATAGCGGTCCGCGCTCGGATTGTCCCAGTGTGCGAGATCATTGAAGCGGTTGTTGATCATGCCGAGCGTGTTGCGCAGGTTTTCCTGGCGTGATTCGCCGCGGGCCAGGTTGGCGAAGTTGGTAGTGATGCGCGTGCCGTCAGCGGGCTGGTAATCCTCGTTGAAAGGAATACGGGTGATGCTGAAGGTGAAGTTGTTGCTCGTCATGGGCGGCGTTCCGGTTTGCGGGGGTAACATCCGAATGCAGGTCGATGGCAGTCGGCGTTCAGAGAGCGGCAGCGGCCACAAGGGGAACAGGTGCTGCGCGATGGGAGAGGGCAAGCAACGGCATGGCCCGCTGTACCGCCAGGCGCGCCCGCTGCATCAGCGCTTCGTCGTGTACGCGGCCGTTGGCGAAATCGCGGTCGGTCGCGTAGACGCCCAAGGGCAGGGTGCGGGCCTGGAAGAAGCTGAAGAGCGGCCGCAGTTGATGGTCGATCACCAGCGCATGGCGCTCGCTGCCGCCTGTCGCGGCCAGCAGGATGGGCGTGTCGATCAGCGCGTCCTGGTCGATGAAATCGAAAAAGTGCTTGAACAGGCCGGTGTACGAGCCGCGGTAGACCGGCGTGGCCACCACCAGCCCATCGGCCTGCTCGACAGCGGCCAACTGCCGCTCCACGGTTTCGGGCAACTGCGAGCGCCGGAGCGCACCGGCCAACTGCGGCGCCAGCTCACCCAGTTCAATCAGATGCTGATCGCAGGGGACGCCTTCGCCGATCAGGTCCAGCAGGTGCTCGGCCAGGGTCGCGGCCCTAGAGGGGCGCTGCAGACCGCCGGAAACGGCGACGATACGGAGGGGGCGGGTCATCTCTTCGCTTTCAGCTGGGGAGGGGCTCCTTCGGGATGATCTGCAGGGGCGCAGTGCTGCAGGCCGGCGAGGAGACCGGGCTGGCAGGTAACCGAAGGCATGAGCCGATGCTAGCCAGCCCTTCCCATGACGTAAAATGGTATTACTTCACCAATCCATGAGTGAGATTCATTGTCATGTTGGAGCGGATCCATCTCAGCATCGTGCAGCAGGTCGAACAGCAAGGCTCTCTGACCGCTGCCGCAGGCGTGCTGAACCTGACCCAGTCGGCCCTGAGCCACAGCATGAAGAAGCTGGAGCAGCAGTTGGGCACCAATGTCTGGCTGCGCGAAGGCCGCAGCCTGCGCCTGACCCAGGCCGGCCAGTACCTGCTGGCGGTGGCCAACCGGGTGCTGCCGCAGCTGGACCTGGCCGAGGAACGGCTGGGCCAGTTCGCGCAGGGCGAGCGCGGTGCGCTGCGCATCGGCATGGAATGCCACCCCTGCTATCAGTGGCTGCTGAAGATCGTCTCGCCCTATCTGGCCGCCTGGCCCGACGTCGATGTGGACGTCAAGCAGAAGTTCCAGTTCGGCGGCATCGGTGCGCTGTTCGGCTACGAGATCGACCTGCTGGTCACGCCCGACCCGCTGCTGAAGCCGGGCCTGAAGTTCGTCCCTGTCTTCGATTACGAGCAGGTGCTGGTCGTGGCCAAGGGCCACGCGCTGGCCAAGGTGGACCACGTAAAGCCGCGCCAGCTCAGCCAGGAAGTGCTGATCAGCTACCCGGTGCCGTTCGAGCGCCTGGACATCTACAACCAGTTCCTGCTGCCGGCCGGGATCACGCCGCGGCGGCACAAGGCCATTGAAACCACCGACATCATGATGCAGATGGTGGCCAGTGGCCGTGGCGTGGCCGCCATGCCGCGCTGGCTGGTGGAGGAGTACGCCGCCCGCATGGACGTGGTGCCGGTGCGGCTGGGTGCGCGAGGCATTCCAAAGCAGATCTACCTGGGCGCGCGCGAGGCGGATACCGGCATCGATTACCTTCAGGCGTTTGTCGAGCTGGCGCGGCACAGCTCCGCCAGCGCCGGCAACCTGCGCGGAGCTGGTTGATGTCACGTGGCATCGACCATTTGGGGCCGACGTTGAAGGACTCTGCTGCCCGCGCGCAGCGGGCGCAGGCCTTCATCAGCGCCGTTTCATTGGAAGTGAGCGCCAAGGCCATGCCTGCGCTGCGTGCCGAGGCCGCCCGCATCGCACGGGGGACGACGATCTCCATTCCTTACCTGCCGAGCGAGAACGACACTGCGCGACTGGCCGCAGCGCGCACAGTGCGCGAACTGGGGTTCGAGCCGATGCCACACCTGTCCGCACGCCGGATCGGCTCCCGTGCGGCGCTTGAGCACTTCATCGACCGTGCCGTGATCGACGCTGGCGTCGAGCGCTGTCTGGTGATTGCGGGGGATCTCTCCACACCTGCCGGGCCGTTCGCCGACAGTGCATCGATCATCGAGAGCGGTGTCCTCGAGCGCGCCGGCATCAAGGTTGTGGGGGTGGGCGGGCATCCGCAAGGTCATCCGGTGATGACCAGCGCCGATCGGTGGCGCGTGCTTGAACGCAAGTGCCAGCGCATTGAAGCGCGAGGCATGGCACCGCTTGTGATCACCCAGTTCGCATTCGATGCGGATGTCGTGCTGGCCTGGTTGAATGAACTGCGCGCCCGTGGCATCACCCATCCGGTGCTGGTCGGCGTTCCCGGGCCCGCCAGCATCGCGCGGCTTGTACGCTATGCGGCGATGTGCGGCGTAGCTGCAAGCACCTCGATGCTGTCGCGGTACGGCATCTCCATCGGCCGCCTGCTGGGTAGGGCTGGGCCGGATGTGTTCGTGAATCGCCTGGTGGACGGGTTGACCGAAGCCCATGGGCAGGTCAGCCCGCATCTGTTTCCCTTCGGTGGCATCGCACAATCCATGGAATGGGTGGAGCACTACCGGATGCGTGCGGGTGATGAGTGCTTGGCTCAAATGTCAGTGCAATTGGTGCAGACCCCGGATCTTCCGCTGCGCTGTCCGTGCTGCGGCCACAGGACACTCGACGAGCGCGGGACGTTCAGAATATGTGCTGTCTGTTTCTGGGAAGACGATGGACAGGACGACTACGACGCGGACGTCGTACGCGACGGCCCAAACGGATGTCTCAGCCTGACGCAGGGGCGCGCCAACTACAAAGCGTTCGGCGCGTCGCAGATGAAGGATCTTCCCTATGTTCGCCTGCCTTTTCCCCACGAACTACCGTAAGACGCGTGGGCACTGCCGTGGCCGATCACTCCACTATTATTCTTCAGCCAGCCATTTGCAGAACGCCTTCACCTCGGGGCGATCCTGAGCAACTTCCCGGCAGATCAACCAGAATGCGTAACGGTTCCCCAGCTCCAGGCTGAAGGGTTTCACCAGCCTGCCTTGTCGAAGATCATCTTCCACCAGCGGCGCTACGCCGAGCGCCACGCCGTGGCCCGCCACCGCTGCTTCCTGTGCAAGATAGATGCTGGGAAAAACGGGCCCCGCGCTGGCATTGACGTTGGTAGCGCCCGCAGCCATCAGCCAGTGCGACCATGCGGGCACGCCAGGGCGGCCCGTGGCACTTTCATCGTGCAGCAATGTGTAGTGGTGCAGATCATCTGGCTGCTGCAGCCTGCGCGCAGTGTCAGCCAACAGCGTTGGCGAGCACACCGGAAACACTGGCGCCTTCATCAGCAGTTCTGCGTGTACGCCGGTGTAGCTGCCCGCGCCGTAGCGGATGCCTACATCGAAGCCTCCGCGCAGGAAGTCGGCATGTTCATTGCCGGTGTCGATGCGCACCCGGACGTTGGGGTGCGCATGGTGAAACAGGTGCAGCCTTGCGGCCAGCCATTTCGCGGCAAACGATTCCATGGTTGTCACCCGCAGTTCGTGCGGTGCGCGCGTCCTGGCGCGGTCCAGTGCCAGGTCCAACTGTCCAAGCAGCTCGCCGACCGTTGTTGCCAGTGCCGCCCCCTCTGAAGTGAGTGCGACGGCGCGGTGAGTGCGCTGGAACAGGCTTGCACCCAGATAGGCCTCGAGATGTTTGACCTGGTGGCTGACCGCAGCCGGGGTGACGAACAGCTCGCGCGCCGCTTGATTGAAGCTGAGGTGGCGGGCAGCCGCTTCGAACGTGCGAAGCGCATTCAGTGGGGCAGTGGGGCGGGCTTTCACGGGCGCCTTCCAAACCAAGGGCGTCGCCATCGTATCGCATGAATATTTCTAATGCGAAGCGCAGAACTACTCGTTTGTCGGGCGCTGCATGGGCTGGCGATGATGCACATCCTCCCACCAGGAAAGCCCACCGTGCGTATTCAGGAGCTCGCCCCAGATGTGCTGATGTTCGTCGGTGACCAGGTTGAATCGGTCGCTACCGCATTCGTCAACGGTGACCAGGTGCTGCTGGTGGACGCGTTGGGCAGCGAGGAGGATGCCGCCTGGTTGCGGGAGGTGCTGCAGGGGCAGATGGGCAAAAGGGTCCGGCTGGTTGCCGCCACCCATTTCATGAGCGACCACATCTGCGGCATGACGCTCTTTCCGGAGGCGCTGACCCTGGCGCACCGCCATCACCGGCACGCCTTTCTTTCGCAGAACCGGCCGGTGGCATCGTTCTACCGCGATCCGGATATCGTGTTCGACAACCTCGCCATGCGCTGGGGGCAGCACCAGCTGCGCTTCCTGTACAACCCAGGCAAAACGATGGACCACATGAGCGTGGATGTACCGACTGCCGATCTGGTCTGCGTTGGCGACAACATCGTCGGCAACATCGTCTATCTCTCACGATCGGACCCGGCGCTGCAGCGCGCCGCCATCGGCCGTATCCAGCAGTTCGGGCGTAGCAGGGTGGTCGGTGGGCATATCGGGGTCTTCGATGCGCCGGTGCTGGGCAATGCACTTCACTACCTGCGGCGAATCCAGGAGATCGTCGTGGACATCCGGCTGCGCGCCGCGCCAGCGGACACCACACCGTTGATAGCTACCATCAGACTGGAGGATTGCATCGCGCCGGCGGTCGTGCCGACGGCATTCGAGCGAGAATGGCATGGACACAATCTCATGGTGATCGTCGCGCAGTCGATCTTCTCCCTGGATGCCGCGCTGGCAGCAAGGGAGCAGGCTGCATGAAGAACGATTCGTTCAACGCGCCGGCCCCGGGTAGCCGCAGACGTTTTCTTGCCAGTTGCGCCGGTATGGCCGCCGCGGCGCTGGTCCCTGTCGGTGCCGCTGCATCACCGGCGGCGCTGCGCAGCCTGCGCGCTCAGCGACTGGCGTGGGCCGGGGTGCGGCTGCAGTTGCCGGAAGGTACGCTGCTGATTGATCCGCTGGTAAATCCCGCAACATGGGGCAAGGCGCTGCCGGACCGGCTGGTACCGGTGAACGATGTACTGGGCGAAAGCCATGTATTGATTACCCACATCCACTCGGACCACTTCGATGCAGGCGCGGTCGCGGCGGCGCTCGGCAAAGGGGGATCACTCGCATATCCAGCTGGCCTGCAGCCCATGCCGCTACCCGCAGCCGCACGTGCACGGCCGAGCGCGCTGTGGGAGCCCCAGCTGCTGGGCGACTTCACTGCAACGCCGGTACCGGCATCGGATGGCTACGGCGATACGCAGGTGTCCTGGGTGGTAACAGCGGGTGGCCGACGCATCTTCCATGGCGGCGACACCCAATGGCACGGCCACTGGTGGCGCATAGGTCGCCAGTTCGGACCGTTCGATGCGGCCTTCCTCCCCATCAATGGCGCCACGTTCGGCTGGCGCGAACCCGTAAGTGGACAGCCTGGGGTACTGACGCCGGAGCAGGCGGTGGCTGCGGCGGCAATCCTCGGCGCGCGCACGCTGGTGCCCATTCACTATGGCATCAACGGAATGGACAAGTATGTGGAAGTGGACGACCCGCTTGGGCGGCTTCGCCACGCTGCCCGTGACCGCACCGTCGCCGTGCAGGTGGTGGAGCCGGGCGCGTGGCTGATCTGGCCAACGTAGCCCCGCATCCACGCATGAATCATTCCTGGCCCTGGGAGACCCCATGAATCGAGCAAGCTGCATTGCGACAGCCATCGCGTTCTCTTCCCTTTCCGTGACCGCCCTTGCAGCGGAAACGACCCGCCCCAAACGCCCGTCGGTCGAGCAGCTGCAGAAGCTGATCGTCAGCAGCACGCCGCAGACCCGCGTGGATGCTACTGACAAAGAGCGCATCACGGCGCGGCGGATCGATATCGTCGACGAGAACGGGGTGATCCGGATGACGCTCTCGGGCCAGACGCCACCGCCCATCATCGATGGCATCCAGTACAAGCGAGCCTTCAATGTGGCGGGCATGGTGCTGTACGACCACAAGGGCAGCGAGCGTGGTGGCTTCGGAACCGCAGACGTGGAGGGCGGCATGGCCGTGCTGGCGCTTGACCACCCGGCCATGGATGCAATCGGCTGGCGTGTGTCGCCCGACGGGGACGTGCGGTTCTCGATCAACCAGGCGCCGCCGCTGATTCGTGAGCCGCGGCTGGACAATCGGCTGATTCCCGGCGTGCAGGCCCCGACCCGCATCGAGATGGCCGTGGCTGCCGATGGCACCCCCGCGATTGCGCTGAACGATCAACAGAACCGCGCCAGGCTGCGCCTGACCGTGACGCCGGAAGGCTACGGGGCCATCGAGTTCCTGGATGCGCAGGGCAGGGTGATCCATACCCTGGCGCCCGAAGCCCATCAAGAGTGATGATAGGTTCTCACTGGCGCAGCAATCGCTATGGAGCCCGCATGGACACCGAAATACGGCAACTCGAAGAAGCGCTACGCATCGCGATGCTCACCAGCGACGTGGAAGCGCTGGACGCCTTGATTGCAGACGCCCTGATCTTTGTGGGGCCCTCGGGCGAGGCCTTTGGCAAGCAGGACGATCTGGCGCTGCATCGTTCCGGTCGCCAGAAATTGAGCATGGCCGAGTGGCAATCGGTGGAAGTCGCCCTGCATGATCAGACGGCTGTTGCGCTCACCACGGCAGAACTGACCGGAACCTTCGACGGAGCAGCCTTCTCCGGCCGCTTCAGGTACTGCCGCTTCTGGGGGAAAACGGCCGGCGTCTGGCAGGTGCTGGGCGGCTCGGTTGTCGCTCTGCCCGCAGCAATGGAGGCAATCGCCTAGACAGGTGACGGCGGCTCATGGCCCAGGACAGGCGTTGTTCTCCGCATCCTCCATCCCTGGACTGACGCGGCGGCCGATGTCCTTCAGCCTGGCAAGGCTGCTAGCCATGCCCACCACCACGAAGGCACCGGCCTCGCGATCGGACAGCAGGATGCGCAGTCGCGACAACGTGCTGTAGTGGTGGCGCAGCACCGATGGGCTGACCCGGTCCAGCAGACGGATTTCATGCTCCAGCCGGTTGTTCAAACGTCCATGCAGCTGTTCATTGCGTCGCGCGGAGGTGGCCTGGCCCAGGCGTCGCTGCGCGTGGACCACGTTCACCGCCAGATCGGCATGGATGCGGGTGAACGTGCGCGTATCCACTGCGCGACGGGCGGCACCCACAAGCCAGAACAACAGCACCACACCGGCGTAGGAGATGGCATGGCCGACGTTGCCACGGATGATCGCATCCACCGCGAAACCGGCGAACAGCGGATAGGCAAGCAGCAGCGCATTCTCCAGCGCCACCAGCGAGAAGGTGCCGGTGAGCTGCCAGGGATAGGTGCGCATGATGGCTTTCAACGTGGCGGCCGCATGCTGCTGGCCGATGCTGCCGGCTGCAGCAACCGGATCGTGTGGGTGCTTCATGGAAACCTGGGTGGATCGAGGATGGGGCAGGGGATGGATGCCTGGCATCCTCCTGGTTGCCTGCCAGTATCTGCAGCCCTGAGGAAGGGGCATGGAGGATCGATGGAGATTGCGTGGAGATGCTGGCGACGTTCAGCGACCAGAGCGCGGCAGCCAGCGGATTTCGATCACGAACCGGGTTCGGTATCCATTGGGCCCCGGTCATCGGCTATCTTAAGAACCCTTTCCCCACCTCCCTTCAAGCCCCCACGCATGCACGCGACTCTGATGGCTGTTCGAAACAGGCGATGGCTCGGCAGCTTGGTCATATCCGTGGCGTTGTTGGCGGCAGGCTGCGCCAGGGAGAGAGCTGCGACAAAGGATCTGGGTGCGGAGATCGATGATGTTGCCGCAATGCTGGTCCAGCAGCCGTTGCTTCACTGGACCTCGCAGTGTTTGCACTTGCCAGGCAGGAGCATTTCGCGTTGATCACCCGTACGTTGAACAAGCTTCTGTTGCTCACAGGCCTGGGACTTGCCATGGCGGCCACCGCGACAGCAGCAGAATCGATACGCAAGACCGCCCCCAAACAGGAAGACATTGATCGAGCACTGGCACTTGTGGCGTGCAAGGCCGATCGCACCGCATTCCGGACCTTGGCCTATCAGCTGCGTGACATCCCAACCAGCGGGAAGCCCTCGGCTGGCTGGCGGCCAATCGCCGACAAAGGTGGGGCTTACGGCAACGCACTGGGTGACATGCCCGGTGTTGTCGCGGAAATGCAGCTTCCAGCACCGGTGCTTGTCTTTGGGCATCCGTCCACGCGCTTGATACTGTCACGCGGCTCTGTGCTGGCCGTCTTCGATGGTGCCCTTGCCACCGACCTCGCCAGCGCCCTGTCCCTCGACACGCCGGGGACGCAGGGCTCACCTGGAGGAATGCGGGTGGTCCAGTCAGCACCGGAAGCCCAGGGCGATGGCATCGAGGTGATGGCACTGGTGGCCCAACGCATCGAGGCCGACCCGGCACCGATCGCCGTAGCCGGGTGCCTGTACTTCACACGGTGAGGTCCGGCACCTTTCCGGAGCCAAGCAGGTCAGGTAGCCATTCCCGACCCTGTTCCACACTGTCTGCACCAGGAGTCAGCAAGACGCAGGCGTGGTCGTCCAATCCAGAAATCCTGCGCACGTACGATCTGTTGGATCCGGGGGAATGTCCGGTTCGCCGTGTGCGGTGAGCAATGGACGTTGGAGCACTTCTGGGCTTCAGGCGTCGTTTCCGTTCTTTCATCAGTCCCCACCGGCTTTGGTCGCGCATCCATCGCCGGTGTTGATGCGTTCGGCTAGGCTTGCGCGGATGACCACAAGGATGAACGATGAACCGCTGGCTCTTTCTGCTGTTTGCCGCACTCCCGCTCGCCGCCGGGGCGGTCGTCATTCGTGATGATGTTGACGATGCCAGGTATCGGATCGAAGGGTCCGCGTTTCCGGCATTGGCGGACATGCCCGGCGAGGGCCATGGCGTGCTCATCGCCCCACGCTGGGTGGTGACCGCGGCGCATGCCACTCCGATGGAGGGGATGGGCGCAACGATCACCATCAATGGGAGCGCGTACGGCGTCGAGCGCGTGTTCCTGCATCCCGGCTACAGGAGCATGCCCGAGGCCTTGGGCCGGGAAGCCCTGGCGACGGGAAATCCCTCCGGAATCCACGCTTTCCTGGCTGCGTCGGATGACATCGCACTGATCAGGCTTGCGACGCCGGTGGATGGTGTCAGGCCGGTAGCGCTCTATCGCGGTGCGGCGGAGGTCACTCAGGTGGTTGCATTGATAGGGAAGGGCGCCACTGGCAATGGTGCAGCAGGGCAGTGGCCGGATGGCCCGCACCGCACATCCCTACGGCGTGCCTACAATGCAGTTACCGGCGGTAACGAGCGCTACATCTGATACCGGTTCGATCCACCGCCGCACGGGCTGCCCCTTGAGGGTGTGCTTGGCAGTGGCGACAGCGGTGGTCCGCTTGGGATTCAGCCGAGATACGTGTAAAAATGCCCCATAGAATCAGATTTCCTCTTATGAATCATGAGGATGTCGGAAAAAAATGGTACCTTGTCGAGGCTATCCACGACCCCGCCCCTTTTCGCCTGACGCGGTGTCGGCAGCGGCCTGATCGGGTTTCAGCTGCACCAGTAGTTGTTCCAGTGTTTCCAGTCGTACGCCGGCACGCAAGGCCTCGATCTCGGCCTGCTCGCGGCGTTCCCGCTCCTTGGCCGCTTCGGCACGAACACTGGCCAACTCGGCCCGCGCCCTCTCCAGAGCCTGTGCGTCTTCGGCCCACCGCCCCTGCAATGCCTGATGCTCTGCGGCCATCAGCCGCAAGGCGTCCAGTTCCTTTTGCTGGACCTCGATGCCGCGGCGGACTTCGGTCAGCTCCCGCTCCAGGCGCCCGTGGCGCTCCAGCCATTGGCTGTTGTCGCGGTTGAGCTGGAGCAATTCGTGGTTCTTGGCCGTCAGGGCCTCGTTAGCCTGGCGCAGCGCGACCTGCAGTTCTTGCACCTGGTGCTCGTGGCGCCGCTGTTCCTGTTCGCGCTGCTCCTTCACCGAGGTTCGGTAGTGCTCCAGTGCGTCGCGGGCGTGGGCATGCTTTTCTTCCAGCGACTTCGCATGGGCCTCGTGCTCGCCCAGGCGGGCGGTCAGGCCGGCGATGCGCTCATTGAGTCGGGCCACCTCGGTCACCCGATCGGCCAAGGTCTGCTGGGTCGACGCATGGGCGGCGCGCTCTTCCTGCAGGATCGTCTCGGTCCGCTGCAACTGATCGCCGAGTGCGGCTGTTTTCTGCTGAGCCTGCTCCAATGCGCCCGTACGCTCCTGTAGCTGGGCCGCGAAGCGCTGCTGTGCTTCGGTGACGACGATCTCAGCCTCCTCGTGCAGGCGCCCGGCGAGCCGGCCTACTAGATCCTGCAGGGCTTCGCTGACCGCAACCTTGGCGCCCAGGCCTTGCCCTTCCTCTTCTTCCAGTTCCTTCAGGTAGCGGTGAATGGTGGTCTTGGAGCCGGTGTTGCCCAGCGCCACCCGCACCGCGTCCACTGACGGGTGCTTGCCCTGCGCCCGCAGCGTATCGCGGGCCTTCTGGATGTCGCTCTTGTACAAGCCGCCGCGTGCCATCGCCCTCTCCGACTATTTCGTAATGTATTACATACCACGTAATTACATAACAATAAAGTACGGAAGTGGTCATAACTTCGGCTATAAATTTACACGGGATAATATTGAATTATCCCGCCTGATAGCCCGCAGGCGCCTTCTGCCAGCCCTTGACCAGTACGAAACCGCTGGATCTCGGGAACTTTCTGAATTCGTCGCGCTTCCAAATGGACTCGTCCGCAGTACACTTCTTAGCGATGTCCTCGTCCTTGGCCCGTTTCGCGCGAATCCCGACCATGGCGCTCGTTCGCCATGGCACAGTGTTGTGCTGCGGGAAACGCCGATGAAATTACGCCAGTTCCGGACTCGGTCACTGCGGCTGCGCTTCGCTTGGCTGGCATTATTGGCATTGTTGTTCCAACAGGTCGCGCTAGCAGCGTATGCGTGCCCGATCAACGAGGCGCCGCCGGAACCCCGGACGATCATGGCGGGCTGCGAAGGAATGGAGATGCCCGATCCGCAGGCGCCGGCGCTATGCGACCAGCATTGTCTGCGTGACCACGTCACTAGCCAAGACATCAAGGCCCTACAGGTACCTTCACTGGCCTTGCCGCCGCTGAACTTCGCTTTGAGCGCGGCCTTGTTGCCGCCCGCCGAAGCCCAGTACTACAAAGACGTTCCTACCTGCCGGTCCGATCCACCGCCGTCGCAGCGCTTCTGTAGCCTGCAGATCTAAACCCCGACCCCAACCCGTCCTCGCGCTGCCGTTCCTGGCGGCATGTTCGTCGTTGCGTGTTCGGAGGTCTCATGTTCGCCCTTTATCCCCTGTACCGTTGGTGCAGGCAACGCCGTTGGGCCGCCTTGGTGCTGGTCCTCGGTCTGATTGCCACCCCTGCTTGGTCCGCTCCCCCCGGACTGTCCCTTGACGATGCTGTGCGACTGGCCACAGAGCGAGCGCCGATACTCGCTGCGCGTCGATCGCAAACCCTCGCCGCCCGCGAAGAAGCGGTGCGCGCGGCCGCCTTGCCCGATCCGAAGCTGACCCTCGGCCTTGCCAACTGGCCCGTCACGGGCGCCGACGCGTTCGACTTTCGCGCCGATGACATGACCATGAAGCAGATCGGTGTGATGCAGGAATTCCCCGCCCGTGCCAAGCGTCAAGCGCGCCAGGCCGTGGCTGATCGCGGCATCGAACAGGCCCAAGCACTATCAACGGCCGAGGCATCGGTCGTACAGCGAGAGGCCGCCACGGCCTGGATCGCCCTGTGGGCGGCGCAACGCGAAGTCGCCGCGCTGCAGACTCTGCGAGAGCCGGCCACTGTCGCCGTCCGCACTGCCAAGGCACGGTTAGCGAGCGGCACCACAACTGTGACCGATACGTTGGCTACGCAAGCGGCGGCGCTCGAACTGGAGAACCGAATCGATGCCGCCGAGGCAGCGCAAGAAGCGGCTCGCGCCAGTCTGGCGCGCTGGCTGGGCATGGACCCGGCGGATATCCAAACCGAGGGCGTACCGCCAGAGCTAGCGACTCTGCCTGTCGCCCCGGCCGCGCTACTGACCTCGATCGACCGTCAAGGACCGTTGCTGCCGTGGCGCTCACGCGAAGCCCTGGCCGAATCGGAAGTCGACGCGGCGATTGCTGAAAAACGCCCGGACTGGAGCCTCGGCGTGAGCTACGGTCAGCGCGATCGCACGCCAGAAGGTATGTCCCGCAGCGACATGCTAATGGTCGAGGTCGCCGTCGACCTGCCGCTGTTTGCACGCAACCGACAAGATCGCGGCGTCGCCGCCCGTCGCGCCGAGTTGGACGCGGTAGCGGCCGAACGCGAAGACGCCCGTCGTGCCCAGACCGAAACCGTGCGGCGGACCTTGGCCGAATGGCAGGGTCTGCAGAGCCAAGTGATGCGCAAGGAAACCGAAACCCTTCCGCTGGCCCGTGACAGGGCGAAGACGGCGCTGGCCCTCTACGCCGGCGGCGGCGACTTGCAGCCTTGGCTGGAGGCACGCCGCGATGAGATCGAACTGCACATCGAACATGCCCGTCACCTGGGCGAACTCGGTCGCGCCTGGGCAGCCTTGGCCTACCTGCTGCCCGAAAAGGAGACCGCACCATGACGCGCACGATGACTCGTATATCGATGGCGATTACCGCCCTCGCACTGCTGGCCGTGGGCCTGGGTGGTGGTTACTGGTGGGCGCAGCGCAGCGCTGATCACGAGATGGCAAAGGCTACTGCACCAACCACGACCGCCGAGCGGCAGGCACTGTACTGGTATGACCCGATGGTGCCGGATCAGCACTTCGACAAACCCGGCAAGTCACCTTTCATGGACATGCAACTGGTGCCGAAGTACGCCGATGAAATCGGCGTCGGCGGCGGTGGCGTACGCATCGATGCGGGGTTGCAACAGAATGTGGGCATCCGCACAGTGGTAGTCGAGATGGGTCGACTGGCCCAGAGCATACGTGTCCCCGGCACATTGGCCTGGGATCTGCGCCAGGAGTCGGTGGTCAGCGCCCGTGTCGAGGGCCTCATCGCCCGGATGCAGGTCAAGGCCCCGTACACGCAAGTGCGCCGCGGCCAGCCGCTCGCCACGCTGCTGGCGCCGAGCTGGAGCAGCGCGCTGGCAGAAGCACAGGCCTTGCGGCAGGCGCAATCATCCTCGGCGCGGGAGTTGCAATGGGCCGCGCAACAACGCCTGCGCGTGCTCGGCGTGCCCGGTGGCATGGGCCGCGACGGTAGCGTGGCGTTAAGTGCGCCCAGCGATGGCATCGTCACCGAAGTGTTGGCGCGCGAAGGCCAGACGGTCATGCCCGGCACGCCACTGTTCCGCCTCAACGGCACCACCACGCTATGGCTGGAAGCGGCGATTCCGCAGGCAAGCACGGCACAATTGCGTCCCGGCACGCCGGTCGAAGCGCTGGTTGGCGCTGTGCCGGGTCAGACCTTCGTCGGCGAAGTCGAAGCGCTGTTACCACAGGTCGATGTCGCCAGCCGCACACAGCAGGCACGCATCGTGTTGCGCAATCCAGACGGCGTGCTCGCCCCCGGCATGTTCGCCGAGGTCACGCTGCAACCGCAGGCCGGCGCGGCGATGCCGCTGGTACCGACCGAAGCACTGATCGCCACCGGCGCCGACAGCCGGATGATCGTACAGGATGCCGACGGCAGCTTCCGCCCCGTGCGCGTGCGCACCGGACGCAGCGGTGAGGGCCGCACCGAGATCCTCGCGGGACTCTCGGGTGGCGAACGTGTCGTCGTGTCCGGCCAGTTCCTGATCGATTCGGAAGCCAGCCTATCGGGCGCGCTGGAGCGCTTGGGCGACGTGCCCGCGGTAATGCCAGCCCCCCACCGGATTGATCAGGCCTCGGCGGCACCCAAGTCACGATCGTGCTCGGTGCAGTACTGGTACGACCCGATGGTCCCGGATAAGCACCTCGACCAGCCCGGCAAGTCGCCTTTCATGGACATGCAGTTGGTGCCGAAGTTCGTGCCGGGCGCGGATCCCGATTGCACCGTCCACGACGTGAAGCCGGTCGATTCGGAGGTGCAACCGTGATCGCCCGCCTGATCCACGCTAGCATCGCCAACCGCGTGCTGGTGCTGATGGCGGCTGCACTGCTCGCCATCGCTGGCGTGTGGTCGGTGCGGCAAACGCCATTGGATGCGCTGCCCGACCTGTCCGACACGCAGGTAATCATCCGCACGCAATGGCCTGGCCAGACGCCGCGCATCGTCGAAGACCAGGTCACCTATCCGTTGGCGACGACCATGTTGTCGGTGCCGGGGGTCAAGGCCGTACGCGGGTTTTCGTTCTTCGGTGATTCTTTCGTCTATATCCTGTTCGACGATGCTACCGATCTGTACTGGGCGCGTTCGCGGGTACTGGAATACCTCAGCCAGGTGCGTGATCGACTGCCGCAAGGCGTGAGCCCGGCGCTGGGGCCGGACGCGACCGGCTTGGGTTGGATCTACCAATACGCGTTGGTCGACCGCACCGGCCAACACGATCTCGGCCAACTGCGGGCATTGCAGGACTGGTTCCTGCGCTACGAGCTCAAGACCATCCCCGATGTGGCCGAGGTTGCCAGTGTCGGCGGCGCCGTGCGCGCCTGGCAGATCGTACCGGACCCGCAGGCGCTGGCCGCTCGTGGTTTGACCGTGGCGCAGCTGATCGAAGCGGTAGGCGCTGCCAACGGCGCCACCGGCGGTTCGGTCATCGAACAAGGCGAAGCCGAGCTGATGGTGCGCAGCGAGGGCTACCTGCGCAGTCAGGCCGCGTTCGAGCAGGTGCCGATCACGAGCGCTGCGGACGGCGTGCCGGTGCTGCTGGGCGATGTGGCGACCATCACCCGTGGGCCGACCTTCCGCCGTGGCATCGCCGAGTTGGACGGCGACGGTGAAGTCGCCGGCGGGGTGGTCGTACTGCGCACCGGCAAGGACGCGCTGACCGCCATTGAGAACGTCAAGGCGCGATTGAAGCAATTGCAGGCCAGCTTGCCGAAGGGCGTAGAGATCGTGCCGGTCTACGACCGCTCCGAGCTGATCCATGAGGCGGTACGCAACCTCACCCATAAGCTCGGCGAGGAGTTCCTGGTCGTCGCGCTGGTGTGCGCACTGTTCCTGTGGCATCTGCGTTCGGCGCTGGTGGCAGTGATTACGTTGCCGCTGGGCGTGTTGGCTGCCTTCATCGTCATGCACCAGCAGGGCATCACCGCCAATCTGCTGTCGTTGGGTGGCATTGCCATCGCTATTGGCGCGATGGTGGATGCGGCCGTGGTGATGATTGAGAACGCGCACAAGCATCTGGAGCACTGGCGGGGAGAGCACGGCCGCGAGCCGGAGGGGGATGCCCGCTGGCAACTGATGGCGCAAGCCGCGTCCGAGGTCGGTCCGGCACTGTTCGCCAGCCTGCTGGTGATCACGCTGTCGTTCGTTCCAGTGTTCGCGTTGCAGGCGCAGGAAGGCCGCTTGTTCGCGCCGCTGGCCTACACCAAGACCTATGCGATGGCAGCCGCGGCCGGCTTGTCGGTGACGCTGATTCCGGTGCTGATGGGTTACCTGATCCGCGGCCGCATTCGCCCTGAAGCCCAGAACCCGATCAACCGCGTGCTGATCGCCGGCTACCGGCCGGTGCTGGATTGGGTGCTGCTACATCCGCGCCTGACTTTGGGCTTGAGCGGTGCCCTTCTGGTGCTGACGCTGATTCCGTACGCCCGCGTCGGCAGCGAGTTCATGCCGCCGCTGGAGGAAGGCACGCTGCTGTACATGCCAACGGCACTGCCAGGACTATCGGCGGACAAGGCGCGCCAGCTGCTGCAGCTCTCCGACCGGATGATCAAGACCGTGCCCGAGGTCGCGCATGTGTTCGGCAAGGCGGGCCGTGCCGACACCGCCACTGACTCAGCGCCGATCGAGATGTTCGAGACCACGGTGACGTTCAAGCCGCGCGATCAGTGGCGGCCGGGCATGACGCCAGAAAGACTGCGCGCCGAACTTGACGCGGCGGTGAAAGTGCCGGGCCTGACCAATCTGTGGGTGCCACCGATCCGCAACCGCATCGACATGCTCGCCACTGGCATCAAGAGCCCGATCGGCGTCAAGGTATCGGGGCCAGATATCGACGTCATCGAGCGGCTCAGTGCCCAGGTGGAACGCGTGGCCAAGACCGTCCCCGGCGTGAGCTCGGCGTTGGCCGAGCGCGTCACCGGTGGGCGCTATGTTGATGTTCGCATCCGGCCGGACGCGGCAGCGCGCTATGGCTTGAGTCAGGCCGAACTACAACGGCTGATCGCTACCATCGTTGGCGGCGACCCCATTGGCGAGACCATCGAAGGCCGCGAGCGCTATCCGATCGTCCTGCGTTACCCACGCGTTGAGCGCGACTCGTTGGATGCGCTGGTGCAACTGCCATTGGTTGCACCGGGTGGCGTGCAATTGACGTTGGGACAGGTGGCCGACGTGTCGCTCAGCCCCGGTCCGCCCATGCTCAAAAGCGATAACGGCCGCCTGGTCGGCTACGTCTATGTCGATGTCGCCGGCCGCGATCTGGGCTCTGTAGTCGCCGACCTGCAGCAGGCCGTCGGTAAGCAAGTGCAACTTCCGCCGGGCTACGGCCTCGCCTGGTCTGGCCAATACGAATACCTGCAACGCGCCGTGGCGCGATTGCAGTGGGTCGTGCCGGCGGCGCTGGCGATCATTTTCCTGGTGCTCTGGTTGGTGTTCCGCCGCTTCGGCGAGGTCGCCATCATCCTGCTCAGCCTGCCGCTGGCATTGGTCGGCGGGCTGTGGCTGATCTGGATTCTTGGGCATGCCGTGTCGATCGCAACGATGATCGGCTTCATCGCGCTGGGCGGCGTCGCCGCCGAGTTCGGCGTGATCATGCTGCTGTACCTGCGGCAGGCTTGGGAGCATCGGCTGGCCGCAGGCGAGCCGGCCACGGTCGCCACACTGGAAGCGGCAATCCGCGAAGGCGCGGTGCTGCGCGTGCGGCCCAAGGCAATGACGGTCGCCGTGATTCTAGCGGGCTTGTTTCCGTTGTTCATTGGCAGCGGTGCCGGTTCGGAAGTGATGCAGCGCATCGCCGCGCCGATGATCGGCGGCATGGTCACCGCGCCGCTGCTGTCCATGCTGGTGATTCCGGCCGCGTTCCGCCTGCTGCAGGGTCGCGCCTTGTCCCGAACTTCACGCGCGGCACCGCCGCCGGACGTCGCGACGTGAGGCGCGTTCAATCCGCTCATTTTGAAGTTGCGGCGGCAGACCGACTGCACTGCTGCCGTACTGATCCGCAGTCCAATCAACCTTCAACCCGAGGAGATCCCTATGAAACTGACACTTATCGTTCCCACCCTGACCGCGCTGCTGCTGGCGGCCTGCTCGCAAGCGCCCAGTAGCGACACGGCTACCGCCAAGGACGCGGCCGCCGCCGATATGGCGATGCCCGCTAGTGAACACGCGCAGATGGCCGATGCGGTGAAATCTACATCGGGCGATATGGCGCAGCCGGCCAAGATCGCTTCCGCGACGGGGACGGTTGAATCCATTGCCGCTGACACAGGCAAGATCACCATCGCCCATGGCCCCGTAGAAGCACTAGCTTGGCCGGCTATGACGATGGGATTTAAAGCAACGCCAGAACAGATCGCCTCGGTGCAGGTGGGACAAAAGGTCCAATTCGAATTTCAAGCCAAGGCCATGGACGCGACCATTACCAAGATCGTGCAGCAGCAGTGATGCACGCTTCGAGAGGCGGCTTAGGCCGCCTCTCGAATGTCTTTGTGGCCTATCAGGTGTTTTAGGGCTGCACTTTGGTATCCGCGTCCCGGTGCCACCATCGGTACAACGCCGGCAACACCAGCAGCGTCAGCAGGGTCGAGGAAACGATGCCGCCGATCACCACAGTGGCCAGCGGGCGCTGAACTTCCGAGCCCGCACCGACGTTCAGGGCCATGGGCAAGAACCCAAGTGAAGCTACCAGTGCGGTCATCAGGACGGGGCGCAAGCGTCCCAGCGCACCGTCGATGATTGCTTCGATCAAGGGATCACCTTGTTCGCGCAGCTTACGAATGAAGGCGATCATGACCAGGCCGTTGAGCACGGCCACGCCCGAGAGCGCGATGAAGCCCACGCCGGCGGAAATCGACAGCGGAATCCCCCGTAACGCCAGCGCGATCACCCCGCCAGTCAGTGCCAACGGTACGCCACTGAACACGATCGCCGCATCTTTGGCCGACCCGAAGGCCAGGAACAGCAAGGCAAAGATCAGTGCCAGCGTCACCGGGACGACGACGGCCAAACGTTGGCTGGCCGAGATCAGCTGCTCGAAGGTGCCACCGTAGTCGATCCAGTAGCCCTCCGGAAGCGTCACATCTTGGCCGATGCGCGTGCGCAGCTCGCCGACGAACCCACCCAGATCGCGCTCGCGCACGTTGGCGGTGATCACCACGCGCCGCTTGCCGTTCTCGCGATTGATTTGATTGGGCCCACGCTCCACCTGGATCTTCGCCACTTCCCGCAGCGGCACCGTACGAGGCCCGCCATTGGCGCCGGCGGCCAGACGGCTGGACTCATCGACACTGGTGCTTGCCGGCAGCGGAATGGGCAGATCTGCCAGCACAGCGGGGTCTTGGCGCTGCGCTTCGGGCAGGCGCACGACCAGGTCGAAGCGGCGGTCGCCCTCGATCAACTGGCCGGCAACACTGCCCCCAATGGCGGTGGCCACCGTTTCCTGCACATCGCCCGGGTTCAGGCCATACCGTGCCAATGCCGCCGGATCTGGCGTGATGGTCAGCAGCGGCAGGCCGGAGACCTGCTCGGCCTTGACGTCTTCGGCGCCGGGGACGCTGCGCATGACCCGCTCGACCCGACTGGCCAGGCGCGTCAGCTGGTCCAGGTTGTCGCCATAGACCTTGACGGCCACGTCCGAGCGGACGCCGGAGATCAACTCGTTGGTGCGCATCTGGATGGGCTGGGTGAACTCGTAGTTGCTACCGGGGATTTCCTTGGCCGCCGCCTCCAGCTCTTCCACCAGCTCGGCCTTGGGCTTGCGCGGGTCGGGCCACTGGTCGCGGGGCTTGAGCATCAGGAAGGTGTCGGCCATCGACGGCGGCATAGGGTCGGTGGCCACCTCGGCGGTGCCGATCTTGGAAAAGATATTGGCCACCTCCGGGAACTGGGCCAGGCGCTTCTCCAGCGTCTCCTGCATGGCCACCGACTGCTCCAGGCTGGTGCCGGGAATACGCATGGGTTGCAAGGTGATGTCGCCTTCATCCAGGCTCGGCACGAATTCCGAACCCAGGCGGGTGGCCAGCACGCCACAGCCCACCACCAGCACGGCCGCGCCTGTCAGCACCACGACCCGGCTCCGCAGTGCCCAATCCAGCAGCGGCGTATAGCGGGCGCGCGACCAGCGCATCAGCCAGTTGTCGTGTTCGGCGACGCGGCCGCGCAGGAAGGTGGCAATCGCCGCCGGCACGAAGGTCAGCGACAACACCATGGCACCGGTCAGGGCCAGCACCACCGTGATCGCCATCGGGTGGAACATTTTCCCTTCCACCCCTGAGAGCGCGAAGATCGGCAGGTAGACCGCGGCGATGATGCCCAGGCCAAACAGGCTGGGACGGATCACCTCGGCGGTGGCCGAGGCGGTCAGGTCAAAGCGCTCTTCATCGTTGAGCTGGCGGCCCAGCGCGTGCTGCGCCTCCCCGAACCGGCGCAGGCAGTTCTCGATGATGATCACCGCCCCGTCCACGATCAGGCCGAAGTCCAGCGCACCCAGGCTCATCAAGTTGCCCGATACGCCGCCACGCACCATGCCGATGATGGTGAACAGCATCGCCAGCGGAATCACCGCCGCAGTGATCAACGAGGCGCGCACATTGCCCAGCAGCAGGAACAGCACCACCACCACCAGCAGCGCGCCCTCGATCAGGTTCTTGGATACCGTGGCGATGGTGCGGTCCACCAGCGCGGTGCGGTCATAGACGGCCTTGGCATGCACGCCCGGGGGCAAGCTGGCGTTGGCGGCGTCCAGCTTGGCCGCGGCCGCCTGGGAGACTTCCCGGCTGTTGGCGCCGAACAACATGAAGGCGGTACCGACCACGACCTCGTGGCCATTCTGGGTGGCCGCGCCGGTACGCAGCTCCTTGCCTTCGCCGACGCTGGCCACATCGCGCACCCGGATGGGCACGCCATCGCGGCGGTCCAGCACGATGTTGCCGATCGCCTCCAGATTGGCCAGCTGGCCGGGCACGCGCACCAGGAACTGCTGTCCATTGCGCTCGATGTAGCCGGCGCCAATGTTCTGGTTGTTGCGCATGACAGCAGCGACCACGTCATTCAACGTAAACCCCAAGGCCACCAACTGGGCTGGATCCGGGGTGATGTGGATCTGCCGCTCAAAGCCGCCGATGGTGTTGACCTCGGTAACGCCAGGCGTGGTGCGCAGCTGCGGCCGGATCACCCAGTCCTGCAGGGTGCGCAGGTCCGTGGCGGTGTACGGGGTGCCGTCGGGCTTGCGAGCGTTGGGCTCGGCCTCCACGGTGTACATGAAGATCTCGCCCAGCCCGGTGGAGATCGGCCCCATTTCCGGGTCCAATCCGTCGGGCAGCTGGGAGGCGATCTGCTGCAGGCGCTCGGCGACCTGTTGGCGGGCAAAGTACAGGTCGGTGCCGTCCTTGAACACCACGGTGACCTGTGAGAGCCCGTAACGCGACAGCGAGCGGCTGTAGTCCAGCTTGGGCAAGCCGGCCATGGCCGTTTCAATGGCAAAGGTGACCCGTTGTTCGGCCTCCAGCGGCGAATACCCCGGGGCCTGGGTGTTGATCTGGACCTGGACGTTGGTGATGTCGGGTGTGGCGTCAATGGAAAGGTGACGGTAGCTCCACACGCCCAGCGCAACCAGCGCAGCGGTGAGCACCAGCGTCAGCCAGCGATGGCGGATGGACAGCCCAATGAGGCGTTCGAGCATGGCGGGCCTCATTCCTCTTCCACGGTGGACTTTTCGATGTCGGCCTTGATCAGGAAGCTTTGGGCCACCACCACCTGTTCACCGGCCTTGAGGCCTTCCAGCACTTCGGCGCGTTCGGCATCGCGGCGCCCCAGCTTTACCGGCCGGGTGTGGTAGGTTTCGCCCTGCTGCACGTAGACCACGTCCTGGTCCTCTGCGGTCTGCAGCGCCGTGATCGGCACCACCAACGCGGCCGATTGGCGATCCACGGTGACCCGCGCCTTGACCGCCGACCCCGGCCGCCACAGGCCATCGGTGTTGGCCACCGTAGCGCGCGCAATGGTGCTTTGGCTGGCGGTGGCGGTGCCGGGCAGGACGCGCTCCAAGGTGGTCTGTGCGGTGACGCCATCGCTCAAGCGGGTAACCGTCACCGGCACGCCAGCACCGATGTGCTGGGCGTCGGCGCCGAAGATGTGCAGGTCCACCCACAGCGTGGACAGGTCGGCGACCTCGAACAGCGGCGCGCCCTCAACGGCTGCCATGCCCACAGCGGCCGTACGCGCCATGACCACGCCACTGATCGGCGCGGTGACGGTATAGGTCGTCAGGCTCAGGTTGCTCTCCACGGTGGCCAGTGCCTGGCCGGCCCGGACCTGATCACCCACGCCCGCTCGCACGGAGCGGACCGGTCCGGGGAAGCGTGCCGTGACCTGCGCGATGCGCCCGTCGATCGGTGTCAGCAGCCCTTGCACCTCATGCTCATCGGCAATCTCACCGGGGCCTGCCGGTGCGACCTGGATACCCGCCGCCTGCGCCGCCTTGGCGGCAATCTTGGTTTCCAGCGGCGCCTCCTCGTGCTCGCCGTGTTCTTCGCCCTCAGCGGCGGCGCCGCTCTCGGAGGCTTCGTTGGGGGCCGACGCGTTGCAGGCGGCCAGCATCAGGGCCATGCCCAGTGCGGTCCAGGAAAAGCGATTCATGGGGTTTCTCCAATGGATGCGGCCGACGGCGGCGTTACAAACGCCTGGCCGGTCAGTCGTTGAATTTCGATCAGGGCGCGCTGCGCATCGAGCGCCACGTCCAGCTGCTGCTGGGCCATGGCCGTGCGTTCGGACTGCAACTGTGCCCATTCCAGGTAGCTGATCGCGCCGGCGCGATAGGCGCGCTCGGCGGCTTGCTCAGCCCGGGTCAGCTTCGGCAGCACCTCGCCTTGCAGCCGTGCCACCTCGGCCTGCGCCACCGTATAGCGGCCATGGGCCTCAACCAGCGTGGAATACAGCGACAGGCCCTTGGCCTCGCGTTCGATCGTCAGAACCTCCAGCTCGGCTTCGCCCGCGCGGATCCCCGGCTGTGCGCGGCTGCGGCTGCCCAGCGGCATGGACAGGCTGGCCACCAGCGCGGTGTCGTCGGTCTCCTGCAGGCGGCGCACGCCGAGCTGCCAGGACAGGTCCGGTGAGGCCGCCGAACGCACCAGCTGCAGTCGTGCCTGCGCGATCCGGCCGGCGTCGGCAAACTGCGCCAACTCGGGAGTGCGCTCCAATTCCTCGGCCAGCGTCTGCATAGACGCGATCGCCGGCAAGGCCATGGGATCGGCCGCCGCCACCTCGAAGCCGGGAGCCCGTTCGCCCCACAGTGCGGCCAGGTGCTGACGGGCGGCGATTCGCTGCTGCTCGGCGCGATCACGGGTCAACTCTGCGCGCGCCAGCGCCGCCTGCGCGGTCAGCAGCACCGACTCGGGCGACGCGCCAGCCTGCAGGCGCTGCCGGGCAGCGGCCACGGTTCGCTGGCGCTGGCCAACATCCATGTCCGCCAAGCTGCGTTGCCGGTCGGCACCGACAACGGCCAAATAGCGCTGCGCCGTCTCGGCGAGCAGGTCCAGCCGCCCGGTCTCGCGCTGCACGGCCAGTGCATCAATCCGGCTTTGGGCCAAGGTGCGGCGGGCGTCGAGCTTGCCGCCGCGCTCCAGGACCGAGCTCAGGCTCAAGGTCAACTCCGCGCTGTCCAGGCCACGGGCCGCGCCCGTGCCTAAGGCATTTTCGACCTCGGCACCGACCGTCCACGGTGGGCGCTGCACCGCCTGATCGCGCTCGGCAGCGAGCACGGTGGCCCGCGCATCGACCAGGCGCAGCTCGGGGTGGGTTTGGGCCACGCGCGCGAACGCGTCTTCCAAGGTCATCAACTCGGCGGCCGCCGCCGGCGTCGTCACCGCGCCGCCCAACAGCAGCCATGCGGCTATAGCCGCCAATCGCACATGCATGGAAGTACTCCGAAGGTTCTCGATATCGACAGGGGCCCGGCGCATGCCGGCCGACCTCACCCTGCGATCGGCGGTCGGAATGGCGCAATCGGGTGTGCGTGCGGATACGTCGGCGTATCGGCGTTCAGTACGGGCAAATACCGGCCGATGTCCGCCACGGCCAGCAGGATCTCAGGGGCCGGCACGGCTTGGCCGCAACACAGCACCAGCTGCTGAAGCCGGTGCAGGGCAACGTCTATGCCACGCTCGGCAGCTGGCGGCGACACTGCCGGGCCGCGGTCGGCAGTGGCCAGATGGGTTTGAACATGTAGCTCGCCGACCATTGCCAGCACCGGCTGCGCCACCAGACCCACGGCCAAGTGCGCCAGCAGGAGCCAGCGCAGGCCAGAACCCAGCCAGCCAAGCCTGGTCATGCAGCCGTCTTGCGCGCGTCGGCACGTGCCCGGCGGGCATCACCCAAGATCTCGAAGGCCTCCTTGATCACGTACAGGCCGATCAGGGCGCCGATCACGAAATCCGGGAACGGACTGGCCAGCCACCAGACCAGCAGGCCGGCCAGGACCACGCCAACATTGGCGACCACATCAGCCCGGGTGAACAGCCAGGTGGCTCGCAGATGCACTTCGCCGGACTTCAGCGGCGCCAGCATGCGCAGCACGGTCATATTGACCACCAGCGACAGCAGGGCGGTCCCGATCATCCAGCCACTGACCGGCTCGGCGCCGAACATTACGCGACGGCCGACCTCGACCAACACGCCCACCCCCAGTACCAGCAGTACGCTGCCGCTGACCCACGCGGCATTGGCCTTGAAGCGGGCTGTGCGCCCGATGGCGACCAGGCCAATGGCATAGGCAGTGGCGTCGGACAGCATGTCCAGGGCGTCGGCCAGCAGGCCGGTGGAATGGGCAATCCAGCCGGCAATGCCGCCGATCACGGCCATCGCTGCATTCAGCACCAAGGCGATGCAGAGGATGCGCCGCTCCTCCTTGTTCTTGGCTTCGTGGTGGCACCCGCAATCACTCATGTCATGGTCCTCTGCTGTGTTGTTTCATTGCTTGTTTGCGCCTGGTCGCCTGCGTACACCGGAACGGGCATTGGCGAGGAACCCCACGATGGCGGCGGTGCCTACCAATACCTGCGCCAGCAGCGACTGCCAGGTGGGATACAGGCCGATCCATTCGATGCGCGGCAACGCGAGCGGTGTTTGAGATATCCAGCCCGCTTCCTGCAACGCGGCCACGCCTTTACCGATCAGGATGACCGCCATCACCGCGATGAGAATCGAGCTGATCGAAAAGAACCGGCCAATCGGCAGCCGCCTGCTCATGCGCAGCATCCAATACGCCACCGCAGCCAACACCGCGATTCCCGCCACCAAGCCTGCGAGGATGGCGGTGGACGCCTGATCGCTCCACATCGCGATGTAGAACAAGATCGACTCAAACACCTCGCGGTACACCGCGACAAAGGCCAGCATGAACAGCAAAACAGCCGAGCGCCGTGTCAGCGCAGTCGTCAGCTTGGCGTGCAGGTACTCCTGCCACCGTCCTGCAAGGCTCTTTTGGTGCATCCAGATGCCTACGCTGAGCAGGACAGCGGCAGCGAACAAGGCCGAGACGCCCTCAGTGACCTCCCGGTTCGCACCGCTGATATCGACGAAGTAAGTGGCCACTGCCCAGGTCGCTGCGCCTGCCAACAACGCGCAGATCCAACCCGCATGCACATACGGCAACACATCCGACCGCTCGGCTTTACGCAAGAATGCCACGATGCCAATCACGATCAGCAGCGCTTCCAGTCCTTCGCGTACCAGGATGGTAAAGCTGCCCAGAAACGCGGTACTGGCCTCTATTCGGGTGTCCTGCAGCGCCACGTCCGCCCGATCAAACAGCTGGGCAATTTGCGCCGCCTGCACGGCCACGTCAGCCGCCGGGGCGTGCTGATCCAGCTGCGCGCGGTAGCCTGCCATGGCCGTTTCGATCTCTCGCAGCAATGACGGATTGCGCGTGGCCAGCGTCGGCTCAAGTGGCTCTACACCATCAAGATAGGACGAGAGCGCAAGCTTTTTGGCTTGGGCCAGGTCCTCAGCAGCGTAAGCGCGCTGGCTGGCGGCCAGTCGCTGCCGCGCCACCGCAAAGCGATCGGCTCCTGGTGCCGCTTCGTTAACAGCCTGTGGCTGCGAACGCAGGTAGGCGATGATCGCGTTTGCCTGATCGGCGGGCATCGTGGTGGCAAGATCGGCCTCTCGCGTGCGTGTCAGCGCTTCGAGCGAGGGAATGTGCGTATGGGCCTCGGCACTGGTGCGCCATAACGCCTCACCTTGAGCCTTGGCTTGCGAGGAGTACCCCAAGCTGCCCACATAGAATGCCAACGCCCAGCGATCACTTTCTGATAGCCCAGAGAAGCTGACCATGCCGGTACCCGGCACACCCTGGGAAATGACCTCGTACAACGACAGCGGGGTGCGCTGCGCGGCGCGAGTGGCATCGGTGAACGCGATCGGCGGCGGCCTTAACGCTTGCGCGGTGGGGCCATCACCGTGACCTGTGGGGCCGTGGCAGGCCGCGCAATGCTGGCTGTAGATGGACGCGGCCTGGGAGGTCCTCGGCGGGCTCGCCGGAACAGCGCCGATCGGGTAGCGAGCCAACAGCGCCGTGCCGAGCCCGCGCGCCAACGTTGCCACTTGCGTAGGGTCGGCCTTCTCTGCGACTGCCTGGACCAGGAGTTCGGCCTGGGCCGTCAACTCGTGCTGGTTCTGGCCACCGGGCAATGCTGCCAGCTGACTGCGCACCGCGCCCGCAAACTCGCGCATTTCGGCGTATTCACTGGGGGCAATAACGCGGCCGGCCTGGACCGCGCCGGGGTAGTCGACCGCGATGTAATCGAGCATCTGCCACGTTTGGCGCAGGTCTGCTGCGGCGGGCTCCGCCTGAGCGGAAGCGGGCAAAACCCAGCCGATCAGCAAGGCAATCAGGCAGTAGCGAATCAAGGCGATGGGCAGTGGCATTGTCGTCACACGCGGCGGCGCTGCCGGAGTGGCGGCGGGTACGGGTACAGCGTAAAGTCCGTAGCCGCTACGGAGTCAAGCGTACTACGAATGAAACTAGTGAGGCTGCCGACACCAGCAAGGGACATCTGTCGATCATCCGCTACTACGAGCAGATCGTCCCACTGCAGCGTCTGCACGCTCGGGCAGGCGCTACCGCCGTATGCGCCTGCCTACATCGGCGGCTGCGCTTGGGCGTCGGGGAGCTGAGGTTCCACCTAGCGAACTCACGGCACATAGCGGGTTTTGGGCGAGATATGCAGCCGGTCCATGTTCAAGCGTTGCCCTGAATAACCGGCTAGATCTCTTCCCCAAGTAGCGCCTTCATCTGCGCGATTTCAGCACGTTGAGAGTCGACGATTTCGTTGCATAGCGCCTGGAGTTCAGGATCACTTAGGTTTGTTTGCTCGCACATCAAGATTGCGCCGGCATGATGGGGGATCATTGACCGTATGAATTGACGGTCGCTGACGGCTGCCTGCTCGCGGATGCCAATCCAACATGCGGCCATGAAGAACAATGCGCCGAGGCAAAGCAGGACGTTCCACCTACGATTCGGATACATGGTGGACATCAGCACAATTTCGATGAGCAACATCGGAGAAGCCATCAATCCTGCCATGTAGAACTGGTTGACGTTTCCGTAGACATTCTCCCAACGATCCACCATTGCGTACATGAATGCGTACATCACCAAGAACGAAAGCACCATCATGACGATCAGGCGGGCGTAGTGGCTTCGATGGTTCATGGAAGGAGGGTGATTCGACATCGAATTGCTCCTGATTGAGGGCGGCGCAGGGGCGATTTTTCTCCCCTGCGCGCGTCAATAACTACATGGTCTTGCCAGCTGCAAATTCTGCCGAACTCAAGGAGCCGTTCTTGTCGAGGTCAAGCATGCCGAAATGCGGCGCGAGTTTGTGCTTGGCCATCTCCGCCTTCGAGAGTTTGCCATCCCTGTTCGCGTCCAGCGCAGTGAATTCGCCGGGTGCCGCATCCTGTTGGCCATGACCGCTATGTTGTTCTTTATCGTTGTGGTCCATCATCTTGCTGTGGTCCATCTGGTCGTGCTGCATCTGGCTGTGTTCGGTTTTGGGTTGGGTCGTTGGGGGAGGAGTGGATTGATCCGCGGCCATGGTGGGACCGGCAATCAAGGAGAGTGTCAGCAGGGAAAGTGGGGCAACGCGTTTCATGGGAAATCCTAGGAGAAAAGAGCCGTCAGTGATGAGAGGATGTACCGCGCACCGGCTCAGCGTGGCGGTCATCGGGTGAAGGGAGCTCAGGGGTGCTGGTTCTCGCCAACCGCAACGCGTTGGTCACCACTGAAACCGAGCTGAGGCTCATCGCCAGGGCGGCGATCATTGGGCTGAGCAGTAGCCCAAAAGTCGGGTACAGCGCTCCGGCTGCGATTGGCACCCCGATAGCGTTGTAGATGAAGGCGAAACCCAGGTTCTGCTTCATGTTGGCGACAGCTGCAGTGGAGATGGCTCGCGCCTGCACGATCCTGCGCAGGTCTCCCTTGACCAACGTTACCTGTGCACTGGACATTGCCACGTCAGTCCCAGTGCCCATCGCAATACCGACATCGGCTGCAGCCAGCGCGGGCGCATCGTTTATTCCGTCGCCGGCCATTGCTACGCGGCGGCCTTGCGCCCGCATTTGCTTCACCAGCGCGACCTTGTCCTGCGGACGCACTCCGCCTCGCACATCCTCGATGCCGAGCGTGCGCCCCACCGCTGCGGCTGTTGCCAGTGCATCACCCGAGGCCATGACCAACATCAGGCCCTCGGCACGCAGCGCGTCCAGCGCCGCCGATGTGGTGGGCTTGATTGGATCTGCGACAGCGATCGCGCCAGCCAGTCGCCCGTCAACAGCGAGGTACATCACGCTTGCCCCCTCCTTGCGCAGGTTCTGGGCGGGTTCAAGCACGGGCGCAATGTCTGCACCAGTCGCTTCCATCAGCGCCTGATTGCCCAGTGCAATCATGTGGCCATCAACACGGCCACGCACACCTTGACCGGTGATGGATGCGAAATCGTCCGTTGCGGACAAGGCCAGACCGCGCCGCCGGGCTTCGGTCAAAATCGCCTCGGCCAACGGGTGCTCGCTGCCCTGCTCAAGGCTGCCAGCAAAGCGCAGCAGCGTGTCGCCATCGTATCCGGCGGCAGAAATAGAATCCCTGAATGCGGGGCGCCCTTCGGTCAGGGTGCCTGTTTTGTCAACGATCAGGGTGTCGATAGTGCGCAGTTGTTCTATGGCCTGTGCGTCGCGGAACAGCACACCTGCCTGGGCCGCACGCCCCGTGGCAACCATGATCGACATGGGCGTGGCCAGGCCCAGTGCACAGGGACAGGCAATGATCAGTACCGACACGGCATTGAGCACCGCATAGGTCCATGATGGCTCCGGTCCGAACAGGCCCCAGACAAGCAAAGTCAGCACGGCTGCACCCAGCACGGCCAATACGAACCAGTACGCAACTTTGTCCGCCATGCGCTGCATGGGCGCACGCGAGCGCTGCGCCTGGGCAACGAGTTGCACGATCTGCGCCAGCACGGTGCTGGAGCCTACTTGGTCGGCACGGACGATCAGGCTGCCGGTGCCATTGAGAGTGGCGCCAATGACACGCTCCCCCGGCATCTTCTCAACCGGAATAGGCTCACCAGTCAGCATTGACTCGTCGATGCTTGAGCGACCTTCATCCACAGTGCCGTCCACCGGCACCTTCTCTCCGGGGCGAACGCGCAAGCGGTCGCCCACGTGGACGTGTTCGAGCGGAATGTCTTCTTCGCTGCCGTCCGCCTTCACCCGCCGAGCGGTCTTGGGGGCCAACCCCAACAGCGCTTTGATCGCCGCCGACGTCTTGGAGCGTGCTCGCAGTTCGAGGATTTGGCCGACCAGAGTCAGGGATACGATGACCGCAGCCGCCTCAAAATAGACCCCCACTCGACCGTGCTCGCGGAACGACACCGGGAACAGGCCTGGAGCTATGGTCGCTACCACGCTATAGAGGAAGGAGGCCCCGACGCCAATGCCGATCAGGGTCCACATATTCGGGCTGCGGTTGCGGATCGACTGCACGCATCGTTCGAAGAAGGGCCACGCTGCCCACAGGACTACCGGGGTACTCAGAGCAAATTCCAGCCAGGTCCGTGATCTGACAGTGAGGATGCCCAGACCTGGCCCGAACATGGCCAAGACAAGTACCACCAGCGTCAGTGGCAATGTCCACCAGAAACGTCGGGAGAAATTACGCAGCTCAGGATTCTCTTCGTCGTCCAGGCCCGGCATCTCCGGTTCCAATGCCATGCCGCAGATCGGGCACGTCCCCGGGTGGTCCTGGCGAATCTGCGGGTGCATGGGGCAGGTGTAGATCGCGCCCGCCGGCACGAGCTCCTCATCGATGCTGGCCTTGGAAACTTCGGGTGACAAGTATGTGCCTGGATCGGCCGTGAAGCGCTGTCGGCAGCGGGCCGAACAGAAGTGATAGTCCATGCCGTTGTGGGTGGCATGATGTACCGCGGTCTGCGGATCGATCTGCATCTCGCAGACCGGGTCAACAACCATTGCCGGAGCGCCGGGCGCGCGGCCGGTTGCAGACTTGGATTGGGTGTCGCCCCGCGATGCCACACCCGTATGGTGGTGATGAGGGTCGTGCGGATTCATGACTGCATTTCTCCGACGGATTTCAGAATTGGACCGCAGGTTGCCGCAGTCTCAACCAGACCACGTTCAACGAGGCGCTTGGGTCCGCTGCAAGCGCCAGCCTCCTTGGTCAGTAAACTCCGCACTTTGTGACAGGTCCGTTAGCGCTTGGGCCTGGAGGACCAGTGGATATGGGCGATTCGCCAGCCCTGCGAAGTACGCTCAAGCACCATGGTTTCGGTGCTCAGCAACGCCATCGGCTTCCCATCTTTCGTCGCGTGCAGTTCACTTTCGCTACCGACCCAGGCTAGATCGCCTCGCGCGTGGGCGGTGCGCCGGAGAACTTCCACATGGGCGGTCTTCAGAAACGCTGCATCGTGTGTAGCGTGACCATCCAGGTATTCCTTGCGAGAGCGCTCGGCGCCACCGTTCTCGAGGATCAAAACATCATCGACCAGGAAGGCCCCGGCCCGGTCAAGGTCACCGGTCTGCAGGGCTGTAGAGAATTGCTCGACGATAGCTACTGCTGGCTGTGCTTCGGGCGCAATGGCAGTGGTCGCTGTTGTCGAATTCTTCCCCTCATGCGCATGCAAAAGGCCTGGGATCGCCACTAGCAGAAGCAGGCTCAAGCTCCTCATCAATCGCATAGTCATGCGTAGCTCCAGTTCAGTGGGTCAATGTTTATGGTTATGGCCGTCATCAGCCGATTGGGACGATTCCGTACCCTGCATGGACATGCCATCGTGCGGATTCTTAGAGGGGTCAGATGCTGTCGGCGTTGTCGGTGCCTGCGGAGAATGGGTGTGGGACTTGCCATCGGCATGGACGTGGGTTGGTGCTGCAGGAGCGTCAGCCTTGCCTGCACTTTCCTGGGCGGTCATGCCGTGGCCTTCCGCGTGCGCCCCTTCCGGATGTGCTTCACCTTCACCATGGTGATCGGCCTCGGCTTCATCGTGGTGGTCCTTGCCTCCGTCCGCATGGGCGTGCCCGCCGGTTTCACCGCCCCCGTGAGAATGACCTCCGCTACTACCTACAAGCGCGTCGTACTGCGTCTTGTCGAGCTTCGGCAGTTCCTGCAGGAATGCGGCCATGTTCCAGATGTAGTCATCGCCCATGCTTTTGCCCCAAGCAGGCATGCCACTGGCCTTGACACCATGCTTGATGACCCAGAACGCCTCGGCTGCATCAATGGTCTCCTTGGTCAGGTTCGGCGGGGACGGGTACAGGCCTTTGCTCAGCTCGGTCTCTGCGGCGCCAGGTGACAAATGACAGCCGGTACACATCGCGTTGTAGTTTCCCGCGCCCTGCCGGATTCGCTCTGGATCATTCAGATCTGCAGGCACCTCCAGCTTGGTGGCCCGTGCTGAAATCGACTGCTTCCGCGCCGCCTCCAGCAGGGCATAGACGGGGCGCGTGTGTGGATCGTCGGCAGCCACATTATAGATTCCGGAGTACACAACACCGGCGGCGCCGATAGCCAGAACGGCGAGCGCGATGCCGGTAATAAGCAGAGTCTTTTTGTTAGCGGTGGTTGTCATGAATTATCTCTTCAGAACCAAGTGCGTAGACCGACGACAATGCGAGTATCGTCAGCGCTTTCCAATTCGTTACGACGCAAGTCGGCTGTGTTGCCCAAGGCGCGCTCGTGAACCAGGCCAATGTACGGCGCAAATTTGCGGGTGAACTCGTACCGAAGACGCAATCCAAACTCGGCGGTACTGAGTCCTGCGCCGATGCCGCGCGCCGGGTCGTTCTTCCCGTACGCCTCGATTCCGACCATGGGTTGAAGAATCAGGCGATTGGTGAGAAGTAGTTCGTACTCGGCCTCGAAGCGTGCCCCAAACTGGCCGCGCTCCCCAAAATAGGCTGTTGCCTCGACCTCGAACTTCTGCGGAGCAAGACCCTGCACGCCTATGGCTGCGAATGTTTGTGCCCGTCCTGGCTTGAAGTCCTGGCGCACACCAGCCACCAAGTCCCACCAGGTGGCTATGCTTCGCCCGTAGAGCAGCTCAAGGTCTGCTGCCTCAGTGCGCCCATCGCTGCGTTCACCCTCGCTGCGCAACCAGAGACGGTTGAGGTCGGTACCGATCCAGCCCTGACCTTCCCACGCAAGTCCGGTCCCTGGATCTGCATCCCAGGCCTCCAAGCGGTCCAGCAACATATAGCTGTGGATCGCGTTGTCACCCGTGGCGTGCCCCTCCGAAGGCGCCACCGCTGCAGCACGATCGACGTCGGTGACAACAGGGATTGGTGTGCGTGGCATGGTCGAGGACGGAGCATCGTGGACCATCTTTGAATGGTCCATGGCGTCAGTGGCCATGTCGCCTTCTTGCATGGACGACATATCATGATCCATGCCTTTTGGCTCAGGCGTCTCGTGCTGCATGCCCGAGTGATCAGTGCCGCGCTTGGATGCATTTGGGCCAGACGTCTTGGACGCGTCAGCTTGGGGCTCGGGTTTAGGCGCCTCGGGCATTGTCATGGAAATTTTCGAGTGATCCATGGTCTGTCCGAACGCGGGTGATGCCAATGCAACCGCGATGAGCAGGGTGAATGCCGACCTCGTCGGCTTCATCTGGTTTTTCATCAGGTTATTCCTCCACCCGCACGGCGCGCATCATGCCGGCTTCCATGTGAAACAGCAGATGGCAGTGGTAGGCCCAACTGCCCAGCGCATCAGCTCGCACTCGATAACTGCGTCTGCTACCGGGGGGCATATCTACGGTGTGCTTGCGAACCATGAAGTTGCCCTGATCGTCCTCCACGTCGCTCCACATGCCGTGCAAGTGGATTGGATGGGCCATCATCGTGTCATTGACCAACACGATGCGCAGGCGTTCACCGTAGTTCAATCGCAGTGGTTCGGCGGCCGAGAATTTGACCCCATTGAACGACCAGGCGAATTTCTCCATATGCCCGGTGAGGTGCAGCTCGATGTCGCGGCCCGGATCTCGGCCGTCAGGATCCTCAAAAGCACTTCGGAGCATCGAATAAGACAGCACCTTGCGACCATTTCCACGCAGGCCGTTGCCTGGATCGTCTAAGCGAGAGGTCGGCTTCATTGCCTGGTTATCAACCAATGGGTTGCCGGCCTCTCCAACGGGGTGCGACTGCATATCGCCGCCCATATCCATGCTTCCCGTGGACATGTCCATGCCGGCCATTGCATGGCTCTGCATCCCCCCCATGTCGTGCCCGGCATGGGGATCGTCCGTAGTGTCAGACATCTTCTTGTCGCCGCTACCGCTGTTCATTTCGGCCATGGCTCCGTGCGCCATGCCCATGTCCGCCATGGTCAGGATCGGGCGCGGATCGAGCTCTGGCACCGGTGCTCGCAGGCCTTCGCGGACGGCAAGGGTGCCGCTGACATGACCGGTTCGCCCTGAGTCCTGAGCGAATATGGTGAAGGCATCCTGGCCGCTAGGCTCTACGATCACATCGAAGGTTTCGGCTACCGCGATGCGGAACTCGTCGACCGTCACCGGGTGCACATACTGGCCGTCAGCGGCGACCACCGTCATCTTCAGGCCAGGAATGCGGACGTCGAAATACGTCATTGCAGAGCCATTGATGAAGCGCAACCGTACCTTCTCGCCGGAACGGAACAGGCCGGTCCAATTGCCCAGCGCGGTTGTGCCGTTCATCAAGTACGTGTAGGTGTTGGCATTCACATCTGAAAGATCAGTGGGCGTCATCCTCATCGAGCCCCACATGCGACGGTCGGCCAACGTTGCCTTAAGACCGTCTTGTTGGGCATCGCGGAGGAAGTCGCCTACGGTGCGCTTGTAGTAATTGTCGTGGTCGGCCATTTTTTTCAATCGCGCAAACAGCGCGTCGCCGCTCAGGTCGGTCCAATCACTGAGCATCACCACGTAGTCGCGGTCGAAGGCAAAGGGTTCCGGTTCGATCGGATCTATCACCAGCGGGCCGTATAGACCTGCCTGTTCCTGAGTGCCTGAATGACTGTGGTACCAATAAGTTCCGCCTTGCTGAACCGTAAAGCGGTAGTGATAGGCATCACCACGGTTGATGCCGTGGAAGCTCAGGCCTGGGACGCCGTCCATGTTGGCTGGCAACAAAATCCCATGCCAGTGGATAGAGGTCTCACTACCGTGAATGGACCCGACAGGCAATGCGTTGGCCACCCGCAGATTGACCGTAGTACCTTCACGCCAGCGCAGAAGCGGTGCAGGCAGCGACCCGTTCACCGTGATTGCCGAACGGGCGCGTCCGGTGAAGTTCACCGGAGTTTCGCCGATCGTCAGGTCAAACTCGGTCCCACTAAGGACATTGAGCTGGCCGGCCCCCTTCAGGGCCCAGCTTGATTTTGGCCAGAGGCCGAGCCCAGCAAATGCGCCACCGGCAGCAAGACCCTGAACAAAACGGCGACGCGATACGCTTCGCCGGTCATCGACGGGATCGAAAGACATGGGACACTCCAAGCATCGAGGATGCCCGCGCGGCGGGCACAGAAACGCTCTTCCCCAATAAGGGGACGACATGCTCTATCAAGGCGCCTTAGGCACCTGAAGCAATTAGCCGATGGGAGGTCGGATCAGATGAGGCAGCGCCGGCGATGGACGACCGACGGCCAGAAAGCGCTGGACTGGGTCACGCACCACATCCATTGGCACTAGTGCGAATACAACAGGAATAGACGCACAGGCCTGTACGCATGCGCAGCGGCAGGCACTCAACTTGCAGCAGTCTGACGCGGTGTGGTCGCCACGATGGCGTGGCGCCTGGGGCGATTTCACTTCCTGGCTGTGCCCCTTTGCCGCGGCAATATGGCGCTGTGCGCAAGCTGGATCTTCATTAGCCAGTGCCACTGATATCGCTTCGCTGGCGCCTTGCGTATGGAAGGCCGAACCCATCATGTGCACGGAAGACGCAGCCGAACTCGTCCCATTCAGGATGAGGGCTAGAGCCAGCACAACACGAAAGAGGATGGGATGCCACATTCGGCAAAGGATACCCGATTGTTGTGATGGCGGGATGCAAGCCCTAATTGGAACCTCAGTGCAGGTTGAGGCGCGGACCAAGCCACGTGCTTGACGGCCCATCACCCAAGATCTCGCCTGCTGCCTTGATCACAAGCAGGCCGAAACATTTCCACGGCAATGGCCAGCAGGGCACCGGAATGGACCATCCAGCCGACAAATGCTGCCGATCACTGCCATAGCCACGCCGCTGGTATGGCAGCGCCAGTGAGGGTAAAGTCCGTAGTTACTACGGAGTCAAGCGTACGAATGAAGATCAGTGAGGCCGCCGACGCCAGCGGGTGCCACCTGGAGACGATCCGCTATTACGAGCGGATCGGCCTGCTGCCGCGCCCGGGGCGCTCGGGCAATGGCTACCGGGTCTATGGCCCGGCAGACATCGAGCGGCTGCGCTTCATTGCGCGCGGCCGGGACCTAGGCTTCAGCCTGGAGGAGGTCCGTAGCCTGCTGCAGCTGGCCGGCGATGAGGAGCTTTCGTGCGGGGACGTGGATCGGCTGGCCCGCAGCCATCTGGTCGACGTTCGCGCACGCATGGCCGATCTGCAGCGCATGGCCAGCGAGCTGGAACGGGTGATTGCCAGTTGCAATGGCGGCCAGCGGGCCGAATGCACCATCCTGTCGACCCTGCGCCAGCCGACCTCCGTGGAGGCCACGCGCCAGTGACCGAACTGGACCGCTACCTCGATGCGGCCACGCGCCAGAACACGGGGCGCACCTATGCGTCGGCGCTGCGGCACTTTGAAGTCGAGTGGCAGGGCCACCTCCCAGCGACACCTGACAGCGTGGCCCGGTACCTGGCCGCTTATGCGCAGACCTTGGCGACCAGCAGGGATGCCCGAAGGGCGGTCTGTTCCGCCCTTCGATGGCTAAGCTCGCCAGGGATCTCGAACGATTCCTTTGGACCGCGCGCCAGGCTGGCATTCCGCTTGTTTGGCCAAGCTGCGATGTGAGCATGGCACTATCAATCCACGTCTTCGGCCAGTCTGGAAATCGTGTAGGCGTTCATCTCAATCGGTGTCGGCAACTAGCCTGCGCAGCACGACAGCTGTTTCACGTCCTTGACGAAGGTTTGCGCGGCGAGCTTCAGTCCCTCGACCATCGTCAGGTAGGGGAACAACTGGTCGGCCAAATCCTGCACCGTCATTCGTGCCCGGATCGCGAGCGCCGCGGTCTGGATGATCTCGCCCGCTTCTGGCGCGACCGCCTGCACGCCTATAAGGCGGCCGGTGCTGGTCTCGGCGACCAGCTTGATGAAGCCGCGCGTGTCGAAGTTGACGAGCGCTCGCGGCACGTTGTCGAGCGTGAGGGTGCGGCTGTCGGTCTCGATCCCGTCGTGATGCGCTTCCGCCTCGCTATAGCCGACGGTGGCCACCTGCGGATCGGTGAACACCACCGCTGGCATGGTGTCGAGGTCCAATGCCGCCGTACCACCGGTCATGTTGATCGCCGCACGGGTGCCGGCGGCGGCGGCCACGTAGACGAACTGCGGCTGGCTGGTGCAGTCGCCGGCGGCGTAGATGTCTGTGGCGCTGGTGCGCATGGTCCGATCGACCACGATGGCATCGCGCTCATCCAGCGTTACACCGGTGTTCTCCAGCGCCATACTGCGCGTGTTGGGCGAGCGCCCGGTGGCAATGAGCAGTCGCTCGGCGCGCAGCTCGCCGTGGTTGGTGGCAAGGACGAACGCGCCGTCCCGGTAGGACACCTGACTGGCCTGGGTCTGCTCCAGCACCTCGATGCCCTCGGCACGGAAGGCCTCCGTCACGGCTTCGCCGACCGCCGGATCTTCGTGGAAGAACAGCGCGCTGCGTGCCAGGATCGTGACCTGGCTGCCCAGTCGGGCGAAGGCCTGCGCCAGCTCCACCGCCACCACCGACGAGCCGATGACGGCCAGCCTCGCGGGAATCGTGTCGCTGGCCAGCGCTTCGGTCGAAGTCCAATACGGCGTGTCCTTGAGACCCGGGATCGGTGGCACCGCCGCGCTGGCGCCGGTCGCGACCAGGCAACGGTCGAATGCGACTTCGCGTTCGCCGCCGTCAGTCAGGTTCACGGTCAGATGGTGGCCGTCCTTGAAACGCGCTTCGCCCCGTACCAGTTCGATATTCGGGTTCACTTCCAGGATGGTTTCGTACTTCGCCTGACGCAGCTCGTCGACGCGGGCCTGCTGTTGGGCGAACAAGCGGGTCCGGTCGATGGCGGGCGCGCAGGCCGCGATGCCAGTGTCGAAGGAGCTGGTCCGCCGCACGTGCGCGACGTGCGCGGCGCGGATCATGATCTTCGAGGGCACACAGCCGACGTTGACGCAGGTGCCACCAATGGTGCCGCGTTCGATGAGCGTGACCTGGGCCCCGGATTCCGCCGCCTTGATCGCCGCAGCCATGGCGGCACCGCCGCTGCCGATGACGGCGATCCGAAGGGGCGCCGGTGACTCTCCCGAAGCGTCGTTGGACGTGTTGCGCGGCTGCTTGAGCAGACCGCCCAAGGCGCCCAGGACTTTGCCCACGGTCGAGGGCCTCGTGGCGGCGGTGGTCGTGGCCTCAGCCACTGCAGGCTCCACCAGTCGGTAGTTGCGGGGCAAGGCCTCGTTCAACCGCACCAGCGTCAGCGGTTGCGTGCTGCGAATGCGGACTTCCCGCTTGGGATAACTGACCGTGACCTCCGCGAGTTCCGACACGGCTTGCAGCGCCTTCTCGATGTGATGGGCGCAATCCGCGCAGGTCATGCCGGTCACGTTCAAGATGCGTTCGTTCATGGTGTTCCTAACTTCCAGTGGGGATGAGGCAGCGGCGTCTGTGCTCGGTGCAACGGGAGGGCCGCCTGCCATGGCGCGGAGGCGCCCTTGCTTCAGCAGCAATACGGCGCAGCCACGATCAGCAGGAGCGCGATGCCGACGATGATCCCGATCGCATAGAGATCGTCTTTCTTCGAACGCAGCCACGCCTTCATGTACCGCAACACCTCATGGTCGGGTTAACAGCACTCTGTCTTGTCATCGGTCGTGGCGCCGGCCTTGCGTGGCCGGGAAATCAGATCCCAGATCGCAACCGCAACCATCAGCACCAAGCCGGGATACAGCAGATAGCCGCTGCGCTGATCCAATATCCGCATCACGAACACCGCGGCCAACACGAGGAGTGGGCCTGTCACGCTCAGCGCGCCCCGGAACCATTGCCCGTGACGACGCCAACTGATCACGTTGGCCAGGAGCGCAATGCCGGCAAATAGTGGCAGCAGGTAGCGGATGAACAGCCCTTCGTATTGGCTCAGGAAGCCCAAGCCGATAGCGGCGCCCAAGCTGCCGAGGGCGGGAAAGCATCCTGCGCAGCCAATCGCCGTCACGATGGAACCAACGACGCCTGCCTTGTCGGCCGCACGAGTGACGGAACCGGGACGGGTGGCGCGCATCAGGGCGACTTCCGCTTGACGGTGGACGGATAGCCCACGTTGGTCGTCGCGTCGGTGAGCGCCTTGAGGGAGGTCTTGGCGTCATCGAAGGTCACAACGGCTTCCTTCGATTCGTAGCTGACCTCGATCTTGGTCACGCCTTCGACTTTGCTCAGTCCCCGCTTGACGGTGATCGGGCAGGTCGCGCAGGTCATGCCCGGCACGGCAAGCGTCACGGTCTTGAGGGCGGCCCAGGCTGGTGCGGTGAACGCGAGGCCCAGGACGAGAACGGCGGCGAGTTTCTTCATGTGCGGATCCTCCGGATGTCAGTAGAACAACGGTGCGAGGTAGGGGAACGTCAGTGCCAGCAGAATCAAGGCCGCGACGATCCAGAACAACACTTTGTAGGCCGTCCTGACCCGGGGCACCGCGCAGACTTCGCCCGGCGCGCAGGTCCCGGCCGGCCGGTAGATACGGCGCCAGGCAAAGACCATTGCGACCAGGGCCGCACCGATGAAGAGCGGACGGTAGGGTTCGAGCGCCGCGAGGCTGCCCAGCCACGCCCCGCTAAATCCCAAGGTCACCAGTACCAATGGGCCGAGGCAGCACGCCGAGGCCAGAATCGCGGTGACGCCACCGGCGAGCAGGGCCGCGGCACCCGTTTTAGTGTTTTTCATCGAAATGTCGTTGATTCATCTGTGTTGAGCTTGCACTTTACTGCCGTACTTCAGTACGGGGTCAAGCGCCCCCTGCTCGGGGGCTGGGCCGAGTCTGCATGCAGCAGCGTGGCGAGGGTCACGTCACCACGACGATGCAGCCAGGTGCGCTCGATGGTGGGTTGTCTAGCCGGGCAGTACGGGCGAGGCAACCACAGCCGACCTGCAGGATGGCCCGGCACACACCAGCACAGCAGAGTAGAAACCAACGGAGGCGGGCATGGGCTTCTCCGATCGGGCCGAACGGCCGTAAACTACTTCCGTAGTCAAGTACGGGATCGAGCGGCATGGACAACAACCCGGAAAACCTGACCATCGGCGCCTTCGCCAAGGCAGCCGGCGTCAATGTCGAGACGATCCGGTTCTATCAGCGCAAAGGGTTGCTGCTCGAACCGAAGAAGCCCTACGGCGGCATCCGCCGCTACGGTCCAACGGAAGTGGCGCGAGTGAAGTTCGTGAAATCGGCCCAGCGGTTGGGCTTCAGCCTCGACGAGGTCGCGCAGTTGCTCAAGCTGGACGACGGCACCCATTGCCACGAAGCGGCCGAACTCGCGGCGTTGCGACTGGCCGATGTGCGCATTCGCCTGGCGGACCTGCGGCGCATGGAAAAGGCGCTGTCCCAACTGGTGGTCGCGTGCAATACGCATCACGGCCAGGTGTCGTGCCCGCTGATTGCCGCAATGCACTAAGGGGCGAACCGGCATGGCGAACCTGGACCGCTATCTCGACGCCGCGACCCGCGCGAACACGCAGCGCAGCTATGCCTCCGCGCTGCGGCATTTCGAGGTCGAATGGGGGGGCCACCTGCCGGCAACGCCGGACAGTGTGGCCCGCTACCTGGCCGATCACGCGGGCCAGCTCTCCACCAATACCCTTCGACACCGGCTCGCGGCCTTGGCAGGCTGGCATCGCGAGCATGGCTTCGTCGATCCGACCCGGGCACCGTTGGTGCGCAAGGTGCTCAGGGGCATCCAGACGCTGCATCCGTCGGTGGAAAAGCAGGCCGAACCACTGCAGCTTTCCCGGCTGGCGCAAGTGGACAGTTGGCTCACAGGCGCGATCATGACGGCACGGGACCGCGGCGCCAGGGCGGACGAATTACGCCACCAGCGCGATCGTGCTTTCGTGTTGCTCGGCTTCTGGCGCGGGTTTCGCGGTGACGAGCTGATCCGCGTGCAGGTCGAGCACCTGCATCTCGTGCCCGGCGAAGGCATGACCTGTTTCCTGCCACGCAGTAAGGGCGATCGGCAGGCGCAGGGCGCCACGTACAAGGTGCCGGCGCTGTCACGGCTGTGTCCCGTCAAGGCGACCTGGGAGTGGGCCGAAGCAGCCGCACTGACCGAAGGCTCGCTGTTCCGTGGCATCGACCGTTGGGGCCACGTCGCGGAGGACGCGCTGCACCCAAACAGCTTGATCCCCATGCTCCGCCGCCTGCTGACAAGCGCCGGACTGCCGAATGCCGAAGAATACAGCAGCCACTCCCTGCGCCGCGGTTTCGCCGGCTGGGCCAACGCGAACGGCTGGGACGTGAAGGCACTAATGGAGTACGTCGGCTGGCGCGACGTGCACTCGGCCATGCGCTACCTCGATGGCGGCGATCCGTTTGCGCGCCAGCGCATCGAGGCGAGCCTGCCACCGCCGGCGTTACCCACTCCCTGACCGAAATGAGGCTTCAATGGCGTCGATCGAACGGACTGCGTACCCGCAATTCAAGCGCAACCCCGTCGTCCGGGAACTGGTCGCCGCCTACACGCCGACCGACGCCGAACTGACCTTCATCGCCGACAACGCTCGGCAACCGGGCCACCGATTGACCTTGGCCCTTCTGCTGAAATCCTTCCAGCGGCTGGGCTATTTTCCCGCAATCGATGAAGTGCCCACCGCGGTCGTTCGGCACCTCCGTAACGCGCTGCGGTACCGGGTCCAGATCAAGCCCGCCGACATCGCGCCGAACAAGCGCTACCGCTATTTCCAGCGCATCCGGGATTATCTGCAGGTGCGTGCTTATGCCGACGGCGGCCTCGACGTGGCGGCCCGTGCCATCCATGAGGCCGCCGCCGTCATGGACAATCCGGCCGACCTGATCAACGTGGCGATCGAACAGCTTGTCCGCGACCGCATCGAACTGCCTGCGTTTTCCGCGCTGGATCGCCTAGGGCGCCGGATTCGCACCCTGGTCAATGGCCGTTACTTCACCCTCATCGGCGCGCGGCTGACGGCGGACGAGAAACAACGGCTGGACGATCTGCTGGTCGTCACCGATGCCCGCATCAAGAGCCCGTTGCAAGCAATCAAGCGCTTGCCCAAACGCTCGTCGCTACAGCACTTCCAGGAATTGATCGACCATATCGCGGCGTTGGACGAACTGGTCGGCAGCGAGTTGCATCTGGCGGACGTACCCGAGCTCAAGCGCAAGCACTTCGCCGCCGAGGCCCGGGTGCTGGACGCCGCCGAGTTGCGCGACTTCGGTCCGGCCAAGCGACACGCACTCCTGTTGTGTCTGATCCATCGCGCCCGGGTGCAAACCCGTGACGACCTGGCCGAGATGTTCATCAAACGCATGGGCAACCTCCACAACCGCGGCAAGGAGGAGCTAGAGCGGCTGCGTGCGCGCTATCGTGAGAAGACCGAGGCCATCGTCGCCACGATGTCGGATGTGATCCAGGTGCTCGACCGTCACCCTGGCGACACCGATGCCGGGCGGGAAATTCGCCGCCTGGTCAGCACGCGCGGGGGCGTTCAGACCCTGCAGGCCGATTGCGATGCCATCGCCGCCCACAGCGGCGACAATCATCTGCCGCTGCTGTGGCCGTTCTACAAGAGCCACCGCGCCACCATCCTGCGCATGGTGCGCATGCTGGACCTGGAGTCCACCACCGAAGACCGCTCGTTGATCGATGCGATCGAGCTAATCCTGTCGCAGGAGCGCGCCCGCGGCGACTGGCTCGACGAACCGGTCGACCTGGCATTCACGACCCAGCTTTGGCGGAAGACGATCACCCATCGTACCGAGCAGGGCGAGGAGCGCATTCGCCGCCGTCTGTTCGAGGTGTGCGTGTTCTCTTCACTGGCCAACGAACTGAAGTCTGGTGACGTGGCCGTGCGCGGGTCGGAAACCTACGCCGATTACCGCGAGCAGCTGCTGCCCTGGGAGCAATGCGAACCGCTGCTGGACGACTACTGTCGCCAGGTGGGCTTGCCGCCCTCTGCGGTGGGATTCGTCAATGCCTTGCAGTCCAAGCTGATGCAAGTCGCGGACCTGACCGATCAGGGGTACTTGGAGAACGGCCAGGTGATCATCGGCGACGACGGGTTACCGGTGCTCAAGCGCCACAAGGCCAAGGACATGAGCAGCGGCGCCCGCGCCCTGGAGACCGCGATCCTCGGCCGCCTGCGTGAGCGCAGCGTCATCGAGATCCTGTGCGACGTGGCCCATTGGACCCGCTGGCCGCGACATTTCGGACCGCTGTCCGGGTCCGACACCAAGATCGACCAGCCCACCGAGCGCTACGTGCTGACGGCGTTCACCTATGGGTGCAACCTCGGCCCGGCCCAGGCGGCACGGCATCTGCGTGGCGCCGCATCCGCGCACATGTTGTCGTTCGTCAATCGCCGTCACGTGGATGCGAACAAGCTGGCAGCGGCCTGCCGCGACATCATCAACAGTTACGCCGGCCTGCAGCTTCCCAAATTCTGGGGCGATGGCAAGCGTGCCGCGGCCGACGGTACCAAGTACGACTTGTACGACCAGAACCTGCTGGCGTCGTATCACATCCGCTACGGAGGCTATGGCGGCATCGCCTATCACCACGTCTCGGACACCTATGTGGCGCTGTTCAGTCACTTCATTCCGTGCGGCGTCTGGGAAGCGGTGTACATCATCGACGGGCTGCTGAAGAACACCTCCGACATCCAACCCGACACCGTTCACGCCGATACCCAGGGTCAGTCGCTGCCGGTCTTCGGCCTATCGCACCTGCTGGGCATCCAGCTGATGCCGCGCATCCGCAACTGGCGCGATTACCGGTTCTTCCGTCCGGACGAGGACAGCCGCTACGAGCACATCGATGCGCTGTTCCGGGAGGACATGGACTGGGACCTAATCGAGACCCACTGGAAGGATCTGATGCAGGTGGTGTTGTCGATCAAGTCCGGCAAGATCGCCGCCTCGACGCTGCTGCGCAAACTGGGCAACTACAGCCGCAAGAATCGGCTGTACCAGGCTTTCCGGGCACTCGGTGCCGCAGTGCGCACGTTGTTCCTGCTGCAATACATTTCCGACCGGGAGTTGCGCGAGCAGATCACAGCCTCCACCAATAAGGTCGAAGCCTATAACGGGTTCTCCAAGTATTTCTTCTTCGGCGGAGAGGGCGTGATCGCCGACAACGATCCGCTCGAACAGGAGAAGGCAGTCAAGTACAACGACCTGGTCGCCAATGCCGTTATCTTCCACAACGTGGTCGAGCAGACCCGCATCATCAAGACGCTGATGCGAGCAGGTTGGAAGATCACTCAGGAAGACGTGGCTGCACTCAGTCCCTACGTGACCAGCCACGTGAAGCGCTTCGGTGATTACCTGATCGATGTGGATGCTCTGCCGGAACCGTACGAAATCGAGCTGGCCCTGGCGGCGTAGCGCGGATCAACCTGTATTGCCGCAGCAGGGACTATGTTGCTGGATGGGCGGGCACGGCACCGTGCCGTAGGAACAGAATACGCAGCAATCGCCGGCCTTGGGGCGCAGCAGGGTGTGGCAAGCCGGGCACTCGTAGAAGAATTGGCATGCCGTGGTGGGCATGGTTTCGGTCGCCTGGTGCTCGCATGCAGGACACGTGAGCGTGCTTTGCAATTGCACCTCAGCCACCGTTCGCGCCCGCCTTGGCCGTGGCTGGAAAACCGGCGTCGGTGATGGCCTTCGCGATGGCCGCCGCGTTGGTGCGCTCGGCATCAAATGCCACCGTCACGGTGCCGGCTTGGGTATCAATATGCTTCGCCGTCACCCCTGGCACTGTGTCCAACGCTTTTTCGATCGTGATGCGACACGCTGGGCAGGTCATGTTTTCCACCTGCAGGACAACCTGCTTTGGAGTCGCCGCCCAAGCCAGGCCCATCCATGCCGTGAATACCAAACTGAGAAGGATCTTGCGCATGGGGACTCCTACAGGAACCAGCCGATGTAGTAAGGAAAGAGCAGCAGCAGCGCGATCAGGGCGGTGGCGAACCACAGCCAGCGCCGCCGGCGTCGCAATTGCGTGGGATCGACGCAGATGCCGTCGATGCGGCAGCGCGAGGTTGGGCCATAGAGCATCCAGAACGCCCAGGCCAGGCACACCAACGTGGCCGCGCTGAACCAAGGACGCCACGCGTCCAGGGCGGTGAGATTGACGATCCAGGCACCGCTGATGCCCATCAGGACCAGCACCAGAGGCACGACACAACACACGGACGCGCCAATCGCCGCGATCGCGGCGCCCAAAAGGGCAGGTAAGGAGGACTGTGGGGGACGTTGGGCCATATCCGCATGTTAATCTCCGTACCTAAGTACGGAGTCAAGCCGATGGTCACCCACGTAATGACGATCAGCCGGCTGGCCGCAGCCGCTGGTGTGCACGTCGAGACGGTCCGTTATTACCAGCGGCGAGGCCTGCTGCCGGAGCCTGAGCGCCCAATGGGCAGCGTGCGCCGGTACGGCCTCAACGAAGTCGGCCGACTTCAGTTCATCCGTCGAGCACAGGCGATGGGATTCAGTCTCGACGAGATAGCGGGGCTGCTGGAGGTCAAAGGCCAGCGCGCCTGCGAGCAGACGCGGCAGCTGACCGAACTGAAATTGGCCGAGGTGCGCCGGCGTCTGGACGAGCTACGACAATTGGAAGTCGACCTTGAGCATTTGGTGGCGGAGTGTCGCCACGTGGCGACCGGCGCGCCGTGCCCGACGCTCGATCTGCTGGCGCAACCGGCCGAGAAGAAAAATATCGGCTAAGTTGTTGTGCCAAAGGAATTATTTGAATTCCGTGGGGCATTTTTACACGTATCTCGGCTGAACCCCCGCTTGTGGTCAACGACCATGGAACCTGGCAGCTGGTGGGGCTTGGGTCCTGGATCACGGCCGTTCCCGAGCATGCTCTTGAAGCGGGCTTTTACGGCCAGATGGTCCACAACGTACGCGTGTCCCGCTACGTCGACTGGATCGAAAGCGTCCTGGGCTCGATCGACGATACGCCACGTTGAGCGTTCAGCGGTATCGAACGCCCACCCACGCCCGTTGCCTGCATCGCTCAAAGCCTACGGCAGCTCGACAACAACCTTGCCCTTGGCTCGGCCGCTCTCCACATGGGCCAGCGCACCCTGGGTGTCCTGGAACGGAAATACCCGGTCAATGACCGGACGGATTGCACCGGACTCGGCCAGCGACGTGATCTCGCTCAACTGCTTTCCGTCGGCCCGCATGAACACGAAGGTGTACGACACGCCCTTCTGCTTGGCTTTGCTGCGGATGCCATGGCTGAGCAGGCGCAGGACCTGCTTGAGCGGCCAGGCGAGCCCGCGCGCGATGGCAAACGCCGGCGTCGGTGGCCCGGAGATGGAGATGAGATGGCCGCCCGGCTTGAGGATCTGCAGCGAGCGCTCCAGCTCCTCTTTACCCAGGCTGTTGAGCACCACATCGTAGTCACGGAGTTCCGAGGCGAAGTCCTGCTGCTTGTAATCGATGACGACATCCGCGCCCAGCTCCTTCACCCACGCGACGTTGGCCGTGCTGGTCGTGGTCGCCACGAAGGCTCCCAGATGTTTGGCCAGTTGGATGGCCACGGTGCCGACGCCGCCGGATCCGGCTTGGATGAAGACCCTCTGTCCTGGCTTCAGTTGCGCGGTTTCCACAAGCGCCTGCCATGCGGTGAGCGCGACCAGCGGCAGCGAGGCGGCCTCCACCATGGTGAGGTTGTGGGGTTTGAGTGCCACGGATGCGGCGCTGACGGCGATGAACTCGGCGAACGTGCCGATGCGATCATCGTCGGGGCGTGCATACACCTCATCGCCCGGTTTGAACCAGGAAACCCCCGCGCCTACACGCGCCACCGTACCGGCCAGGTCGTTGCCCAGAATCAGCGGCAGGCGATACGGCAGGATCACCTTGAATTCGCCACGCCGGATCTTGGGGTCCAGCGCGTTGACGCTGGCCGCGTGCACGCGGATGAGTACATCGTCATCGCGCAGCGCTGGCGTTGGCACGTCATCGATGTGGCCCGTTTCCTTCTTGCCATACCGGTCGATGAGGAAGGCTTTCATTGGCGATAGCGCTCTGCAGCCTGCGCCTGCCGGATGTCCGAGAGCAGGCCCTGACGCGCTGCGTCCAGCGTGTCCCAGCGTTCGGCCACATGCAGCGGCGGAATGGTCACCGGTTCGCGGCGATCAAAGCCGACCAGAGCCGCATCGACCAGCTCGCCAACGTCCATCACTTCGGGCAGCGTGTTGATGTCGATGCCGGCGCGCTCCCAGATCTCGGTGCGCGTGGCCGCCGGCAGGACGGCCTGCACGTAGACACCCTTGGGCGACAGTTCCAGGCTGAGGCCCTGCGACAGGAACAGGGCGAAGGCCTTGGTCGCGCCGTAGACCGACATGCCAAGTTCCGGTGCCAGGCCGACTACCGAGCCGATGTTTACGATCGCGCCTTCGCCGGCGGTGGCCAGTCGCGGTGCGACGGCCGCGGCCAAGCGCGCCAGCGCGAGGGTGTTCAGCACCACCAGCTGTTCGATGTTGTCGGCCGATTGCGCGGTGAAGCCACCGGACTGGGCGATGCCTGCGTTGTTGATCAGGATGCCGATACGGGCATCGTCACGCAGGCGGGTTTCAATGGCGGCCAGGTCTGCACGCTGGGTAAGATCGGCGGGTACCACGTCAACCGAAACGCCGGTGTCCTGGCGCAGACGCGCGGCCAGCGTCTGCAGTCGCGCTTTGTCGCGGGCGACCAGCACCAGGTCGTGGCCGCGGCGTGCGAAGCGTTCGGCGTAAACGGTGCCGATGCCGCTGGAGGCGCCGGTGATGAGGACGGTGGGAAGCTGGCTCATGGTGTGTCTCTTGGAACTGGAAGGGGCGAACGGGGTGTGCAGCGCGGCGCTGTCGAACGGGTTACTGCGGCGCCGTATCGGTCAATTCGGGGTAGTCGGTGTAGCCCTCCGCACCGCCGCCGTACAACGTCGCCGGATTCAACGCGTTCAACGGCGCGCCGGTTTTCAGGCGCTCGACCAGATCTGGATTGCTGATGAAGGCGCGGCCAAACGCGATCAGGTCTGCCTTGCCAGCGGCAAGCTGCGCGTTGGCCAGTTCGAGGTCGTAGCCATTGTTGGCCAGGTAGGTGCCGGTGAAGCGCCGGCGCAGGCCATCGAAGTCGAAGGGCGCCACGTCACGTGGGCCGCCCGTAGCGCCTTCAACCACGTGCAGGTAAACGATGCCCAGCGCGCTGAGCTGGTCGACGATGTAGTCGTACTGCGGCTGCGGGTCGCTGACCGTGGCAATGGCATTGGCCGGCGAGACCGGCGAGATGCGCACGCCGGTGCGATCCGCGCCGATCTCTTCGGCCACGGCAGCGGTGACCTCCAGCAGCAGGCGCGCGCGGTTCTCGACCGAGCCGCCGTAGGCGTCGGTGCGCTGGTTGGCGCCGTCCTTGATGAACTGTTCCAGCAGGTAGCCGTTCGCACCGTGGATTTCGACCCCGTCGAAGCCGGCGGCGATGGCATTGGCGGCGGCCTGGCGGAAGTCGTTGACGATGGCCGGCAGCTCGTCAATCTCCAATGCGCGCGGTTCGGACACATCGACAAAGCCGTTGTGCACGAAGGTCTTGGTCTGCGCACGAATGGCCGAAGCGGAGACAGGCGCGGCGTTACCCGGCTGAAGGTCCACGTGCGAGATGCGGCCCACGTGCCACAGCTGCACGAAGATGCGCCCGCCCCGGGCATGCACGGCGTCGGTGACTTGGCGCCAGCCGTCGATCTGGTCCTGCGTGTAAAGCCCCGGCGTGTCCTGGTAGCCCTGGGCCTGGGCCGAGATCTGCGTGGCCTCGGTGATGATCAGGCCGGCCGAGGCGCGCTGGGCGTAGTAGGTGGCGGCCAGCCGGCTGGGCACCAGGCCGGCATCGGCGCGGTTGCGCGTCAGCGGCGCCATCACGATGCGGTTGGCCAGGGTCAGCGGGCCAAGGGGGTAGGGCTGGAAGAGTGTCGTGGTCGTCATCTGATGTGGGGCTGGTGGTCGTTGCCGCAATGATGATGACCGTAATCCATGATGTCAATCGTTTGATGATGAACGTAATCAATATGTGCTAGACTGCCATCCTTCCGTAGCACAGCTCCCTCGGGCATGGGGTCATGAAGGTCACCAAGGCACAAGCGCAGGCCAACCGGGCGCACATTGTCGAAACCGCATCCACGCTCTTCAGGGAGCGCGGCTACGACGGTGTGGGTGTTGCGGACCTGATGGCGGCTGCGGGATTTACTCACGGCGGCTTCTACAAGCATTTCGCTTCGAAGACCGACCTGATGGCCGAAGCCTCCATCTGCGGGCTGGCGCAATCTGCAGACGCTGCAGCGGGGATGGATCTCGCGGACTTTCTTGGCTACTACATTTCCCGGGAACATCGGGATGACCTCGGGCACGGCTGCACGATGGCCGCGTTGAGCGCGGACGCCGCGCGCCAGCCGGCCACGGTCAAGGCAGCCTTTGCCGCCGGCATTGAAGCCCAGGTGGGACGCCCTGCCGGCGAGGATGATCCGTCGGGCGAGCACGCCAACCCGGACGCGCGCGCGCGTCGGATAGCCCTGATGGCCATGGCCGTGGGCGCGGTGGTGCTGTCCAGGTCCTGTCCGGATGATTCGCCGCTGGCGGACGAAATCCTGGATGCGTGCCGGTCGGCTGTCCTGCCGCGCCTGTCGGGCGCCCCCGATCCCTGAGTCGCGCCTGCGCGCGATGCAGGCCGCCGTGCTTCGGTCCGACCTGGCGCCGCCGCCGACCTTAAGCGTCCCGCTTCAGCCAGGCCACCAGCGCCGAAAATGCCGGCGAGGGCTGCCGGCGGTTCGGGTAGTACAGGTGATAGCCGGGGAAGGGCACGCACCACTTGTCCAGCACGGCAACCAGCCGCCCCTCGGCAATGTGATCGGCCACCATCGGCTCAGGCACGTACGCCAGGCCCAGGCCGTCCAGTGCGGCATTGATCACGTGGATCATGCTGTTGAACACCAGTGGCCCGTCGCCGCGCACGGTGAACTCCTTGCCTTTCTCCTCGAACTCCCACGCGTAGATGGCGCCATTCGGGCGATGCCGGATGTGCACGCAGCGATGGTGCGTGATATCGGCGGGCTTCCTTGGCTTGGCATGCTTCTGGAAGTAGTCGGGAGATCCAACCACCACCAGGCGCCAATCCGGTCCGACCCTGACCGCGATCATGTCCTTGCTGAGCGCCTCACCCAGCCGGATACCGGCGTCGAAGCGCTGTTCCACCACATTGGTGAAGCCGTAATCGACGTAGAACTCCAGTGTGATGTCCGGATACTCGGCGAGGAACCCGGCAAGGCGAGGGCGGATGATGGTCTCCATCGAATCGTCCGTGCAGGAGATCCGCAGGGTTCCGGCCGGGCGATCGCGCAGATCCCCCAATGCCTCGACACTGGCGCCGATGGCCTCGAAGTGCGGTGCGATGGAGCGCATCAGGCGCTCGCCCGCCTCGGTCGGGGAGACGTTCCGCGTGGTCCGGGCCAGCAGGCGGATGCCCAGGCGCTCCTCCAGCAGCCGCATGGAATGGCTGAGCGCCGAGGGTGTCACCCCCAGGCGAACAGCCGCCTTGGTGAAGCTCTGCTCCTGTGCCACCACCAGGAAAGCTTGCAGGTCGTTGGTCTTCACACTGCTCATGGGGCAATTGTGAGCTCAGCTCAGTAATGCATCAACTTTCAGCCAGCTTATCGCGGTAGCAGGCGCCGCCTATCGTGGCGACCTGAGTCCCCACTGAGGCCGTCCGCACATGAAACCCACCACGCTGCTGCTGGCACTGATCGCCAGCCATTTCGTTCCGCAGTCGGCCGTGGCCGCCGAGGCACCGGTCGCCGCAAGAACCGCCGGCGCCGACAATTTCTACAGAAGCGCCAGCGTAAAAGGCGAGCGGGTCAGCTTCCGCAACCAGTACCAGATGGAGGTGGCGGGCACGCTGTACCGTCCTCAGGGCCAGGTGCGGGGTGGCCGCGCGCCAGCCGTGGTGGTCGGTCATCCGATGGGCGCAGTGAAGGAGCAGAGTTCACAGCTGTACGCGCAGAAGCTGGCTGAGCAGGGCTTCGTTACGCTGGCGATCGACCTGTCCTTCTGGGGTGAAAGCGCCGGTACGCCTCGGCACCTGGTGTCGCCGGAAATCTATTCGGATGACATCAGCGCGGCGGTGGACTTCCTGAGCACGCAGTCGTTCGTGGACCCGGAACGAATTGGCGGCTTGGGTATCTGTGGCAGTGGCAGTTTCGTGATCAGCGCTGCGAAGATCGATCCACGCATCAAGGCAATCGCGACGGTCAGCATGTATGACATGGGCGCCGCTGTGCGCCAGGGGTTGAACAACACGCAGTCGCTTCAACAGCGCAGAGAGATGATCAAGGCCGCAACGGATCAGCGCCTGGTTGAGTTCAAGGGTGGGCCGGCAGTCCATGTGCCTGGCACAGTGAACACACTCGAGGCCGATACGTCCGACGTGCAGCGTGAGTTCTTCGATTTCTACCGCACGCCGCGCGGCGCTTACGCGGCCGAAGGCGAGCGGGCCGAACTGACCACCCAGCCACTGTTCAGCAGTCTGGTCAAGTTCGTCAATTTTTATCCTTTCAACGATATCGAGACCATCTCGCCACGGCCGATGTTGTTCATCTCGGGCGACCACGCACACTCGCGTGAGTTCAGCGAGGATGCGTACCGCAGGGCAGGGCATCCAAAGGAACTCTACTGGGTGAAAGATGCCGGTCATGTAGACCTGTATGACCGCACCGACCTGATTCCCTTCGCCAGGTTGGCGACGTTCTTCCAGCAAGGCCTGGCTGGGAAATGAGCAGCAACGACGCAACGGCTGACCGGGCCAACTGGGGCGGTGTGCTGGCGATGACGCTGTGCGTGTTCGCACTGATCGCCTCTGAGTTCATGCCGGTGAGCCTGCTCACGCCCTTGGCGGCTGACCTCGGTGTGTCCGAAGGGCTGGCCGGGTATGGAATTGCCATCTCTGGTGCTTTCGCAGTGCTGACCAGCCTGGCGATCTCCCGGTTGGCCGGAAGCATCAACCGGAAGACAGTGCTGCTGACGCTCACCGCATTGATGGCGATATCCGGCGTGGTGGTGGCGTTGGCTCCCAGCTACCCGGTCTACATGATGGGCCGGGCACTGATCGGCGTGGTGATCGGCGGCTTCTGGTCGTTGTCTGCGGCAACGGCCATGCGGCTGGTACCTGCAGCGCAGGTGCCGCGGGCATTGGCCATCTTCAACGGTGGCAACGCGCTGGCGACGGTAGTGGCTGCACCCTTGGGCAGTTACCTTGGCGGCGTGATCGGATGGCGTGGGGCGTTCCTGTGCCTTCTGCCTGTGGCCGCCATCGCGCTGGCATGGCAGTGGCGGTGTCTTCCTTCCATGGCCGCAGAAGGAAGGCCTTCCCACGGCGGGCTGCTGGCCCTGTTGCGGCGGCGGCTGGTGATGCTGGGCATGGCGGCGTGCGGCTTCTTCTTCATGGGGCAGTTTGCCTTGTTCACCTATGTCCGCCCGTTCCTGGAAAAGGTCACGGGTGCAGGGGAATCCGCGGTTCCGCTGGTGCTGCTGGCCATTGGTGCAAGCGGCTTTGTGGGCACGCTCGCGATCGGGGCATTCATCAGGCGTGGTCTTTATCGCACACTGGTGGCCGTCCCGACCCTGATGGCAGTGATTGCCGCAGCGCTCGTGGCGCTGGGTCCTCAGCTCTGGCCGACGGCCGCACTGTTTTCGGTATGGGGCCTGCTGGCCACGGCTGCGCCGGTGGGTTGGTGGAGCTGGCTGGCACGCACGTCCACCCACAACGCTGAAGCGGGCGGCGGGCTGATGGTAGCGGTGGTGCAGTGCTCGATCGCGCTGGGTTCCAGCCTTGGCGGCCTGCTGCTGGACAGTGTTGGTTTCGCCGGTACATTCCTGGCCGGTGCTGGCCTGCTGTTGCTCGCGGCGTTGCTTGCCCATGTCACAGCCGCCGATGCTGCGTCCGCGTCCGGCTCGGCAGTCACCGCAGAGGCGCGAGGCTGATGAGGCGCGCGACGAGGATCATTGGGCAGCTGCTTTCGCTTTGCCTTGCCTCCGCGGCGGTGTCTGCATGTTCTGCCGAACAGAATCAACACGCCGTTGCGCTCATGAAAACCGCACCCAACCCGAAGGTCCCTGCAATGAAGATCCGGCTGATCATCAGCGACCAGACGCTGTCGGCCACGTTGGAGGACAGCGTTCCCGCACGCGAGTTCGCCGCCCAGTTGCCGATTACCCTTCAGCTTGAGGACTATGCTGCTACAGAGAAGATTGCGCAGCTCCCGCACCGCCTCAACATTGCCGGCGAACCGGACGGGATCACGCCAGTGGCCGGCGATATCGCCTTCTACGCGCCGTGGGGGAATCTGGCGATCTTCCACAGACCGTTCGGCTACTCGAAGGGGCTGGTGCTGCTGGGACGTATCGAGGGAGGTCTGCAGGCCCTTCGTGCCGAGGGGCCGCTGGTGGTTCGCTTGGAAGTCGAGTAGCGGTTCTGCTGCCGCGCTCACTCCGAATCGTTTCTCTGTTGGCGACAGGGCCTGGCATCCGCCCGTGTGATCGGGATGACCAAGGCGGCTGGCGCCGCCAGCCTACGGACGCGGGAGGGGACCCGCCTGGTGCTTTAAAAGTAGTAGGCAGCTGAAAATGCCACGATGTCTGAGCCGACGTCGTACTTGCCCTGCAGGCTGCTGCCCGTAGCCGAGGTCACCGACACTTCCGGCCTGTCCAGGAAGAGATGCGTGTAGCCGAAGCTGTACTCAGCCGACTCAGAGGCTCGATACGTAGCGCCCAGGGAGAGCCACTTGCGGTTGCTGTCTGGCACGCGGACATCACGGATATCGTCTGTCACAGGGCTCTGATCGGTCGCGATACCCGCGCGGAGCGTTAGCTTCTGGTTGTAGCGATACTCCGTGCCGATAGAAGCAAACGTTGTATCCCGGTAGCTGAAGTCCAGAGCCCGGGTGGGCTGAGCGGAGTGGAAGTCCAGCCTGATTTCGGCGAACTTGGACCACGCCGTGCGTGTTACATCGGCCATGACCGTCCAGCGGTCATTGACCTGGTGGCTGATGCTGCCGGTCAGCGTGGCGGGAAGATTGAGCGCAGTGCTTGCTTTGGTGTCGACAAACCAACCAGGACGCGCCGCTGCCAACAATGGTGCGGCGGCCGCTGGAACCCCGAAGCGTACCTCTGCGTCGTTGAGCTTGTGTTCCACCCTGGACCGATATGCGATGCCGATGTTGGTTCCCTCTACAGGGGTGAAGAGCCCGCCGAGGGTGAAGCCAAGCGCGTCATCCTTGGCGTCAATGTGCGTGTAGCCATCTGCACTTCCCGGAGAAAAGCCGGGCGCCCGTGCACCGGCGAGCACAGCGCCGAAATCGACCGCATCATGAAGCTCAGCTTCCACACGCTCGACAAAGACAGAGGCGCCGAAGGAGACATAGGGGTTCACGTCGTAAGAAAGCGACAAACCAAGGTCAACCGATTTGATCTCTGTCTTGATCCCGCTGTAGCGACCGACCCAGTCGCTCTCGTACTCAGTCTTGAAGCCAAATGGCGCCGTCAATGAAAGCCCCAGGTGGGCCTTCTCACCCAATGGGGTGTGGAAATAGAGGGCAGGGATGGGGCTGGTGTCACCCGCGTCCCCACCATCACCTCCAGAGAGCGGACGTCCCAGGGCATCGCGGCCTTCGCCTTTGAAGTCCACGGTGTAGTTCACAACACTTGCATCGGCTTGAAACAGCCGCCCATCGAGGAGACGCATGGCAGCCGGATTGTCCGCTATCACCGAAGCGTCGCTTGGCGCACTGATCGACCCCGCAAAGGCGCGGCCCAGGCCCTTTGCACTTTTCTCCTTCAACTGGAATGCAGCAGCCTGCGCAGTGCCAGTCGCGCCTGCCAATGCACCAAGCAGGGCCAGCGCAAGTATCGGTTTTGTGGTCATTGCTTGCCCTCCACAGGCAACTGTCGATGCGGCGATTCGGATGGGGAGATGCTTGATTCAGAAGGCGCTCCTCACGGCGTGAGACGGCTCGGCCTTGGCGCGCAGCGCGCATCCCGGTTGCGGAGTCATCGCCCAGCTGAGCCGCTCCGAGTATTGGACATGTGACCAACACAGTCAACGGTCACTATGGGGCCGGTAGTGGACCGATACCCGATCGGTCACCATTTGCCCGCGTTACCACGCGGCGCTACCCTTGCCCGATGTCTACTTCAACCTCTGCAGCACTCGACGCCGGGCGCGGCCCCGCCGAGCACGACGTGCGCACCCAGATCATCGAGGCTGCCACCACGCATTTCAGCCACTACGGCTATGACAAGACCACCGTGTCCGACTTGGCCAAGGCCATCGGCTTCTCGAAGGCCTACGTCTACAAGTTCTTTTCCTCCAAGCAGGCCATTGGCGAGGTGATCTGCGCCAATTGCCTCAGTCAGATCGAAAGCGAGGTTCTTCAGGCCCTGCAGGGCGTGCAAGCGCCTGCAGAGAGGCTGCGGTTGTTGTTCACCGTCATTGTGGAGGCCGGTCTTCGCCTGTTTCTGCAGGATCGGCGTCTGTATGAAATTGCCGTTGCGGCCGCGACGGATCAATGGCCTTCCGCGCAGGCTTATGAAGGGCGCATCAGGCAGCTTGTTGAAGACATCATCAAGGATGGACGCGCTTCCGGGGCATTTGAGAGCACGACGCCGCTCGAGGACACCAGCCGTGCGGTCTACCAGGTCCTGCTTCCTTATCTGAATCCGGTGACGCTGCCGCACGTGGCGCCCCTGCACGAAGAAGCGCCCAGCGCCTTGCAGGAGCTGGTCCTTCGGAGCCTCGAGTCACGCCCGTAGTGACTATTGACTATATCGGTCACTGGTAGCACAATCCTTCCGGATACCCCACTCCGGAAGGCCGCATGCGTCGCCGTTTTGTACTCACAGCCATCTCTTGTGTTGTTCCGTTGTTCCTTGTGGCCTGTGGAAAGTCGGATGACATCGACCCTCGGACCGCTCCGCCCATCGTCCGGGTCGCCCACGTGCAACCGGGTGCGGGAAACGCGCGCACGTTCACGGGCACCATCGCCGCACGGGTGCAGAGCGATCTGGCCTTCCGGGTGGGCGGCAAGGTCACTGAGCGCCTGGTTGAAACCGGCCAGACAGTCAAACGCGGCGATGTGCTCTACCGGATCGATCCCAACGACCTGAACCTCGCTGCGGCGTCCCAGCAGCAGGCCGTCATTGCGGCCCGTGCGCAGAGCGTGCAGGCCACCGCTGATGAAGCGCGGTATCGCGATCTGGCGGCGAAGGGGGTGGTGTCACGATCGTCTTACGACCAGATCAAAGCGGCGGCCGACGCGGCGGCTGCAACACTCAAAGCGGCCGAATCCCAAGCCCGGGTTGCACGCAATGCCAGCCACTACACGGCGCTCGTCGCCGATGCCGACGGGGTGGTCATGACCATCTCTGCTGAGCCCGGTCAGGTTGTGGCGGCCGGGCAGATCGTCGCCCGGCTTGCCCGTGCCGGCAGTCGAGAGGCAGTGGTCCAGCTGCCCGAGACGCTTCGTCCCCAGATCGGCTCCGTGGCCTCAGCGTCCCCGTTTGGGGCAAGCGGCAAGATCCCCGCACGGTTGCGCGTGCTCTCTGAATCGGCCGACCCCACCACCCGCACCTTCGAAGCCCGCTACACCCTGGAAGAGGGCAGCACGGCGCTGCCGCTGGGTTCCACAGTGACGGTCGAGCTTGCAGGCGCAGCAGCTGCCGGTGCGTCGGCAGGCGTGGAGGTTCCGTTGGGCGCCCTGTTCGATCCTGGCACCGGTCCCGGTGTATGGGTGATCGAGGGTGAGCCGCTCAAGGCCCGTTGGACGCCGGTAGTCGTCAAGCAGCTGGGCGATGACGAGGCGTTGGTCGAGGGGGCTTTCAAGGCATCGGATCGCGTGGCCGCCCTCGGTGCACATCTGCTCCGCGAAGGGCAGGTGGTTCGCCTGGCCGACACGGCCAAGCGTGCAGTGGCAACCGGAGCCCAGCGGTGAGTGGGTTCAATCTGTCGGCGCTTGCCGTGCGCGAGCGCGCCATCACCGTCTTTCTGATCTTCCTGATCTCGGTTGCCGGTATCGTGTCGTTCTTCCAGCTTGGCCGGGCAGAGGACCCCGCGTTCACCGTGAAGGTCATGACGGTGGTCACGGCCTGGCCGGGCGCCACGCCAACGGAAATGCAGGACCAGGTGGCCGAGAAGCTGGAAAAGCGTCTGCAGGAGTTGCGCTGGTACGACCGCAGCGAAACCTACACCCGGCCTGGATTGTCCTTCACCACGCTGACATTGCAGGACGGCACGCCTCCGTCGCAGGTGCAGGAAGAGTTCTACCAGGCGCGCAAGAAGATGACGGACGAGGCGGCAAACCTGCCCGCAGGCGTGATCGGCCCGATGGTCAACGACGAATACGCCGATGTCACGTTTGCTCTCTTCGCACTGAAAGCGAAGGGTGAACCGTTCCGCCTGCTTGCGCGTGATGCCGAGACGCTGCGTCAGCGATTGCTGCACGTTCCTGGCGTGAAGAAGGTCAACATCATTGGTGAGCAATCCGAGCGCATCTATGTGGAGCTGTCGCACGAACGCCTGTCGAACCTCGGCATCACGCCACGGGAGGTGTTCGGGGCGCTGAATGGACAGAACGCGTTGACCCCTGCAGGCTCGGTCGAGGCCAAGGGCCCGCAGATCTTCATTCGCCTGGACGGCGCGCTGGATCAGCTCGAAAAGATCCGCGATACGCCCATCGTCGCGCAGGGCAAGACCCTGAAACTGCAGGACATCGCCACCGTCAAGCGCGGCTATGAAGATCCCTCGACCTTCATGATCCGCAACGGTGGCGAGCCTGCCATGTTGTTGGGCATCGTCATGCGGGACGGCTGGAACGGCCTGGATCTTGGCGCCTCACTTGACGCGGAGGTCAAGAAGATCAACGACGGACTTCCCGTCGGGATGGCGCTGGACAAAGTCACCGACCAGGCCGTGAACATCAGTTCGTCGGTCGACGAGTTCATGATGAAATTCTTCGCCGCGCTGCTGGTGGTGATGCTGGTGTGCTTCGTCAGCATGGGCTGGCGAGTCGGCATCGTGGTGGCCGCGGCGGTGCCGCTGACGTTGGCTGCCGTGTTCATGGTGATGGCCGCAACCGGCAAGAACTTCGACCGCATCACCCTCGGCTCGCTGATCCTGGCGCTTGGCCTTCTCGTTGACGACGCCATCATCGCCATCGAAATGATGGTGGTGAAGATGGAAGAGGGGTATGGCCGGGTCAAGGCATCGGCCTACGCGTGGAGCCATACGGCAGCGCCCATGCTGGCCGGCACTCTGGTCACGGCTGTGGGCTTCATGCCCAATGGCTTTGCCCGGTCAACCGCCGGTGAATACACCAGCAACATGTTCTGGATCGTCGGTATCGCGCTGATCGTGTCATGGGTCGTCGCTGTGTTCTTCACGCCCTATCTTGGTGTGAAGCTGTTGCCTGAACTCAAAGCGGTGGAAGGCGGTCACAGTGGTCTCTACGATACGCCACGCTACAACCGGTTCCGATCGATCCTGGGGCGCGTGATTGCACGAAAGTGGCTTGCTGCAGGTTCGGTGGTCGGCCTGTTGGTGCTCTCGGTGGTGGGTATGGGAGTGGTGAAGAAACAGTTCTTCCCGATCTCCGATCGCCCGGAGGTACTGGTCGAAGTGCAGATGCCTTACGGCACGGCCATCGAACAGACCAGCCTGGCTGTCCAAAGGGTCGAGAAATGGCTTTTGGAGCAGGAAGAGTCGAAGATCGTCACGGCTTACATCGGCCAGGGTGCGCCGCGCTTCTACCTCGCCATTTCGCCGGAGTTGCCGGATCCCGCGTTTGCCAAGATCGTTGTCCGTACTGACAGCCAGGAACAGCGCGACGCCCTGAAGGCGAGGCTTCGCCAAGCCGTGGCAGAGGGTTTGGCACCCGAAGCCCGTGTGCGCGTGACGCAGTTGGTATTTGGTCCTTACTCGCCCTATCCGGTGGCGTATCGGGTCAGTGGCCCGGATCCGGATGTCATCCGTGGTATAGCCGCCAAGGTCGAGCAGACCCTGCACGCCAGCCCGATGATGCGGACCGTGAACACCGACTGGGGTGTGCGCACGCCAACGTTGCACTTCACGCTGGACCAGGACCGCCTGCAGGCGATGGGCATGACCTCCGCGTCGGTCTCGCAGCAGTTGCAGTTCTTCCTCAGCGGGGTGCCGGTCACTGCCGTGCGCGAGGACATCCGTACCGTTGAGGTTGTCGCGCGCTCAGGCGGCGAGACACGCCTGGATCCTGCGCGGATAGCGGACTTCACCCTGGTCGGTGCTGCTGGCCAGCGCGTGCCGCTGTCCCAGATCGGCTCGGTCGAGGTCCGGATGGAAGAGCCGGTACTGCGCCGGCGCGATCGCGTGCCCACCATCACCGTGCGCGGTGACATTGACGATGCGTTGCAGCCACCGGACGTTTCGGCCGCGATCAGCAAGAAGCTTGAGCCACTCATTGCCTCGCTGCCGGAGGGCTACGCCATCGCCCAGGCCGGTTCCATCGAGGAATCGGGCAAGGCAATGAGCGCCATGCTGCCGCTGTTCCCGATCATGCTGGCAGTGACCCTGCTGATCATCATCCTGCAGGTGCGCTCCATCCCGGCAATGATCATGGTGTTCATGACCAGTCCGTTGGGACTGATCGGCGTGGTGCCGACCCTGCTGCTGTTCCATCAGCCATTCGGCATCAACGCACTGGTCGGGCTCATTGCGCTGTCCGGAATCCTGATGCGCAACACGCTGATCCTCATCGGTCAGATCCATGAGAACGAGAAGGCAGGCATGGAGACCTTCCACGCCATCATCGAGGCGACTGTCCAGCGAGCACGCCCGGTGATCCTGACCTCCCTGGCAGCAGTGCTGGCCTTCATTCCGCTGACCCATTCGGTGTTCTGGGGAACGCTTGCCTACACGCTGATCGGCGGCACCATCGCCGGCACCGTAATGACGCTGGTGTTCCTGCCGGCGATGTATGCCATCTGGTTCAAGGTCCAAGCGGACAAGACCCGCGTTGCCTGAAAGTGGCCTGGATCTCTTTTACATGGGAAGTGAGTCATGAGCATTGCCGACAAAGATCGCATCGTAGTGACCGGAATGGGCGTGGTGAGCCCGCTGGGGTGCGGCGTGGAAACGGTGTGGTCCCGCCTGCTGGCGGGACGCTCCGGGATCGGCCCGTTGGGCGAGGCGCTTTCTGCCGGAACGGGGTGCAACGTAGGCGGCCGCGTGCCCGACCGGGTGCAGGATCCTGAGGCGGGCTTCGATTCCAGCGACGTCATCGCGCCGAAAGATCTGAAGAAGATGGACCGGTTTGTCGAGTTTGCGCTGGTCGCCGCCCACGAAGCGCTTGCGCAGGCCGGGTGGCGTGAGGCCGATGAGCGTAGCCTGCTGCGAACGGCGACCGTGATTGCGACGGGGATCGGTGGGTTTGGATCCATCGTCAATGCGGTGCACACCACCGAAAGCCGTGGGCCTGGCCGGCTGTCGCCTTTCACTGCGCCTACTTTCCTGGCCAGCATGGCGGCGGGGCAGGCGTCCATCCGCTACGGATTCAAGGGACCCCAGGGCGCGCCCGTCACCGCCTGCGCAGCGGGTGTCCAAGCGATCGGCGATGCGGCGCGCCTCATTCGATCCGGTGAGGCGGACATTGCATTGTGTGGTGGTGCAGAGGCAGCGATGCACCGGGTCAGCCTCGGCGGCTTCGCCGCTGCCAAGGCACTGAGCACCTCGTTCAACGACACGCCACAGGCAGCGTCCCGCCCCTTTGATGAGCAGCGCGACGGCTTCGTCATGTCCGAAGGGGCAGGGCTGTTGGTGATCGAGCGCCTCGATCACGCGCTTTCGCGTGGTGCCACCCCGTTGGCCGAGCTGGTTGGCTACGGCACCACCTCGGATGCCTATCATTTGACCGCGGGGCCCGACGACGGCAGTGGAGCACGCAGGGCGATGGAGATAGCGCTGGCGCAGGCGGGCATTTCCGCTGAGCAGGTCGATCACATCAATGCGCACGCAACCTCGACCCAAGTGGGAGATCGGGCAGAGCTGGCGGCCATGCGTGCCTTGTTCGGTGCCCGTCCAGATCTTCTGATCTCTGCCACCAAGTCCAGCACCGGGCACCTGCTTGGGGCAGCTGGCGGCATCGAAGCCATCTTTACCGTGCTTGCTTTGCGCGATCAGGTCGCGCCAGCGACGCTCAACCTCGGTCGCCCGGATCCATTGACAGAAGGGCTTTCGATCGTCGCCGGCACACCGCGCAAGGCAGATTTCGAATTCGCGTTGACCAATGGATTTGGCTTTGGCGGCGTGAATGCCAGTGCATTGTTCAGGCGCATGTGAGCATGGCTGCCCCCAGCGGCTTCCGGAGCAGAACCGCCTTGCGCTGGGAAGGTGCACGGGCGTTGAGCCGACGTTGGATACTGGATGCAGCCGGAACCGTGTTTGCGGAGGAGGGGTTTGAGAACGCAACGATGAAGCGCATCGCCGAGGTCTGTGGCGTTACCAAGGTCACGGTCTATGCGCACTATCGTGACAAGGCGCGGCTCTACAAGGCGGTCATGGACGGCCATCTGGCGTCGATACCGGATGCCCGGCTCGACGCGCACGAAGCATTGGTTCTTGGCGATGCGCTGATGCGCATCGCCGATGGCATCGGACGATTGGCAGCGGATCCTGCATGCCAGGCCTTCTGCCGGGCACTGTCGCGTTCCGATCATGCCCGTGACGTCTACATGGGACACTGGAGCACGGTGCTGGAGCCGTATCTCGCTCTTGCGACACAGGCGATGGCGAACGCTTCAGTCCGTTCGAGCCACCCCGGTGACGGTGAAAAGTTCCTCAGGCTCGTTCTCACAGAACATGGCTTGCCTCATGGGTCGACGCCGGTGTCCGGAAGTGATGCAACGGTCGCGCTGTTCATGCGTGCCTATGGGATGCTGTGCCCGGATGCCTGTGATAGCGTGCCGGGATGAAGATTCTTGCCATATCCGGTAGCGCGCGCCGGCTGTCAACCAACACCGCATTGCTGAGGGCGCTGGAAGAAATATCGCCGCCGGATATCGCGCTGAGCACCTACGCCGACCTCAGCGGACTGCCCGTTTTCTCTCCCGATCTTGAAGATCTGCCCTTGCCTGACAGCGTTGTGCACCTCAAACGCTGTATTGAAGCCAGCGATGGCATTCTGATTTCAAGCCCCGAGTACGCAAGAGGCATTCTAGGCGGCTTGAAGAACGCCATGGATTGGCTCGTTTCGGGTGATCTTGTGATTGCAAAGCCCATCGCCCTGGTGCACGCGTCGCATCGCGGCGATGACATGCTCGCCTCTCTCCGGCTTGTGCTGTCGACAATCAGTTCCCGCTTCAACGAAGAACTGCTCCTGCGCTTCCCTTTCATGAAGATGGAGCCGGAGGCCGTTGCAGCTGCCGTGAGGCAACCGGTCAATCGCGGACCGGCTGAGGCCTTTCTCCAGGAGTTCGCCCGCTACTGCGGGCGACCAGAGGGTGATTGAAGATGATCACTGAGGCAGCCGGCTGACAGGGGCCCTCCGGACGCGCACCGCGGGTCCGGACGCCCGAGCGATGCGCGTGCGGCGTCAGCGGTTCACAGGCGCTCGCAGATGGGAATACCCAGCGGCCTCCACGAACTGCGGCAGTGTCCACAGCTGGCCATTGGGCCCCCACGTGCCGTCGCTGACATCGCTCACCATGATCGAAGCGGCCAGCCGCTGCGTATCCGGCAAGGCCAGCGATTCCAGAATGGCCTGGTGCACAACCGCCGCGTAACGGGATCGGTGCTGTTCGTCGAGTACGCCGGCAGGTGCGAGGACGTGGACCAGGCACGGAATGAAGTGGAGGAAATCGGTACTGCCACCACAGCGCCAGTAGCCGACCGGTATCTCCTCGGCAATCACCCAGCACAGGCTGCGTTGGCGAGGATCAGGCCCCAGGCCGCTGCATTCAGTTGCAGCAGCGTTCACGGCGGCAATCATCCGCTCACGCTGAAGGGCAGACAGTGCTTCGGCGGGTGTCTTGATGAGGATGGTGGGCATGGATAGCGCTCGTCGGTGAGGGAGCACCCATTCAACCGCGCGACGGTGCGGACCTGAAGTGGCCGATTTGCCAATAATCACGCACAATCGGCCAATGCATGATTTCGTCCTGGTGGTGCCGCAGGCCCCCTTTGCCTCCAGCGTTACCCTCACCCTCGATCTTCTGACCACTGCGGCCAAGCTGGCGTGCCGGGTCGGGGTTTCACCGCCGCGTTGGCGGGTATGCGCGGTGACGCCAGGAAGCATTCCGCTTGGCAACGGCCTGCAACTGCAGGCCGACACGTTGCCTGTGCGCTCCTCTGCGCACGAATGCTGGATCCTGCCGGGCCTGGACATAGATGACGCCGGTCAGCTCGACGTTCGCCTGAGCCAGCCGGACATTCCGCCTTTGCTGGCTGCGCTGCGTCGCCACGCCAGGGCGGGCGGCACGATTGCAGGATCATGTTCTTCCGTGTTTCTGCTCAACGCCGCCGGACTGCTCGAGGGACGCTGCGTGACCACAACGTGGTGGTTGGCATCTGCGCTGCGGCGCGTGGCGCCCGCTACCCGTGTGGAACCCGATCGCATGGTGCATGCGGATGGCCCGTTGATCACCGCCGGCGCGGCGATGGCACACATGGACCTGGTGCTTTACGTGCTGCGTCAGCGCTTCGGCGAGCGGCTCACTGCGATGCTGGGCCAGGCTTTGCTGGTCGAGCAGCGACGCCTGCAGTCGCTGTACATGTCGCCGGCGATGATGGTGCCCGAGAACAGCCTGATAGCGCTGTTGACCGCCCACATTGCAGAGGTCCTGCCGGAACCCGTCACAGTGGGCATGCTTGCAGCCCGCGCCAACATGTCCACACGCACCCTCAACCGCCAACTGAACAAGGTGCTTGGCTACGGGCCGCAGCAGCTGATCCAGTCGGTGCGCTTGAACCGTGCACGGCTACTGTTGGAAAGCGGCAGGCTTTCGGTGGAAGAAGTGACTGCGCAGGTGGGGCTGGGCGATTCTGCAACACTGAGGCGACTGCTGCGCAGGCGATTGGGCCTGAGCCCTACCCAGGTTCGGGGGTAGGAGCGCGCACGTCCCACGGTGCATGGGCCGGAGGAAATCTGTTCAGGCGTGGCGGTGGCTCTGTGCGGCCCCCGCCCGGCGGAGTCATCGTCGGCTACGTCAGCATCTGAACTATCAGCGCAGCGACGACGCACCACAACACAACCCATACGGTCGATATCCGCGCGACGGTCAACAGGCCAAAGCCCACGGCAGCGATCGCAAGATCGATCGGTGCGCGCACGCCTTCCGTCCACACCGGGTCATGGAACGCGGCAGCCAGCAGTCCGACGACGGCCGCGCCGGCCCCAGCCACCATCCTGGCAGCCCACGGTCGTCGTACCAGCCGGTTCCAGACCGGCAGTACAGACAGCAGCACCAGGAATCCCGGCAGGAAGATGGCCAGCAGCGCAACTGCTGCACCGGCCACCACCGGCAGGCCCGACGGCGTCTCTGCCCCAAGGAACGCGGCCAGTGAAAACATCGGGCCAGGCATCGCCTGGGCGGCACCGTAGCCGGCAAGGAACGTGTCCGGACTGACCCAGCCGCTGTCGACCACCGCATGCTGCAGCAGTGGCAGTACGACGTGGCCTCCGCCGAAGACCAGAGCCCCGGCCTGATAGAACGCGCCCGCAACGCCAGGTGCCGTCGGTGCGGCAGAGGAGGGCAGCATCAAGGAGGCCGCCAACCCGACCACAAAGAGCACCAGGCTGATGGCGGCACCACGAACACCGTAGCGGACCGGAAACACCGCAGCAACGCGTGCTTTCACGCGGATGCACAGCCCCGCACCGAGCAGCCCGCCCAGCCCCACCGCGATCAGCGATGCCCACCGATTGCCTGCCAACAGCGTCACTGCCAGCGCAGTGCAGGCAATCAACGCATGCCGCATATCGGGCACCAGTTGCCGCGCCATGCCCACCAGGCCGTGAGCGACCACGGCCACCGCCACCAGCTTCAAACCGTGGACGACCGCCGGGTAAACACCTTGATCCAGTCGCGAGGCTGCTACGGCAAAGCCAAGCATCAACAGTGCAGAGGGGAGTGTGAATGCAACGAATGCCGCCAACGCGCCCCGCCAGCCGCAGCGGAACAGACCAATGGCAAAGCCCATCTGGCTGCTCGCCGGTCCGGGCAGAAACTGGCAGACCGCCATCAACTGAGCGAAGCGGGCGTCATCCAGCCAGCGTCGGCGCTGCACGAATTCGCGGTGGAAATAGCCCAGATGGGCGATGGGGCCACCAAAGGATGTCAGCCCCAACCAGAGGAAAACAGAAAACACCTCCGTGGCGCTGCCGCGGACCTCCAGCGCGTCAGTGGCATCTCGTTCGGGCAGGGGCGGCGATCCGGTCACGGGCCGAGGATACACAGTCCGGATGTACCTGATTGCGGGACTGTACCGGGCTGCGGAGCGGGGCAGGCGCACGCTCCGGGGGCCCCGGCCCGACGCATGGATTCGTTCACGGACGCTGCTCTATATTCCGAACCACAGCGCCGCATACCGCGGCCGCACCGGGAGCCCCCAATGAAAACCGGATGTCTGCTTGGCATTGCCCTTGGCGCCGCAGTGACCCTGGCCGCCGCCCCTGCCTGGGCCGACCCGCCGCACCATGCGCGTGGCAACGGTCCGCCGCCGCATGCCGGTGGCCCCCACAACCGTGATGCACCACCGCCGGGCTGGCAGAAGAAGGCATGGCGCCGCGGTGACCGCCTGCCGTGGGCCGAAGTTGACCGGCGCTACTGGGTGGACGACTACGCGCATTACCGTCTGCGCGACCCCGGTCGCGGACAGCGGTGGGTGCGGCAGTCGGATACGGAATACCTGCTGGTGGAGATCGCCACCGGCGTGATCATCGACGCCTTGCGGCGTTAGGGATGCCGGCACGGCCCCCCGGGCGGCACGCAGCCGCCGCGGGGGTAATGGCGGCACGGCCGCCGATGACACCGCGCGCTCACCCGGGCAACTCGCACTGCATCTTGCCGTCCACGTAGTACGGCTTGGGTACGTTCGGGTTGTTGCTGGTCTTCTCAAAGACCACTTCGAACGATGCCGTGTCGGGGGAGCCTTTGCGATCAGTGCAGGCGTCCTGCAACTTCTTCTTGACCGCAGCAATGCCGGCCTCGCGGTTGGCACCCTCGGCGCTGTTGGTCAGGTTTACGGTTTCAGCCAAGGCCAATGGGCTGAAGGCGGACAGGCAGCCGGCGATCATCAGGGTATGCAGCTTGGTCAAGGGGTGCATCTCGCGGACGTCCAATGAGGCGCTCAGCATAATGCGGGAGCGTTAACAGCACGTGCCCGGTTGCGGCAGTTGGCTTGGCTGACGTTGTTTGGTACAAGCCAAGCTATCGAAGACCAGAGAATGGGCGCGAGGCCCATGCCGCGCAAAGATGACGATGAGCTGCGGATCGCCGGACCGGAACGAAGAGGCGGCTGCCGCATGCGGGTGATGGAGACAGCGTTGTCTGCCGACGTGCTGGCCCTGCTGGAAGCCAGCGGCCTGCCTACGGAGGATCTGCGTGCAGGCAGGCCAATCACCTTTCTGGCAGCGTCGTTGAACGGAGAGCTGCTCGGTTGTGTGGGCTATGAATCGAGCCGCGACGTCGTGCTCCTGCGCTCGTTGGCGATCCAGCCGATGTCGCAGGGCAGGGGCCTGGGGCGGCAACTGGTGGTGGAACTGGAGCAGCATGCCAAGGCGGCGGGTGGCAGGACCGTGTTCCTTCTCACGACCACAGCAGCGCCGTTCTTCGAGCAGCTTGGCTATGAGTGCGTCGCGCGCGATGCAGCACCTGGATTCATCGCTGCGTCGACGCAGTTCAGTGGACTGTGCCCAGGCTCGGCCCAGCTGATGATGCGTCGGCTGTAGGCCGACCGGGACCGGAGTGGGTGCTTCAGCCCCCTTGTCCATCGATGTCCGGGGCTTGCCGCGTTGCGATCCGGGATGCCCGGAGTCCAGAGGACAACTGCGGTGTCGATACCGAGGCGCGCGTGATCAACTGGTGTGCAAGCACATGGTTGACGGTGGCGCGTCTGCAAGAAGCGGGGCGGCGCATTTCCCGTAGCAGGATGTCTATTGCGTTGTCCGCCATCTCTGCGACCGGCTGATGGATGGTGGTCAGTTCCGGCCACACCATTGTTGCGGCGGAGGTGTCGTCGAAGCCCACCACCGAAAGATCCCCCGGCACCTGCAGGCCGCGACGGTGGGCCACTGAAACAACCGCCGATGCCATGTCATCGTTGCTGGCGAAGATCGCACTGGGTGGCGGGACCTGGGCCAGCAGCCGCTCGGCTGCCTCCAGTCCGGAACGGTAGGTGAAGCAGCCGGGTTGCACGAGCGCGTCGTCGTAGCCGATGCCGGCGTTGGCCAGTGCATCCCGGTAGCCCTGCCAGCGGTGCGCGCTGGCGGTCTGGTTCGGGTCGCCCTTGATGTAGCCGATGCGGGTATGCCCGTGGGCGATGAGGTGCGTCACCATGTCATGGCTGGCCTGGCGGTCGTCGATGCGCACGCAGGAGATCCTGTCGCTGAAGCGGCTGGACGCGATGGAGACGACGGGAATGCCCGCGTTGACGAATACCTCGACGATGTCCTTCGATTCACACAGCGGCGGCGGAAGAATCACGCCTGCCACGGTGGTGGCGAGTTGCCGTGCCGCCTCGCGACGCGCCGGGGTGCCCAGCTCATCCCAGGCAGCGATGACCAGCTGCGCCGCCGACCGGGTGGAACCGCGCAGCGCGCCGACCAGCAGTTCGCGCAGGTAGCTGGAGCTGGGGTTGGTGTAGATCAGGGCGATGCAGGTGTGCTGCGCCGCGGCCAGGGCGGAGGCAGCGGGGTTGGGCCGGTAGTCCAGTGCCAGCACGCTGCGCAGGACGCGTTCGCGGTTGCCTTCGCGTACCCCGGCATGACCGTTGATGACGCGTGACACCGTCATGGCGGACACACCTGCATGGGCAGCGACGTCATCGATGGTGATCGCGCTTGCTTTTCGACGGACCGCTTTATGGCCGTTTTTCAAGGCTGGATTCCTTTGCTGCGCTGCATGATGACAAGCGCGATTGCGGATGAGTAGTCTGCGCCGTGACGCGATGGTAGCGCTACCACTGAGCCGGTGTAAGGCCAGCGGATGCCCCCCCCTTTACCGCGCGGCTGTTCCGGCAGGTCTGAAAGCGAGTTTGAGTCGCAGTGGGTGCAAAGCGCACTGCGATGTTCGGTGTGGAAGACGGGCGTCGCCCGTACGTGCCCCCAGAAGGGGCGGTACTCCATTCGATCGTATGTCAGAGGGGAGAGTCATGAGCGCTGCTACTTTCCGTCGTACCCCAGGCTGGAGGGCTCGTCGATGAGCCGGACGCTGGCGAAGTTCACTTCCAGGGCCATGTTCACCTTTGTCGGTGGCGTCCTGGTCATCAATCCCGCATTCGCACAAGAGGCGTCAACACCGGCACCCGTCGCCGGGCAGCAGAATCCGCCCAGCCCGACACAGCTGGACACCGTGCAGGTCACCGGCATCCGCAACAGCCTCAGCCAGGCCATGGACATCAAGCGCGACTCGGCCGGTGTGGTGGATGCGATCAGTGCGGAGGACATCGGCAAGTTCCCCGACACCAACCTGGCCGAGTCCCTGCAGCGCATCACCGGCATCTCCATCGAGCGCCGTGATGGTGAGGGCGCACAGGTAACGGCGCGTGGTTTCGGCCCTCAGTTCAACATGGTGACGCTCAACGGGCGGCAGATGCCCGGCGCCGATGCGTTCGGTGCGTCGGGGCAGGTCGCCATCGGTGGTGTCGACGGCGGCACCCGTGCCTTCAACTTCGCCCAGCTGGCCGCTGAAGCCATCAATGGCATCGAGGTCTACAAGACCAGCCAGGCCAATGTCCCCAGCGGTGGCATCGGTGCCACCATCAACATCCTGACCTCGCGCCCGTTTGACCACGAGGGCATCGTCGCCAGTGCCGGGGCGAAGGCTGTCTCCGACCGCAGCCAGCCATTCGGCGACGACCTGACGCCGGAACTGTCCGGCATCTTCAGCTACAGCAACCCGGAAAAGACCTTCGGCGTTGGCGTGAGTGCGAGCTACCAGAAGCGCAAGGGTGGTTCGGTACAGGCCACCAACAACTACTGGAACATCCAGCCGTGGACCGGCACGCTGCCCGGCAATCCGAACGTGGTCAATGCACCTGCGGTGGGCGCGCTGTACGGGCGTCCGAACGACCTGCGCTATGCGTTCTCCGAGTTCGAGCGGGAGCGCGTCAATGGCCAGGCGGTGCTACAGTTCGCACCGACCGACGCGGTGACCCTTACCCTCGACTACACCTATTCGACCAACGAGATCACTGAGAATCGTGGCGAACAGGGCATGTGGCTGCAGAACAGCAACTACACCGATGTCACGTTCGACACCAGCGGTGCGGTCGCAACGCCGATCTATATCCGCGAAGTGGCGGGGACCAAGGATTTCGGTCTCGAACAGCAGCGCAGCATGCAGAAGTACAAGCTGGGATCGCTCGGCTTCAATGCGTTGTGGAACGTCACCGACCGGTTCAAGCTGACCTTCGATGCGCACAACTCGAAGAACGAAAGCCGGCCGAACGATCCACTCACCGGGGGCGGATCGATCTTCAGCAGCATCGCCGGTACCAACAACTGCACCACCGGGCCGCATTGCGGCGGGTCATGGGTGCAGGAAATGAACTTCAACAACGGCCTGCCGGTGGGCACCCAGGTCTGGTACCCGAGCACGGCCGATGCGATCGCCAAGACCAACGGCGTGGTCAACCCGGGCTTCGCGCCGGGCGAAATCGGTTCGCAGGTGCTGCGCATCAATTCGCAGACCCAGATCAGCGAGATCAAGCAGGGGCGCGTCGACGGCGAGTGGAGCTTCGACAAGGGGCGCTTCCAGTTTGGCGTGGACTCGAGCAAGCAGACCACCCACCGCATCCAGGCCGCGGAGAACTACAACACGCTGGGCGACTGGGGCGTGGCCAATGTTGACGGGGATGTTGCCAGCGGGCTGATGGACCTGCTGCAGCCGGTCAACATTGTCGGGTTGTTCAACGACTTCAATGCCAACAGCTTCACCGCCTGGCGCGGCGATGCTGGTCGCCTCGCGCAGTGGGCGGCGGACAACTATGGCGCCAATCTCGGCGTGAGCCCGCAGCGCGCCGCCGACAACCTGGTGGAAGAGAAGACGAAGTCGGCCTACTTCCAGGTGGAGCTGGACGGTGAGCTGGGCGGCATGCGTACCAATACCCGCCTGGGTGTGCGCTATGAAACCACCGACGTTGTCTCCACCTCGAACATCGCCATCCCGGAAGCCATCGAGTGGCAATCCAACAATGACTTCCGCGTGGTGTTGTCCGACGAACAACAGCCGTTCACCGAGAAGAACAGCTACAGCTACATCCTGCCCAATCTGGATTTCAGCATTGATCTTCGTGAGGACCTGAAGGGGCGTGTCTCATTCGGCAAGAGCATCGCACGCGCGCCGATCGGCAACCTGTATGCCGGCCCGACCGCCCAGCAGCCGTTCGGCTCGGTCCTCATCGATCCGTCCTCGCGGGCCAGCGGTACCGCACAGAACCCGCAGCTGAAACCGCTGGAATCGGACAACCTGGATCTGGCGCTGGAGTGGTATTTCGCCGATGCAAGCTACGTCTCGCTGACCTACTGGAACAAATCGGTCGACAATTTCGTCGGCAACACCATTGTCCAGGAGAATCTGTACGGCCTGCGCGATCCTACTGCCGGTCCGGATGCGCAGGCGGCGCTGGCCTTCCTCACCAGCGGCGCCTGCGTCACACAGGTCGGCGCTGCCAATGCGGCGGCGTGCTCGGCCAATGACACCTCGCTGTTCACCGCCCTGGCCCTGCTGCGCAACAATCCCGCCGGGTTGGGCGCCTACAACGGTACCGACGCCCAGGTGCTGGCCACTGAAGCAGCCTACGACCTGTACGGTACGGCCGGCGATCCGCTGTACCAGTTCAACGTCAATCGTCCCATCAACCAGAACAAGGCCAAGCTCCACGGCTGGGAACTGGGGGGGCAATACTTCTTCGGCGATACCGGCTTCGGCATCCTGGCCAACTACACCCTGGTCAATGGGGATGTGGGCTTCAACAACGCAGGCGACCCGGGCATCGACCAGTTCTCGCTCACGGGACTGAGCGACACGGCCAATGCGATGCTGATGTACGAGAAGTACGGTTGGTCGGTACGACTGGCGTGGAACTGGCGTGACCAGTACCTGATCCTGGCCAACCAGGGAGCCAGCCGCAATCCGTACTATGTGGAGGCGTACGAACAGTGGGATCTCAGCGTGAACTACACCCTGGATGACCACTGGTCGTTCGGCCTGGAGGCGATCAACCTGACCGGTGAGGACGTGCGCTGGCGTTCGCGTACCTCGCAGATGATCGTGAAGCTGGCTGACCAGAGCCCGCGTTACATGCTGGGTGTGCGTTACAGGTTCTGAACCGTGGGGTGCCGCTGCCACGGCAGCGGCACCCGTTCAAGGCTGCTGACGGATTGGACAACACCATGTCGCGTTACGAAATGCTCAACAACATTGCCCATCGGGACCTGCGTGTGGCCACCGGCTTCGGCGCCGAGTTCGGCGACGCGGTGGGTTTGGTGCCGGCCTATCCGAGCGAGTTCGCCGAACTGCAGCGGGAATATCCCATCTTCCTGCGCAAGGACCCCGCCACGGGCGGCTGGCAGGCGGTGGTCCTGCTGGGGTTCGAACAGCATGAAAACCTGTTCCTGCAGGACGGTCGCTGGAATGCCTCCTATCTGCCCGGGGCGGCGGCCAAAGGGCCGTTCCTGATCGGCTTCCAGGAGAGCCGCATCGATGGCGTACCTACTCGGGAAGCAGTGTTGCACGTGGATCTGGATCATCCGCGCGTGACCACCATGCAGGGTGAGCCGGTGTTCCTGCCGCAAGGGGGGAATTCGCCCTATCTCGATCACGTTGCCGGCGTACTGCGCGGCATCCACGACGGTCATGCCTTTGCCGCGGACATGTTCGCCATGTTCGATGCGAACGGGCTGATCCAACCGATCACGCTGGACGTGCGGATCGACCCGGAGCATCGGGTCGGTGTCAACGGCCTGCACGCGATCGACCGTGACCGCCTGACGCTGCTGGAGGGTGCAGCTCTGGCCGAACTCAACCGCGCCGGCTACCTGGAAGGTGCCTATCTGATGCTGGCATCGCTGCACAACATGCGCCGCCTGATCGCCGAGAAGCAGCGACGCCTGCGCGCAGCGGATACCGCCGTCGCGGCCGGCAGGAACTGACCGGTGCTGGACGGCGTCGCCATGCGCACACTGGAAGGCCTGGATCCCACGGCGCTGCCGCTGCAGACGCTGGTGGCTGCCGGCGAACCGGTGGTGCTGCGCGGCATCGCGCGCGACTGGGCATTGGTGCAGGCCGGGTCGCGTTCCCTGCAGGAGGCCATGGCCTACCTGCGGGGTTTCGACGCAGGCGTGCCTGTTCCCTATTCCTTCGGTGGCCCCGAGATCGAAGGGCGTCCGTTCTACAACGCGGACTTCACCCGCTTGAACTTCGAGGTCCGGCGTGGCCTGCTGACGGAGGTGCTGGACGCAATCGCCGACCACCTCGATTCGCCGAGCCCGCCCACCTATTACGTCGCTTCGTTGCTGATCGCGCGTGCGCTGCCCGGGTTCGCGCAGCACAACGACGCCGGACTGGCCGGGCAGGGCATCGATGCTTCGGCCAGCATCTGGGTCGGCAACCGGGTGACGGCCTCCTGCCATTACGACATTCCGGACAACCTGGCGTGCTGCGCGGTGGGCCGGCGCCGCTTCACCCTGTTTCCGCCGGCGCAGATCGACAACCTCTACCCGGGGCCGATGGAGCCCACCCCGGGTGGGCAGGTGGTCAGCGTGGTGGATGTCGACCAGCCGGACTTCGACCGCCATCCGCGCTTCCGTGATGCCATGGCAAGCGCGCAGACCGCCACGCTTGAACCTGGGGATGCCATCTTCATCCCGGGCCTGTGGTGGCACCACGTGCGCAGCCTGGAACCGTTCAACGTGCTGGTGAACTACTGGTGGCGCAGTGCGCCGGGTCATCTCGGCTCACCCCTGCCGGCGCTGCAGCATGCGATGTGGGCGCTGCGCGATCTACCGGCGCGCGAGAAGCAGGCCTGGGCAAGGATCTTCCAGTACTACGTGTTTGGTCCCGGCGAGCAGGCAGGGCAACACCTGCCCGAAGCGGCCCGGGGTGAGCTGGCACCGTTCGACGAGACGCAGGCGCGGCGCATGCGCGCCCACCTGCTGGGTCGACTCAACCGCTGATGAGGAGCATCGCATTGAACGCTGCGGACACTACACAAGGGTCGATCCGGAGAGTGGTGATCGCCGGTGGCGGTACCGCCGGCTGGTTGGCCGGCTGCGCACTGGCACACCAGTTCCGCCAACAGCTGGACATCACCCTGGTGGAGTCCGAGCAGATCGGGACCGTGGGTGTGGGCGAATCCACCGTGCCGCCCATCCGCACGTTCCACCGTTTCCTGCAGATCGACGAGCAGGAGTTCCTGCGTGAGGTCGCTGGCACGTTCAAGCTGTCGATCTCATTCGAGAACTGGCGTCGCCCCGGTGAACGCTTCATCCATCCTTTCGGCACGATAGGGCAGGGCACTTGGGCCACGCCGTTCCATCACTTCTGGCTGGACAGCCTGCGCCGCGGCATGCCCTCCGAGCTGGGCGACTTCTGCCTGGAAAGCGCCGCTTCCCTGGCCGACAGGTTCTCGCTGCAGACCCAGCCCCAAGTCAACTACGCCTACCATTTCGACGCCGGGCTCTATGCCAGGTTCCTGCGCGGCAAGGCCGAAGCAAACGGCCTGCGGCGGGTGGAAGGCAAGATCCGCGAAGTCCGCCAGCATCCCCATGACGGTTCGGTTGCGGCGCTGGTGCTGGACGACGGGCAGGTCATCGAAGGCGATCTGTTCATCGACTGCACGGGCTTCCGTGGCTTGTTGACCGAGCAGACCCTGCATAGCGGCTATGAAGACTGGAACGAATGGTTGCCCAGTGATCGCGCCGTTGCCGTGCAGACCGACTCGACCGCGCCGCCGGTGCCCTACACCCGTGCCATCGCGCACGAGGCCGGGTGGCGCTGGCACATCGCGCTGCAGCACCGGGTCGGCTGCGGGCTGGTGTTCTCCAGCCGCCACATGTCCGATGACGAGGCGCAGGCCAAGCTGCTGCGTGATGTCGACGGACGACCGCTGCGCGATCCCTGGCTGGTGCCGTTCCGCAGCGGACGTCGGTTGCAGGCCTGGAACAGGAACGTGGTGGCCCTGGGGCTGGCCAGTGGCTTCATCGAGCCACTGGAATCGACCAGCATCCACCTGACCATCAGCGCCGTGGTGCGCCTGATCCAGCTGTTCCCATCCGACGGCATTACCCCTTCGCTGGTGGCGCTGTACAACGACGTGAGCCGCCAGGAGATGGAGCACGTGCGCGATTTCATCATCCTGCATTACCACGCCAACCAGCGCGACGAGCCGATGTGGAAGGCCTGTCGCGAGATGGCGCTGCCTGAATCGCTGCAGCTCCGCCTGCGCGCGTGGCGCGAGCGTGCCCATGCCTGGCAGGACCCTGGCGAGCTGTTCCGGGTCGACTCCTGGACCAGCGTGCTGATGGGCCAAGGCATCCAGCCGGGACCGCCGCACCCGCTTGCCCGGGCCATCGGCGATGCGGACCTGCGCACGCTGTTGAATCGACTCCGCAAGCCGGTGCAGGAAGCGGTGGCGAAGATGCCCTCGCAGGCGGACTTCATCGAGCGCTACTGCAAAGCGGCGCCGGACGCATGGCAAAGGGGCAGGGCCGTGGCGTAGCCGCAATGCGCGCTGTTGCATCGAATTGGTAGCGCTACCTTCAAGCCACTACGGGGTGCAGTAAATGGAATTGGTTGCGGGAATCGACGCAGGTACGCAAAGCCTGAAGGTGGTCGTCTACGACCCTGAAGGGCGCAGTCTCCTGGCTAGCGCCAGCGCGCCATTGCAGCTGACCAGCGCTGCAGACGGCAGCCGGGAACAGCAGCCGGCCGATTGGGTCACGGCACTGCACGCCTGCTTCGCTGCGCTCGATCCGGCGCTGCGTTCGCGCATTGCCGCGCTGGCAGTCTCAGGACAGCAGCATGGCTTCGTGCCGGTCGATGCGGCAGGGGAGGTGCTGGCACCGGCCAAGCTGTGGTGCGACACCAGCACCTCGGCCGAATGCGAGCAGATCATGGACGCGGTGGGGGGCACGGCACGCACCATCGAACTGGGCGGCAACCCGGTGCTTGCCGGCTACACCGCCTCCAAGCTGCCGTGGACGAAAACGCACCGGCCCGGCGCCTACGCGCGACTGGCCACCATCCTGCTGCCGCACGACTATCTCAATTTCGTGTTGACCGGCCAACGCTTCTGCGAATATGGCGATGCGTCGGGCACCGGCTGGCTGGACGTGCGCACCCGCACCTGGTCGACCGTACTGCTCCACGCAACCGATCCGGACCGCGACCTGGCCGCGTGCCTGCCGCGCATCGCCGCGCCCGAGGAGGTCTTCGACATCGCTCCTGACGCCGCTGCAGCGTTGGGATTGCCAGCGACAGTGAAGGTGGCCGTCGGCGGTGGCGACAACATGATGGCGGCCATCGGCACCGGCTGCGTCGTGCCCGGTCGCCTGGTGATGAGCCTGGGCACTTCGGGCACGCTGTTTGCGTTCTCGGACACACCCGTGGTCGACCGGGACGGGGCCTGGGCAGCGTTCTGCTCGTCGACCGGCGGCTGGCTGCCGCTGATCTGCACGATGAACTGCACCGTGGTGACCGGGCAGGTCGCCGAAGCGTTCGGCTTCAGCAGCCGCGAGGGCGACCGACACCTTCAGGCCACGCCACCCGGTGCCGACGGCCTGGTGATGCTGCCGTTCCTCAACGGCGAGCGCACGCCGGACCTGCCGCAGGGCAAGGGGGTGCTGGCGGGCCTGGACACGACCAACATGACGCCGGCGCACATCTACCGCGCGGCCATGGAAGGGGCCACCTACGCCCTGAAGTACGGCTACGACGCATTCGTCGGCGCGGGCATGCGGTTCGACCGCATCGTGCTGACCGGTGGCGGCAGCAACAGTGCGCAGTGGCGGCAGATGGTGGCCGATGTGTTCGGCCTGCCGGTGGACGTACCGACCCAGCCCGAGGGCGCGGCGTTCGGTGCGGCATTGCAGGCGCTGTGGGCCTTGGGTCATGCCCGCGGTGACGCCGCCTCCATCGCCGGCATAGCGGACCGGCACGTGGCGGTCGACCCGCTGCAGTCCGCACAACCCGATCCAGCGCGTACGGCCGCCTACGCCGCGGCGTATGCCCGTTTTCTGCGCCATCTCGACGCCATCACGCCGTTGTATCGCGGCTGATATCCCCTTTTTCGCGACACCTCGCACAACGACAGGAAGACGCACCATGAGCAATCAGCCCTTCATCGGCGGCAAGGAATACTTCCCCGGCATCGGCCGCATCCCCTTCGAAGGCCGGGGCTCGGACAATCCCCTTGCCTTCAAGGTCTACGACGCGAACAAGATCATCGGCGGCAGCACCATGCAGGACCACCTGCGCTTTGCGGCCTGCTACTGGCACACGTTCTGCAACGCCGGCCATGATCCGTTTGGCCCCGGAACGCGCCACTTCCCGTGGGAGACCGGCTCGCCGATGGGCACCGCCGAGGCGAAGGTGGACGCGGCGTTCGAATTCTTCACCAAGCTCGGCGTGCCGTACTGGTGCTTCCACGATATCGATCTGGCGCCGGACGCCGAGGATGTCGGCGAGTACGAAAAGAATCTGAAGCACATGGTGCGACTGGCCAAAGAGCGCCAGGACGCGACCGGAATGAAGCTGCTGTGGGGCACGGCCAACCTGTTCTCGCACCCCCGCTACATGAACGGCGCATCCACCAATCCGGATTTCGCGGTGGTCGCGCGTGCCGCCGTACAGGTGAAGGCGGCGCTGGACGCAACGGTTGAGCTGGGCGGCGAGCATTACGTGTTCTGGGGCGGCCGCGAAGGCTACGGTTCCTTGACCAACACGCTAATGAAGCGTGAGGTCGACCACTTCGCGCGGTTCCTCACCATGGCGCGCGACTATGGTCGCAGCATCGGCCTGAAGGGCAACTTCCTGATCGAACCCAAGCCGATGGAGCCGATGAAGCACCAGTACGACTTCGACAGCGCCACCGTCGTCGGTTTCCTGAAGGAGCATGGCCTGGACAAGGACTTCAAGCTCAATATCGAGGCGAACCACGCCACGCTGTCCGGGCACACCTTCGAACACGACCTGCAGGTCGCCTCGGACCACGGCCTGCTGGGCAGCATCGACGCCAACCGCGGCAATGCCCAGAACGGCTGGGATACCGACCAGTTCCCGACCGACCTGTACGACACCGTGGGCGCGATGCTGGTGGTCCTGCGCCAGGGGGGGCTGGAAGGCGGCTTGAATTTTGATGCCAAGGTGCGGCGCGAATCCACCGATCTGGAGGACCTGTTCATTGCCCACATCGGTGGCATGGATGCGTTCGCCCGCGGACTGGAAGTGGCCCATGCGCTGCTGAACGATTCGCCCCTGGAGCAGTGGCGCAAGGCGCGTTACGCCAGCTTCGACAGCGGGTCCGGCGAGCAGTTCGCGCGCGGCGCGCTCAGCCTTGCCGACCTGGCCGCACTGGGTGCCAAGGGCGGTGAACCCACGCAGATCAGCGGCAAGCAGGAGCGTTACGAGAACCTGATCAACCAGTACCTGCTGCGCTGAGCGTTGCAGCTTGCATTGATGACACCGGACCGGAGAAGGGCAGGGTAATGGACCAGGCAATGAAGGGCGGCGAGAACACCCGCCTGATTGTATTGATCAGCGTGGTGGCGACGATTGGCGGATTCCTGTTCGGGTTCGACAGCGGGGTGATCAACGGCACCCAGGACGGGCTGCACCAGACCTTCAAATCCGGCGAGTGGATGCAGGGGTTCGAGATCGCATCGATGCTGTTGGGCTGCGCGGTCGGTGCCTTCAGCGCCGGCCGTCTGGCCGACCGCCTGGGGCGCCGCAACGTGCTGATCGTCTCGGCAGTGCTGTTCCTGCTGTCGGCGATCGGCGCGGGTGCAGCGTCGTCCTCGGCCATGTTCATCGTTGCGCGGGTGATGGGCGGCTTTGCGGTGGGGGCCGCCAGTGTCATCTCGCCGGCCTACATCGCCGAAGTGGCGCCGGCGCGTTACCGCGGCCGCCTGGCCACGGTGCAGCAGATCGCCATCATCAGCGGGCTCACCGTGGCGTTCCTGTCCAACTATCTGTTGGCGGCCACGGCGGGTGCGTCCACCGAAGCGCTGTGGGGCGGGTACGCAGCGTGGCGCTGGATGTTCTGGATGCAGGCGGTGCCGTCGCTGCTGTTCCTGGCGCTGTTGCTGACCATTCCGGAAAGCCCGCGCTATCTGGCAGTGAAGCGCCGCAAGGACGAGGCGCTGCAGGTGCTGACGCGGCTGTTCGGCGCTGCCGAGGCGCAGGCAAAGCTGGCCGAGATCGACGCTTCGCTGTCGACCGACCATCATCGCCCGCGGCTGTCGGACCTCCTCAACAAGGCGACCGGCCGGGTCCGCCCGATTGTCTGGGTCGGCATCGGCCTGGCCACCTTCCAGCAGCTGGTCGGCATCAACGTGGTGTTCTACTACGGCGCCGTGCTCTGGCAAGCGGTCGGCTTCTCCGAGAACGACGCGCTGATGATCAATGTGCTGTCGGGTGCACTCAGCATCGGTGCCTGCATCGTCACCGTGCTGCTGATCGATCGCATCGGCCGCAAGCCGTTGCTCTGGGCTGGCTCGGCCGGCATGGCGGTGTCCCTGGCGCTGTTGGTGGTGGCCTTCGCCAGCGGCTCCCTGGTCGATACACACCTGCAGCTGCCGCCGGGCATGGGCACGCTGGCGCTGGTGGCGGCCAATGCCTACGTGGTGTTCTTCAACATCTCCTGGGGGCCGGTGATGTGGGTGATGCTGGGCGAAATGTTCCCCAACCAGATCCGTGGCTCGGGGCTGGCCGTGGCGGGGGCGGCGCAGTGGACCGCGAATTTCGCCGTCACGGTGACCTTCCCCATTCTGCTGGCGGGGACCGGGCTGGCCGCGACGTACAGCATCTATCTGGTGGCGGCCATCATCTCGATCTTCTTCGTGCTCAGGTACGTGCACGAAACCAAGGGCAAGGAACTGGAGCAGATGGAAGGATGAACGCGATGACCCATCAAGGCGCTGCACGCGCCCCGAAGTCCGTGCTGCTGACCGCGCTGCTGCTGGTACTGGCCGCCTGCGGGAAGGGTGACAAGGCGCCCGCGTCTGCGTCGGCGGCCCCCGATTCATGGCCGCAGGTCACCTGGCCGCTGGCCGAGGACGCCGCTCTGGAAAAGCGCATCACCGACCTGATGGAGACCATGACGGTAGAGGAAAAGGTCGGCCAGCTGGTGCAGGGGGATATTGCCAGCATCACCCCGGATGACCTCCGCAAGTACCGGCTCGGCTCGATCCTGGCCGGCGGCAACTCCGACCCGGGCGGCCGTTACGATGCGTCGCCGGCCGAATGGCTGGCGCTGGCCGACGCCTTCCATGCGGCATCGATGGATACCTCGCAGGGGGGCAAGGCGATTCCGGTGCTGTTCGGCATCGATGCCGTGCATGGGCAGAGCAACATCATCGGCGCGACCCTGTTCCCGCACAACATCGGCCTGGGTGCGACCCGCAACCCGGAGCTGCTGCGCCGGATCGGTGAGATCACCGCGTTGGAGACCCGCGCCACCGGGATGGAGTGGGCATTCGCACCCACCGTGGCCGTTCCGCAGGATGATCGCTGGGGGCGCACCTACGAGGGCTATTCCGAATCGCCCGAGGTGGTGGCCAGCTATGCCGGTGCGATGGTCGAGGGCCTGCAGGGCAAGGTGGGCACGCCTGCCTTCCTGGACGGTCGCCACGTGATCGCGTCGGTAAAGCACTTCCTCGGCGACGGCGGCACGGCCGATGGCAAGGACCAAGGGGATACCCGGATCAGCGAGGCCGAGCTGGTGCGCATCCACGCGGCCGGGTATCCGCCGGCGATCGCCGCGGGCGCACAGACCGTCATGGCCTCCTTCAACAGTGTCAACGGCGAAAAGATGCACGGTCACAAGCCGTACCTGACCGATGCGTTGAAGGGCCGCATGCACTTCGGTGGTTTCGTGGTGGGCGACTGGAACGGCCACGGGCAGGTCAAGGGCTGCACGACCACCGATTGCCCGGCCACCATCAACGCGGGCCTGGACATGGCCATGGCGTCGGACAGCTGGAAGGGCTTCTATGAGACCACGCTGGCCGCAGTGAAGGCGGGCACCATCTCCCCGCAACGCTTGGACGATGCGGTGCGCCGGATCCTTCGGGTCAAGATGCGGTTGGGCCTGTTCGAGGCGGGCACGCCATCCTCGCGCGCGGTCGGTGGCCAGTTCGCGCTCATCGGCGCCCCGGCGCATCGTGAGGTCGCACGGCAGGCGGTGCGTGAATCGCTGGTGTTACTGAAGAACCAGGGCGGCGTGCTGCCGTTGTCGCCGAAGCAACGGATCCTGGTGGCCGGTGACGGTGCCAACGACGTCGGCAAGCAGGCCGGCGGCTGGACGCTGAACTGGCAGGGCACCGGCACGGCCCGCAAGGACTTCCCCAATGCGGACACGATCTACGAGGGCATCGCCCAGCAGGCGTCGGCCGCAGGTGGCGAGGCAGTGCTTGCGGTCGATGGGAAATACGGGACGAAGCCGGATGTGGCCGTGGTGGTATTCGGCGAGAGCCCGTATGCCGAGTTCCAGGGCGATCTGCCGACGCTGGCCTACAAGCCGGGGGAAGACGCCGATCTTGCCCTGATCAAGCGACTGAAGGCGGAGGGCATTCCTGTGGTGGCCGTGTTCCTGAGCGGACGCCCGCTGTGGGTGAACCGCGAGATCAATGCCGCCGACGCGTTCGTGGCGGCCTGGCTGCCCGGCTCGGAAGGCGCCGGCATTGCCGATGTGCTGCTGCGTGGGCCGAGGGGCGACGTGCAGCACGACTTCAAGGGCAAGCTGAGCTTCAGCTGGCCGCGCACGGCAACGCAGTACGCCAACAATGTGGGGCAGAAGGATTACGACCCGCAGTTCGCCTTCGGCTTCGGCTTGTCCTACGCCGACGATGGCGATCTGGCGGCGCTGCCGGAGGTCTCCGGCGTCACTGGCAACGAAGGGGCCACCGGCGTGTTCTTCGCGCGCGGCGAAGCCGGTTCAGGCATGGCCCTGCGCCTGCAGAACGGCACGGGACAGGGCGTGACAGTCACCAAGGTGCCGGAGGCACTGGATGGCGATCTGCTCAAGATCACCGGGGTGGATCACCTGGCGCAGGAGGACGGCCGCCGTCTTGCGTGGTCAGGGAAGGGTGAGGCGCTTGCCACGCTGCAGTCGCACACGGCGATGGACCTGCAGCGCGAAAGCAACGGCGACCTGATGCTGCTGACCACGCTGCGGGTAGATTCTGCTCCCCAGGGAGAGGCGTGGTTGTCGGTAGGCTGCGGCCCGGGCTGCTCGGCACGTGTGGCGCTCGGACCGACGCTGACGAAGCTGCCCAAGGGTCAATGGACCCGCGTGGGCGTGCCCTTGAAGTGTCTGGCGGCGGCAGGCGCGGATGTCGGCAAGCTGGATCGCCCGTGGTCGATCGGGACGGCGGGGACGATGACACTGTCGGTGTCGCGTGTCGCACTGGGCGCGCTGAACGAGGCGGAGACCAGCATCGGGTGCGCTGGCGCGTGACCGTGACGCCGCGCCCCGCGCTATCGGGAACCAGGTGGGCGCGCGACCGAATCGCGCACCACCAGCCGGTGCGGCACCACGTGGTCGGTCAATACGCGCAGGCCCTCGGTGCGGCGGCGGATGGTGCGCAGCAGGATCTCGATGGCGGCATCGGCCATCGAGGCGATGGGCTGATGGATGGTGGTGAGCTCGGGCCAGACCGTGGTGGCGGCCGAGCTGTCATCGAAGCCCACCACCGACAGGTCGCGGGGTACTTCCAGGCCGCGGCGGTGGGCGACGGAAACCGCCGCCGCGCCCATATCGTCGTTGCTGGCGAAGATCGCGGTGGGCGGCCGAGGCTGGCACAGCAGCTTTTCAGCTGCGGCGAGCCCAGAGCGGTAGGTGTAGTCACCCTGTTCGACCAGGGCAGGGTCGACCTCCAGCCCGGCGTCGTGCAGCGCGCTGACAAAGCCGTCGTAACGCCGCGCGCTGGCACTGAGGTCGGTACGCCCGCAGATGAAGCCGATGTGGCGGTGTCCATGCTGGATCAGGTGTTCAGCCAGTTCCCTACCAGCGTGGAAGTCGTCGATGCGCACGCAGGAAATGCCGTTGCCAAGGTGACCTGGCGCAATCGCGACCACGGGGACGCCGGCTTTGACCAACTCGGTTACCACGGGCTGCGATTCGCACAGCGGCGGCGGCAGGATGACGCCGTCCACCCGCCCGGCCAGGGCACGCGCGGCCTTGCGCTGGGCGGCGGGGCCCGGCTCGTCCCAGTAGTCGATGACCAGCTGGATGGCAGCGTTGGAGGCCACACGCAGCAGGCCGACCAGCAGTTCGCGCAGGTAGGCACCGCTGGGGTCGGTGTAGATCAGTGCAATACGCGTGTGCTGCGCGGCGGCCAGCGAACTGGCGGCGAGGTTGGGCGTATAGCCCAGTTCACGCACTGCGCGCATCACGCGCTCGCGGGTGACGTCGCGCACCTTGCCCTGGTTGATCGCCCGCGACACCGTCATCGGCGACACTCCGGCCAGGGCCGCCACCTCGTCGATCGTCACGCCACTGGTTTTGCGGCGGACCGATTTCTTCGGCTTGTCCAATACGCGCTCCCGTTCTTCTCTGTGACGCTGCCGAAGCCCGCGCACGTCCGGAGCTTACAAGGTTTGCCGGCCGTCCAACGGTCCGGTCCGGATGGCGAGCGGTGTCATTGGATGTTCGCTGCCGTGCTGGCGCTGTTGGCCTGCATGGGCAACGCGCGCGCAGAGGATGGCTACGCGCTGTGGATGCGCTACGCCCCGCTCGAGCCGACGCTCGCCGCCGACTACCGCTCCCGCTTGGGGCAGGTGGTGGCCCCTGATCAGACGGCCACGCAGCGCGCCGCGCGCGATGAGCTGGAGCGGGGACTCGGCGGACTGCTCGGCAGCGCTCGGCAGGCACCGGATGCGATGGCCACCGGCCCCACGCTGGTGCTGGGCACGCCGCAGTCGTCAGCGTTGATCGCACCGTTGCGGGCGCAGATGCAGTCACTGGACGAGGAAGGTTACCTGCTCAAGCGCACCCGCGTGGGCGGGCGCGATGTGCTGCTGGTCGCCGCACCGCGGGATATCGGCGTGCTGTACGGGGTGTTTCATCTGCTGCGGCTGCTGCAGACCGGCGTGGCACTGGATGCCCTCGATGTGCGCCAATCGCCACGGCTCCGGCTGCGCGTGCTCAACCATTGGGACGACCTGGACGGACACGTGGAACGCGGCTATGCAGGCCGATCACTGTGGGACTGGCAGACGTTGCCGGAGTGGCGCGACCCGCGCTACACCGACTACGCACGCGCCAACGCGTCCGTAGGCATCAACGGCACCGTGCTCAACAACGTGAATGCAGATGCACAGAGTCTTGCGCCGGACTATCTCGACAAAGCGGCAGCACTGGCGGATCTGTTCCGGCCGTACGGCATCCGCGTTTACCTGAGTGCACGCTTCAGCGCACCCATCGAGCTGGGCGGGCTCGACACCGCCGATCCACTCGACCCCTCGGTACAACGCTGGTGGCGCGACAAAGCCGACCAGATCTATGCGCGCGTGCCCGATTTCGGTGGCTTCCTGGTGAAGGCCAATTCGGAAGGGCAGCCCGGCCCGCAGGACTACGGCCGCTCGCACGCCGACGGCGCCAACCTGCTGGCCGATGCGCTGGCCCCGCACGGCGGTGTGGTGATGTGGCGCGCCTTCGTCTACGCGCACGACGTTCCTGCGGACCGGGCCACGCAGGCCTACAGCGAGTTCGCTGGCCTGGATGGTACCTTCCGCCCGAACGTGGTGCTGCAGGTAAAGAACGGGCCTATCGACTTCCAGCCGCGTGAGCCGTTCCATCCGCTGTTCGGGGCGATGCCGCGCACGCCGCTGATGATGGAAGTGCAGATCACCAAGGAGTACCTGGGCTTTGCCACGCATCTGGTTTACCTGGGGCCGTTGTACGAGGAAGTGCTGCGGGCCGACACCCGCACACGCGGCAAGGGTTCCACCGTGGCGCAATCCTTGGCCGGCATGGCCGGCGTCGCCAACATCGGCACCGATCGCACTTGGAGTGGATCACACTTCGACCAGGCCAACTGGTACGCCTTCGGCCGCCTTGCGTGGGATCCGCGGCAATCGGCCCAGGACATCGCGGCGGACTGGGCGGCGCTGACATTCTCGGCCGATCCCGGCGTGGTGCGGCCCATCGTCGGGATGATGATGGCCTCGCGCGAGGCCGCGGTGAACTACATGACGCCGCTGGGCCTGCACCATCTGATGGCGCGGGGACACCACCATGGTCCCGGTCCGTGGGTCGATGGCGGCCCACGCGCGGACTGGACGTCGGTGTACTACCACCGTGCGGATCACAACGGCATCGGCTTCGACCGCACGGCGCGCGGCAGCAACGCCGTCGCCCAGTATTCCCCCGACGTGGCCGCGCAGTATGGCGACCTGGCGCGGGTTCCGGAGCCGCTGCTGCTGTGGTTCCATCACGTGCCGTGGGATCACCGCATGGCCTCGGGGCGGACGCTGTGGGACGAACTGGTCGCGCGCTATTCGCATGGCGTACGCCAGGTGCACGCCATGCAGGCCACCTGGGCAACGCTGGCTCCGATGGGGCAGGGCGCCGCCCTGGAGCGCGACAAGGTGGATGCGCAACGGCACGCGCAGGTTGCGGCCTTCCTGCGTATCCAGCTGCGCGAAGCACAGTGGTGGCGCGATGCCAGCGTGGCGTACTTCCAGTCGGTGAGCGGCAGGCCGTTGCCCGCAGGCGAAGCCGCGCCGCCGCATCCGCTGGCCTTGTACCAGGCCCTGCAGTTTCCCTCCGCGCCAGGAGATGGACGATGAAGCCGACGTCGTGGGTGGGCTGGCTGCTGGTGGTTGCCATGGGCGGCTGCGCCACGCGTGCAGCGGCACAGGAACCAGGGAGGGCGCTGCTGCATCCGCTGTTCCAGGATCACGCCGTGCTGCAGCGTGACCGGCCAATTCCGGTATGGGGCCAGGCCACGCCGGGCGCCCCGGTTTCCGTGGCGTTTGCAGGGCGCACTGTCAGCACGAACGCGGCTGCCGATGGCCGCTGGCACGCAACGCTGCCGCCTGCCGCAGCCGGCGGACCTTACGAAATGTCGGTCCGGTCCGGGCACGCCAGCCAGATCGTGCGCGACGTGCAGATCGGCGATGTCTGGTTGTGTTCCGGGCAGTCGAACATGGAGCTTCCGATGTGGCGCGCGCTTGATGCAGGCAGCGAGATCGCCTCCGTCACGGAACCGGGGATCCGCCTGTTCGCCGTGCCGAAGGCGGCGGCGGTTTCACCACAGAGTAATTTTCCCGCGTCTGTGGCATGGCGCCCTGCGTCACCGGACACGGTGCGCGACTTTTCCGCCGCGTGTTTCTACTTTGCGCGTGAACTGCGGAAGACCGTTGACGTTCCGATGGGGCTGATCCAGGCAGCGTGGGGCGGCTCGCGTATCGAAGCCTGGACCAGCAGCGATGCCCTGCGCATGCAGGGCGGCCTGGGCCCAGCCCTTGACGTGCTCGCGCTGTACGCGCGGGATCCGGCTGCGGCAAACGAGCGTTGGGACCAGCAGTGGCAGCACTGGTGGGCCCATCGCGCCGGTGCCGTCGCCGCCGATGCACCCTGGCAGCCAGGCAGCGACAGCAGCGGATGGCAACGCGCACCCACCACGCTCGGGGCGTGGGAGCGCTGGGACGTGCCAGCGCTGGCCGGTTACAACGGCATGGTCTGGTACCGCAGCCAGGCGACCCTGAGCGCCGACCAGGCAGCCAAGCGCGCACAGCTTGAGCTCGGGCCCATTGACGAGACGGACATGACCTGGGTGAACGGCGTGGCCGTGGGTAGCCAGTACGGTGCAGGTGAGCGGCGAACCTATGCGCTGCCAGCCGGCTTGCTGAACGCCGGAGCCAACACGGTGGTGATCAATGTCCTGGATACCTACGGTGACGGTGGGCTTGCAGGGCCCGCGAGTGCGCACGCCATCGGCCTGGATGACGGTACGCGCATCGAGCTGGATGTCCGCTGGCAGTACCGGGTGGCGCCCGGCGCACAGGCGCCGCCGCTGGCACCGTGGCACGCTGCCACGGGTCTATCGACGCTGTACAACGGCATGATCGCGCCGCTGGGCGCCTATGGCCTGCGTGGAGTGCTGTGGTACCAGGGTGAATCCAATACCGGCGACGCAACGGCATACCTCGCACGCCTGCGCAGCCTGCGTGACGACTGGCGGGGGCGGTTCGGCGCGCAGACGCCGCTGCTGCTGGTGCAGTTGGCCGGCTATGGCCAGCCACCCGAGGCGCCGGTTGAAAGTGGCTGGGCGCAGGTGCGCGAGGCGCAGCGGCTCGCCGCAGCGGAAGATCCGCACACCGGGCTGGCCGTGGCCATTGATATCGGCGATGCCTACGACATCCACCCGCCGAACAAGCAGGAACTGGGGCGGCGGCTGGCGCGGGTGGCGCGTCATGTGGTCTATGGCGAGCGCGGCGTAGCGCCGTCCGGCCCGATAGCGCGCCAGGCATCGGCCACGCGGGCCGGTGTACGTATCGCGTTCGACGACGTGGCCGGCGCTCTGGTCACGACCGGCGCGAACGGCCCCATCGGCTTCGAGCTGTGCGACGTCGATGCGCGCCACTGCCACTACGCCGACGCGGTGCTGGACGGGCACGACGTCGTGCTGCGCAGCCCGCCGGCTGACGCGGGCGGGCGCGTGCGCTACTGCTGGGCCGATGGCCCGGTGTGCACGCTGCGCGACAGCAGCGGCGCGCCCGCCGGCCCGTTCGAGCTTTCCATTTCTCCTGCGGAGGTTCCCTGATGCGCCTGCTGCTGGCCTCACTGCTCGTGTTGTCTTCCAGCTTGCCGCAGGCGTGGGCAGCGGCGCCCGCGCCGCCGGTCTACTTCGACTGGTTCGAGTACCGCGGTCTCGACGCGGCATTCGATGCGCCTTTGCCGGCCGGGCATTATCGCAACCCGATTCTTGCCGGGTTCCATGCCGACCCCAGTGTCGTCGCCGCAAACGGGCGCTTCTATCTGGTCAATTCCAGCTTCACCTACTTCCCGGGCATTCCGGTGTTCGAAAGCGTGGACCTGGTGCACTGGAAGCAGATCGGCAATGTGATCGACCGACCGTCGCAGCTGGACTTCGACGGACTGGGCGTGTCGCGCGGTATCTTCGCGCCGGCCATCAGTTACCACGACGGCATGTTCTACGTGGTCACCACGGCCGTCGACAGCGGCGGCAACTTCATCGCTACCGCCCGTGATCCTGCCGGTCCCTGGTCCGACCCGCACTGGCTGCCTGGCATCGATGGGATCGATCCGTCATTGTTCTTCGACAACGACGGCACCGTGTATCTGCTCAACAACGATGTACCGCCTGGCCCGCCACGTTACGAGGGCCACCGTGCCATCTGGATGCAGCAGATTGATCTGGCGACCTTCGCCCCGGTAGGTCCCCGCAAGGTGTTGATCGACGGCGGGGTGGAGCCGGCCAGGAACCCGATCTGGATCGAGGGGCCGCACATCTACCAACGCGATGGCTGGTACTACCTCTCCGACGCGGAAGGCGGCACCGGGCCGCAACATTCGCAGGTGGTGCTGCGCAGCCGTGATGTGTGGGGGCCCTACGTGCCGTATGCGGGCAATCCGATTCTCACCCAGCGTGACCTGCCCGCCGACAGGCCGTTGCCGATCACCAATGCCGGACATGCGGACCTGGTGGAGGGGCCGGACGGCTCCTGGTGGGCGGTGTTCCTTGCCAGCCGCAACTACGACATCCGCCACTACAACACCGGGCGGGAGACCTTTCTGCTGCCGGTGCAATGGCAGGACGGCTGGCCGGTGATCCTGCCGGCCACGCAGACTATTCCGTATGTGGCCAAAGCGCCCTCGTGGATGCGGGGCGACGCGTCGCAGGCGCCGTCCACCGGCAACTTCACCGAGCGCGACGAATTCGACGCGCCGACACTCGGCAGCGGCTGGCTGCGCGTGCGCATCCCCCAGCAGCCGTGGGCGGACCTGCGCGAGCGGCCGGGGTCGCTGGCCGTGCATCCGCTGGCGGAGAACCTGGACACGCTGCGCAACCCCGCGTTCCTCGGCCGACGCCAGCAGCACCTGCGCTTCGAGGCCAGTACCGATATGACCCGCCCGGCAGCAGGCGTGGCCGCCGGCCTGGCAGCTTTCCAGAACGAGACGCACTGGTACTTCCTGGGCGTCCGCAGCGTCGGCGGTGACCGCGTGGCGGTCTTCCTCGAAGCGCGCGACGGCAGCGGCGCTACCCGCACACTGGCAACACGTGAGGCGATGGCAACCGCGTCGCTGCGCCTGAAGATCGCCGGCGACGAAGGCAGGTACGCGTTCGCCTTCGACAGCGGTGATGGGCGTGGCTGGCAGTCGCTGGCCGGGAACGTGGACGGAACGGTATTGAGTACGGATCGTGCAGGCGGCTTCGTCGGCGCGCTGCTGGGACCATTCGCGCGCGACGAGCGTGCCTTGAGGAGCAAATGATGACGCGCACTCCCATCTTCCACACACTTGTCCTGTGCGCTGCCATCGCGCTGGCAACGACCGGTCACGCTACCGAGCCTGTGCCTTGGCTCGACACCTCGGCCAGCGTTGAAAGCCGCGCCGCCGCCCTGGTCGCACGGATGACCCTGGAAGAGAAGGCAGCGCAGATGCAGAACGCTGCGCCCGCAATCGAGCGCCTGGGCGTTCCCGCCTACGACTGGTGGAACGAGGGCCTGCATGGCGTGGCGCGGGCAGGGCAGGCCACCGTGTTCCCGCAGGCCATCGGCCTGGCGGCCACCTTCGATGTGCCGCTGATGGGGCAGGTGGCCAGCACCATCAGCGACGAGGCCCGGGCCAAGCACCACCAGTTCCTCCGCGAAGGCTCGCATGGCCGCTATCAGGGGCTGACCTACTGGTCGCCAAACATCAACATCTTCCGTGACCCGCGATGGGGCCGCGGCCAGGAAACCTACGGCGAGGACCCGTACCTCACCGCCCGCATGGGCGTAGCCTTCGTGCAAGGCCTGCAGGGTGACGACCCGGTGTACCGCAAGCTCGACGCCACCGCCAAGCACCTGGCCGTGCACAGCGGTCCCGAAGCTGATCGCCACCACTTCGATGCCCGCCCCAGCAAGCGCGACCTGTATGACACCTACCTGCCGGCGTTCGAGGCGCTGGTGAAGGAGGGCCAGGTGGACGCGGTGATGGGTGCCTACAACCGGGTGTATGGCGAGTCCGCCAGCGCCAGCCGCTTCCTGCTGCGCGATGTGCTGCGTCGCGATTGGGGCTTCAAGGGCTACGTGGTTTCCGACTGCTGGGCCATCGTCGACATCTGGAAGCATCACCGGATCGTTCCCAGCCGCGAAGCAGCGGCCGCGTTGGCGGTCAGGAATGGCACCGAACTGGAGTGCGGCCAGGAATACGCCACGCTGCCAGCCGCCGTGCGGCAGGGCCTGATCAGCGAGGCGGAGATCGACGATGCGGTGACTCGTCTGTTTGCCGCGCGGATGCGGCTGGGCATGTTCGATCCACCCGAGCGCGTGCGCTGGGCGCAGATTCCCGCGTCGGTCAACCAGGCCCCGGCACACGATGCGCTGGCCCTGAAGGCCGCCCAGGAATCGCTGGTGCTGCTGAAAAACGATGGTGTGCTGCCGCTGTCCCGCAACCTCAAGCGCATCGCCGTGATCGGCCCCACCGCCGATGACACCATGGCACTGCTGGGCAACTACTTCGGCACCCCGGCCGCGCCGGTCACCGTGCTGCAGGGCATCCGCGATGCCGCCAAGAGCATCGAGGTGAGCTACGCACGGGGCGTGGACCTGGTTGAAGGGCGCGACGATCCCAGCGCCACGCCCTTGATCGAAGCAACCTACCTGCGCCCGTCGGCTGACTCGCCGGAGCGCGGCCTGCGCGGCGAGTACTTCCGTACCGCTGATCTTTCAGGCACGCCGGCATTGGTCCGCACCGATGCCCAGATCGGATTCCGCTGGGACCGGGGTTCCCCGACCGACAACCTGCTGGCCCGTGGTGAAGCCGCGCCGGGGCAGGGCATCCCCAGCGATGGTTTCAGCATCCGCTGGACTGGACAGTTGCTGCCGCCCGTTTCGGGGCGCTACCGGATCGAGGCGGCCGCCGACGATGGTTTCCGCCTCTACGTGGACGGCAAGCGGGTGCTCGACCACTGGGCCAACAGTGATCGCCTGCACGGCGATGGCCTGGACCTGGACCTGCAGGCCGGCCGCGCCTATGACCTGAGGCTTGAGTACTTCGACGCCGAGCGCGATGCCGGCGTCCGCCTGGGGTGGCGGATGCCCGGTGCCAAACCGCCGTTCGAAGCGGCGCTGGAGGCCGCGCGCAACGCCGATGTGGTGGTGTTCGTGGGCGGACTCACCGGCGACGTCGAAGGCGAAGAAATGAAGGTCAACTACCCGGGATTTGCCGGCGGGGACCGTACCGACCTGCGCCTGCCCGCGCCACAACGCACGCTGCTGGAAGCGCTGCACACCACCGGCAAGCCGGTGGTGATGGTCCTCACGGGTGGCGCGGCCATGGCGGTGGAATGGGCGCAACAGAATCTGTCCGCCATCCTGATGAGCTGGTATCCCGGCCAACGCGGCGGCACCGCCGTCGGCCAGGCGCTGTTCGGCGAAGTTAATCCCGGCGGGCGCCTGCCGGTGACCTTCTACAGGGCGGACGACACATTGCCCGCGTTCGACGACTACACGATGGAAGGCCGCACCTACCGCTACTTCCGCGGCACGCCGCTGTATCCGTTCGGTCACGGGCTGTCGTACACCCGCTTCGACTACGGCAGGCTGCAGCTTGATTCGCCGCGCATCACCCACGACGGCAAGCTCAGGGTGCAGGTCGAGATCACCAACACCGGCAAGCGTGCCGGCGACGAAGTGGTGCAGCTGTATGTACGACGGCCGCAGGCGGGCCCCGGCGACGCGCGCCAGACATTGCGCGGCTTCCAGCGCGTCCATCTGGCCGCCGGCGAGCGGCGCACCATAGCGTTCGATCTGCAGGCACAGCAGGACCTGCGCCAGTATGACGAAGCGCGCGGCGGCTATGCGGTGCCGGCGGGTCCGTATGAACTGAGGGTAGGAAGCTCCAGCGCCGACATCCGTGCGAAGGGCGGGTTCCGCGTGGAGGCCAACCGTGACTGATGCACGTCGCATGGAAAGCACCGAGCACACGCTGTCCATCCGGGAAAAGCTCGGCTACAGCCTGGGCGACCTCGCGGCGAACCTGATCTTCCAGACGCTGATCACGTATCTCGCGTTCTTCTACACCGATGTGTTCCGGCTGCCGCCGGCCACGGCCGCAACGATCATCTTCGTGATCGGCGTGATCGGTGCGTTCGTGTTCACCCCGCTGATCGGCATCGCCGCCGATCGGACGGCCAGCCGGTGGGGCAAGTTCCGTCCGTGGATCCTGTGGACCGCACTTCCATTCGGGGCGCTGTCGCTGCTTGCCTTCAGCACTCCCGACCTGGCGCCGCGCGGCAAGATCATCTACGCCGTGACCACCTACGGCCTGCTGATGCTCGTGTATGCGGCCAACAACCTGCCGTATTCGGCGCTCAGCGGCGTGCTCACCGGCAGCATGGCCCAGCGCAACAGCCTGTCGGCCTACCGCTTCGTGGCGGTGATGGTCGCGCAGTTCATCATCCAGGTGCTGCTGTTGCCGCTGGTGTTGATCCTCGGCGACGGCGACCGCGTGCTGGGCTTCGAGCGGGTCATGACCGTGTTCGCGGTAGTGGGAACGGTGTTCTTCCTGATCACCTTCGCCACCACGCGCGAGCGCATCGTGCCGGCGAAGGAACAGACCGCTGGCGTGCTGCAGGACCTGTCCGACCTGCTGCGCAACCGACCATGGAAGGTGATGCTGGCCCTCACCATCCTGGTCTTCATCAACCTGTCCCTGAAGGGCGGCACCTACGTCTACTACTTCCAGTACTACATGAGCGAAGCCGCCTTGGCGGGTTTTCTCGACAGCTCCGGGTTCAACCGCTTCATTGCCGCCGTCAACGCGGCACTCAACGGCGTGGGCCTGTCCGGGTTCGCCTGGCCGAAGGATCCGGCAACGTCGGCATTCAGTTTGTTCAACGCCTGCGGCATCGTCTGCATGATCCTGGGCATCGGCGTATCGCGTCGCGTGGCCGACCGGTTCGGCAAGCGTGATGTCTTTGGTGGTGCGTTGCTGGTGTCCACCGCATTCCTGCTGGCGTTCTATTTCTTTCCGCCCACGGCGGTTGCCGTGGCTTTCGCTGCCTTCATGCTGCACGGGTTCTGCTACGGCATCACCATCCCGCTGCTGTGGGCGATGATCGCCGACGTCGCCGACTATTCCGAATGGAAGAACCACCGCCGTGCCACCGCGATCGTCTTCTCGGCGATGCTGTGTGGCCTGAAGATCGGGCTCAGCATCGGTGGTGCGCTGGTCGCCGGCATCCTCGCCCACCACGGCTACCAGGCAGGCGCACCGCAACAGCCCGAAGCCGTGGTGGACGGCATCCGCCTGACAGTAAGCGTCTACTGCGCCATTCCGTTCCTGGCCGCGGTGGCGCTGCTGTTCCTCTATGAGATCAACAAGCGCATGGAGACCCGCATCGAGCAGGACCTGCAGTCGCGGCGACAGGGCCGCAGTCTGGATCAGCTGGCAGCACACGCCATCTCGCAACCACTGGTAACGCACATCTACACCGCCGACCCTTCGGCCCACGTATTCGAGGGGCGGGTGTACCTCTATCCATCGCACGACATCGACAGCGGCGCCCCCTTCGACGATGAGGGCGGGCACTTCGGCATGCAGGACTACCACGTGCTGCGGATGGACACACCGGAGGGCGAGGCCACCGACTGCGGCGTGGCACTGCATGTGCGCGACGTGCCTTGGGCCAGCCAGCAGATGTGGGCACCGGATGCCGCCTTCCGCGATGGCCGCTACTACCTGTACTTCCCGGCCAAGGACGCCCACGGCATGTTCCGCATCGGCGTTGCAGCGGCGGATCGGCCGGAGGGGCCATTCACCGCCGAGCCAGAGCCCATCGAGGGCGCGTACTCGATCGACCCGGCCGTGTTCGAGGACGACGACGGCACGCACTACCTCTGTTTCGGTGGCATCTGGGGTGGCCAGCTGCAGAAATACCGGGACAACCGCTACGACCCGGCGCATGAAGAACCTGCTGGCGACGCGCCGGCACTGGGCCCGCGTATCGCGCGACTGGACGCGAGCATGACCCGGTTGGCCGAACCCACGCGTGAGATCGTCATCCTGGACGAGCACGGACAGCCGCTGCGCGCCGATGACCACGCACGTCGCTTCTTCGAAGGGCCGTGGCTGCACAAGTACCAGGGCGGGTACTACCTGTCGTACTCCACCGGCGACACACACCTGCTGTGCTATGCCACCAGCGACAGCCCGTACGGGCCGTACACCTATCGCGGCGTGATCCTCACTCCCGTGGTGGGCTGGACCACCCATCACTCCATCTGTGCGTTCCGGGGGCAGTGGTACCTGTTCTACCACGACGCGCTGTTGTCTGGCGGGGTCACCCACCTGCGTTCGGTCAAGTGCACACCGCTGCACATGGAAGCAGACGGCAGCATCCGGACCATCGATCCCTATGGCGCCTGAGACATCTCCCCAGGATGATGCGCAGGCGGCAATGCCTGCAGGTCCGCTGCACTGGTTGCGGGCGGGCAGGCTGGAGGTGGCAGTGGCGCCGGAAGCGGGTGGACGCATCGCCCGCATCCGTTTCGACCGTGTGGAGTGGCTGGTCAGCGAACATCAGGACGCGGCCACCATCGGCTGGGGGTGCTATCCGATGGTCCCCTGGGCCGGGCGCATCCGGCAGGGCCGCTTCAGCTTCGATGGCAGGCCCTATCAGCTGCCGGTGAACTTCGGCATGCACGCCATCCATGGCGTTGGCTTCTCACGGCCCTGGCGCATCGACCGCCTTGAACCGGACGGCGCCTCGCTGTCGCTGGAGCTTCCCGAGGACGGCTATTGGCCCTTCGGGGGCAGGGCGTTGCAGCGGATCCACGTGCAGCCCGACCGCCTGCAACTGCGCCTGGCGGTGCAGGCAGGCGACACGTCGATGCCGGCCGTGCTCGGCTGGCACCCGTGGTTCCGCAAGCCGGATCGGTTGCTGTTCGCGCCAGCCGCGATGTACCCCCGCGACGGGGAGGGCATCGCCGTCCTGCCCTGCGTGGATCCGGCGCAAGGCCCATGGGACGACTGCTTCATCAACCATCGCGAGGTCACGCTGGTTTCCGCCGGCCAGCGGCTGCGGCTGCGCGCCGACACCGATCACTGGGTGGTCTACGACGGGGGGGCGCACGCCACCTGCGTGGAGCCGCAGACCGGCCCACCCGATGGCTTCACGCTGGCGCCCACCCGGCTGCAGCCGGGACAGCAGCTGGAGCTGAGGTTCGAGCTGCGGTGGGAAATCGACAATGGTGATGATCCGGCTGGAGTCACTGTCACCTGATTGCCAATCCTCTGCAGGTTCTCCGGGTTGCCCGCGGCTGCTTGGCTGCACCGGCGCTACCGGCTCCGGCTCCGGCAGCAGGTAGCGATAGCGCTGCCCTTCACCGGATGCGGCAGGTTCAACCGCCACACTAGCCACTTCCCTGATGCCACGCGCGCTCGCAGAATTACCCGATGTTCGATCTTCAACGTCTCCGCGCACGTATTTCAGCGATGGTGCTGACCGAAGGATGGCGCCGGCGCGCGGCATTGTGGAGCGGCGCGGTGGCGGTGGCGCTGGTTGCCATCGTGTTCGCCAAGGCCAGTGATGCCGCCTTCCATGTCTTCCAGCGCGTCATCGCCCATTCCCCCTGGTGGGCGTTGCTGCTTACGCCGGGCATCTTCGCACTGCTGGCCTGGCTGACCGCCGGCGCGCTCAGGCCCACCCGCGGCAGCGGTATTCCGCAGGTCATCGCGTCGCTGGAACAACCGGACCCGCAATTCAGGCAAGTCAACCTCTCGCCTGCGGTTTCGGCGGGCAAACTGCTGCTGACCTCGCTGTCCCTGCTTGGAGGAGCGTCGGTGGGCCGCGAGGGCCCTACCGTGCACGTGGGTGCCAGCCTGATGTACCTGTTCGGGCGCTGGTTCGGATTCAAGGACCCCCGCGAACTGTCGCACTTCCTGCTGGCAGGTGGTGCGGCCGGCATCGCCGCGGCCTTCAATACGCCGCTGGCGGGCATCGTGTTCGCCATCGAAGAGTTGAGTGGGCGCTTCGAGCACCGCTTCTCGGGCACCCTGCTCACGGCGGTCATCGTGGGCGGCGTGGTGTCCCTGGGCCTGCTGGGCAATTACACCTACTTCGGGCACGTCTCGGCGTTGCTGCCATTGGGCCAGGCCTGGGGCGCCATTGTGCTGTGCGGCGTGGTCGCCGGCCTGCTGGGCGGACTGTTCGCGCGGATCGTACTGCTGACCATGTCCGGTCATCCGCGCTGGCTGGGCAGGCTCAAGCGGGACCATCCCGTGGTACTGGCCGCTGCCTGCGGCTTGATCGTGGTGGTGCTGGCGCTGCTGTTCGGCGACGGCGCGTTTGGTACCGGCTACGAGCAGGCGCGCAGTCTGGTGCAGGGCCAGGCGATCGTCGGTCATGAGCTCGGCCTGATGAAGCTGCTCGCCAATCTGGCGTCCTACGTGGCGGGCATCCCAGGTGGATTGTTCTCGCCAGCGCTCGCGGTGGGGGCAGGGCTGGGACACAACCTGGCGGTGCTGATGCCGGCGGTGGATCCGAAGGCGTTCGTGCTGCTGGGCATGTGCGCCTACCTGACAGGCGTGACCCAGGCGCCACTGACCTCGGCGGTGATCTCGCTGGAACTGACCGACAGCGGCGATCTGCTGCTGCCGATCCTGGCCACCGTGCTGATTGCCCGGGGCGTGTCCGGCATGGTCTGCCGGGTGCCGATCTACCGCGGGCTGGCCGAACAGCTGCTGGCCAGCAGCGCAGTTGATGGCGGCCAGAAAGTCACAGCTGCACCACGTCCTAAGGACTAGGTGCCGTTCCAGCCCGCGTGCTGATCAGAGCAGCAGCAACGCCCCGATCAGCGCGGGCGGCATCACCAGCGCGCCGACCCGCAGGAAGTCGAGCGCGCTGATATGTTCGCCTTCGCGGCGCAGCGCCACCAGCCACAGCATGGTGGCCAGCGAGCCGGTCACCGACAGGTTCGGGCCCAGATCCACGCCGATCAGCAACGCCGCGCGCGTCTGCGCCGGCAGCTCGGCCATCTGGCCCAGCGAGCCGGCAGCAAGACCCACCGGCAGGTTGTTGGCCACATTGCTGAGCAGTGCGGCTGCGGCGCCGGCCAGCCAGCCCGCCTGGTGCGGCGAGGTCTGCGCCAGCGCCTGCAGGTTGCTGGCCGCCGTCTGGATGACACCGGTCTGCGACACCGCTTCAACCAGCACGAACAGCCCGGCCACCAGCGGCAGCACGCCCCACGACACGTGGCGCAACAGCGGCAGCGGGCCGCGCCGCTGGCGGATCGCCACCACCGCGACGCTCAGCGCGCCCGCACAGAACGTAGTCAGGCCCAATGGGCCGTTCATTGCGGAGGTCACCAGCAGCACGGTGCCGGTGAACAACACGCCCAGCGCACTCAGTCGGCCACCCTCGGTAAGTGGGCGATGCTCGGGCGATGCTGCCAACGGTTGTGCGATCTCGCGGCGATGCACCCAGCGCAGCACCAGATACGTGGCACCGATCGCGGCCAGCGAGGGCAGCGCGAACTGCGCCAGCCACTGCAGCAGCGGCGGCATGTGGTTGCCGTACACCACCAGGTTGGCCGGGTTCGAAATGGGCAGCACGAAGCTGGCCGCATTGGCGATGAACGCACAAACAAACAGATAGGGGAGGGGATTGGCGCGGGCCGCCTTGCATGCCGCATAGACGGCAGGTGTCAGCACCACCGCCGTGGCATCGTTGGACAGGAACACCGTTACCACCGTGCCGACCAGGAATACCAGGTCGAACAGGCGCCGCCCCGAGCCGCCGGCATGCCGCACCGCATACAGCGCCAGCCAGTCGAACAGGCCCTCGCGCCGCGCCAGCTCGGCCAGCACCATCATGCCGATCAGGAACAGGTAGACGTCCCGCCCCTCGGCAACCGCGTGCCAGGTCGTGCCAAGCGACACCGCCCCGAGCAGCGGAAGCAGCGCGGCAGCGCCCAGCGCCCATACGTATTCGGGAATGCGGAATGGCCGGAACAGCAGGCCGACGGTGGCAACGGCCACGGCCGCCCAGATGATGAGGGGGGAATAGGAAGCGAGCATGAAGTAAGTGGGGTCTCAGCTGCACCGGCGCGTAGCCAACAGCAACGCGCGCGTTGCATCGCGGCAAGTGCGAGAAAGTCGGCATCATACCCGGTCGATGGTTCACGCCATTCACCGTGACGCATCACGGTAATCCGGCACAGGCGCAGGTCGCATTCGTACGGAGGGCGCTGTCACTACGGCGCCGATATGGCCTGCTGCGTCGCAACCGTTTCCTGCGTGGCGAGTATGACGAAGTGTTGAGGCTGCGCGACATCGACTGGCGTCATCCCGACGGCCATCGCATCGAGGAAGCCGACTGGCATGACCCGGAGCTGCGGGCGTTGCTGATAGTGCTTGAAGGACGCAGCCCAGACAGCGGGCTGCGCGAACCCGGTCGCCATGTCAGCCTCGCCCTGCTGTTCAACGCGGGCGAACAACCACAAGTGTTCCAAGCCTCCGGTGACGTGCTGGCATGTAGCGGCTCCGGTACTGGCTGACGATGTAGAAGATCACTTCCTGAGAAATCCGGCCGGACATGGCTCCCCGACGCGGTGGGAAGCCGTGCCCGCCTGCGCGGCCCCTCAGAAGGCGAGGCGCCGGCCAATGTCAGCGCTCTTGCTGCCTACCGGTGGGATCCGGGTCGGGGCGTTTGTAGTCTTCGGGCACGGCCTTTTGCCCCTTGCCGTCGTCCGGCATGTCATGTTCCTTCCACGTCGCCCTGTCGTTGCGCCGCTGGTCAGGCGTATGGGCTTTCGAGGCGTCGTCCACATTGGCACCCGGATTGAAGGGCAGGTCGTCCCGCAACTTCTTTTCATTCATGTCAGCTCTCCGGCGCAGCGCCGCTTGGAGTGGCGTGCGGTGGGTTGATAAACCGCCTCAGCAGGATCAAGGTCGTCATACCTCAGACGGGCCCGGCCGGCGGTGCAGGGTGGTGGCTGCTGTAGTGAAGCGGGGTGATGCGCTCCTGGCTGGCGCCGCGGTGCCGGGTGATCCGCTGGAAAAAGAGCGAGTTCGGAACGCGGAGCAGGCAACCACGCGCCCCTTCGGCGCGATCGATCAGCGTGGTATAGATCAGGTTGATGTCCACAACCTGGCCGCAGAGACCGGGCTTGTCCACATTCTCCAGAACCTCGATGACATCGTTGATGCGGAATGGACGGGTGGCAACGATGAGAAACGAGCAGAACAGATTGGACAGCACACTCCATGCTGCGAAGAATGCAACTGCGCCGACCGCCATGAATCCGGTGAGCGCAGTCCACAACACCGACCGTGACACCCCAAGCCGTTCCAGCACCAGAAGACCGGCGGCCAGGTAGATCAGCAGGGCACCACCACGGCGCAGCCCGGCATGCAGTTCCGGAGCCAATCGACCGCGCTGCCTGGCCCGCTGCAGGGCCCAGGCAAGTGCCCGCACCAGCAGCCACGCCAGCCCGAGGGTCAGAAGTATCTCGGCCACGGGTACCACCACCGTGAGCCAATCCATGAACCATGGCGGCAGACCGAACATCTGTCAGAGCGTGACCGCGCCGCCGGAGACGGTCAGAAGCGCACCGGATGTGTAGCTTGCCGTATCCGAGGCGAGCATCACGTACGCCGAAGCGAGCTCTGCTGGCTGCCCGGGGCGCCCAAATGGCGTCTGCGAACCGAACTGCTCCACCTCTTCGGCGGCCATGCCCGCAGGGATGAACGGCGTCCAGATGGGGCCCGGCAACACGGCGTTGACCCGGATCTGCTGTTCTGCAAGCAGCCCCGCCAAGCCGATGGTCAGGTTGGCCACTGCCCCCTTGGTGGCCGAGTAGGGAAGGATGTTGGGCGTCGGCTTCTTGGAGTTGACCGAGGCGGTATTGATGATCGCGCCGCCGCCCTGCAGGTGCGGAACACATAGCCGGCTGAGATTGAAGACCGCGTGCACATTGGTATCGAACGTGCGCTGCCAGTCCTCCAGGGTGATGTCGTCCAGGCTCTCGTAATAGCGCTGATAGGCCGCGTTGTTGACCAGGATGTCCAGTCCATCGAGCTCGCTGGCCACCCTGTCAACCAGGCTGCGCGCCTGCGCCGGATCACTGATGTCACACGGCACCAGCACCGCCTTGCGCCCCGCCTGCTCGATCTGTTGCTGGACATGGCGTGCATCGTCCTGCTCGCCCTCAAGAAAGGCGATTGCCACGTCTGCGCCTTCGCGCGCGAAAGCAATGGCGACGGCGGCACCGATACCACTGTCTCCGCCGGTGATGAGTGCCTTGCGGCCGGTCAGCAGACCATGGCCCACGTAGCTGTCTTCTCCGTGATCCGGTTGAGGCTGCATCGGTGCGGTCTTCCCGGGGAAGCGCTGCTGCTGGCGTGGAAATGGCGGGCGTGGATAGTTGGGGGTCGGCATCGTCTGGCTCCGTGTGTGGCAGGGGCGTCCAGTCTCGCCGTGCAGTGGTAAAAAACGCGGCCCGGCGGCGTGGCTGCCATGTCGACGACATCCATCGCAGGCTTCACAACGGGTGCGCGATGGTGGTCATGATGCTGTTGGCGGCCTGCCTTGAATCCAGCCGGGTATGCTGCACCACGACCGGGTGATCCGATTCGATGAGGCTGGCGAAACCAGTGCCACGCGGTATCGGCGCCGGGTCCTGCAGGTCATTGAACCGCAGGTGGCGCGTGCGGCGGGCGGGCACCACGAAGCCGAAGGGCCCCAGCGGCTCGCGGTCCTCGAAATACAGCGTTAGAAGCACGTGCGCATCATGGTCGCCCGCGTTGAGCACGCAGCACGTCTCATGGCTTTCCATCTCGGGTGACGGGCCATTGCTCCACGCAGGAATGTAGCCCTCGGCAATTGCCCAGCGGCGGTGGCCGATACAGGAAGAAGATGTTTTCATGACGCGGTTTTACCGTCGCCGGTGTTGCCATTGCGTCCACATTCCGCTTGGATCCAGTGATGATGATCGGCTATCACGCTTCGCACGAGCAGTTTGCGCCGGCAGCGCTTCTTGAGTTGGCGCACCGCGCCGAACACGCCGGATTCGATGCCCTGATGTGCTCCGACCATTTTCATCCCTGGACGTCGGCGCAGGGACAATCCGGACACAGTTGGGTCTGGTCCGGCGCGTTGGCGGCGCAGTGTGCGCTTACCCTGGGCATGGTGACGTGCCCGATGCTGCGCCAGCATCCAGCGCTGGTGGCACAGGCGGCGGCGACCCTTGACCAGCTCGCACCCGGCCGGGTCTGGTTGGCACTGGGCACGGGCGAAGCGCTCAACGAACGCATCACCGGCAAGCCGTGGCTGTCCAAGGAGATGCGGCAACAGGCCCTGCTGGAAGCCGCCGATGTGATGCGCCGGCTCTGGCAGGGAGAGCGGGTTGATCACACGGGCGCATTCGAACTGCGTAGCGCGCGTCTCTACAGCCGGCCGCTGCTTGCACTACCGTTGCTGGGCGCGGCCGTCACCGAGGCCTCCGCACGGTGGGTAGGGAGCTGGGCCGATGGCTTGATCACCATCAGCCAACCCCTTCCGGTACTGCGCCGCGTCGTGAACGCGTTCGAGGCGGCTGGCGGCCTGGGCAAGCCAATGTACGTGCAGGCCAAGCTGTCCTATGCACGTTCAGAAGAGGCCGCACTGGCCGGCGCGCTGCAGCAGTGGAGCGCCAACGTCCTCCCACCCGACCTGGCTGAAGGGCTGGACCAGCCCGAGCAGTTCGAAGCATGCGCAGCCAAGGTCGATGCACTGCAGCTGCGCGAGCACGTACACGTCAGCGCCGATCTGCAACGTCATCTTGCGTGGCTACAGCAACTGCAGTCGTTGGGCTTCGACCGCATCTACCTGCACAACGTCAACCTCGAGCAGGAACGCTTCATCGATGATTTCGCGGCGCATGTCCTGCCGCCGTTGCGACGTCATTCCGCGCCGCCCACCAGCCACGCATAGCCGTACCCCTGCAGAAGGCAGCGGCGCCCCTGCAGCACCGCATGGCGGGCGACGATGGCGGTGAGGTGGCCTGCAAGGGGCACCTCGAACCAGACCGGCTGCGTGTTGAAGTTGACCAGGGCGAGCGCCTGCTTCGGGCCATGGCCGTATCGAAGCACGAGCAGCGCAGGGGCATGCGACGGCAGCACGGTGGGACCGGCCTGCAACAATGGCTGTTCAGCGCGCTGGTGAAGAAGCTCACGGATGCGGCCAAGCAGTGAGTCTGGATCGGACTGCTGCGCGGCGACATTGATCGTCCTGTAGCCAAAAGGTCCGGCTTCCAATGGCTTGCGCCAAGCGTGATGCGGTGCATCCGTAAATCCGCCCGCCGGGCCATCATGCCACTGCATCGGCATCCGGACCGCATTGCGCTCGGGCAGATCGAGACAGTCGCCCAGGCCAATCTCCTCTCCGTATCGAAGCACCGGCACCTGCCCCAGCGAGAGCAACGCCGCCCACGCCATCGCTTGCCAACGCACATCCCCGCCGAGCATCGGCGCAAGACGGCGCCGAATGCCTCGGCCGTAGATGCGCATTCCGGGGTCGGGGGCAAAGCGCGCCATCACTTCCTCACGTTCCTGCGCGGAGAGCTGCTCCAGGTCCAGCTCGTCATTGTTGCGCAGCCATGCGATGCGGGTGTCTGGAGGCGCATGCGGGCCATACTCGGCCATGACATCGCTCAGCACCCGGGCATCGCCCCGCGCCAGCGCCAGGAAAAAATGATTGTTGAGATGGAAGTCAAGCAGATGGGAAAGCCGCCTTCCCCCATGCAGGAAGTCGCCGTAGCGACTGGCGCTGACATCTGCTTCGCCGATGAGTGGCAGGCCGCGCTGATGGTTGTCGGCGACCTTGCGCATGTCCTCAAGCAACCACAACCCATCGTCGCGAGGATCAGCGTGCCGGGCGCGCTCAACCATATAGGGCACAGCGTCCACCCTGAATCCGGCGACGCCGCGCTGCAGCCAGAACGCCATGATCCGTCGCAGCTCATCCCGCACGGGCGGATGGGCGAGTTCCAGATCCGGCTCGTGATGGTAGAACATGTGGCGATTGAACGCCTCGGCCTCCGCATCCCATGTCCAGGTTGACGCCTCGACAGGTGGAAACATCGGCTGCAGCCCGTCATCAGGGATGCAGTCGCTCCACAGGTACCAGGGTCGCCGGTACGGATCACCCGCCCGGGCGGCCGCGAACCAGGGGTGTGCGCTGGCGGTGTGCTGCATGACCAGTTCGACCAGGATCCCGATTCCACGGTCTTCGGCAGCAGACACCAGGCGCTCGAATGCCTTCTCGTCACCGAGGCGTGGATCGATGCGATAGTGGTCGGTGATGTCATAGCCGCCGTCGCGCCCGGCATTGCAATAGAAGGGCAACAGCCAGAGATGGCTCACACCCAACCATTGCAGATAATCCAGCTTCTCGGTCACCCCATCCAGCGTGCCCCAGCCAAGACCGTCGCTGTCACGGAAAAGATACGGGTCAACCTGGTAGATCGCTTTGAGTGGACGCGCAGTCACGGTCATGATCCTCGTCGGCTCATCTCGAGATGCAAGTGAGCTTGCCGGCTGCCCCTTCATGCAATCGTGAATCAAACGCATGGATCCAGTGATGTCCAGCCGCCCGGCCCGCTGCTGCCGTCAGGACTGGCATCGCTGAGGGCGCAATGAGATCCGCGCACGGTGTTCATCAGCCACCCACGCCGCCAAGACGGAAAAGCGACCGGCAGGGATTTACGTTGAATGCACTGCCGCCGCGACGCCGCGATGCGAGGCCGGTGCGCGCTGCCGAGACCGGCGTCACCGGCAGCCTGCACGCTGATGGCCCCAGGTGTTGCCCGTCGAGGCCAGGTGCGGGATCCGACGAGCGTACGACGGAGGCGCGATGGACGGTATGGGTATCTGCTACAGCGATTACAGCAATGGCTCGGATGAACGTGCGTGGCAGCAGTGTCGCTGGCTCTGGCAGCGCCCGGCGACCCCGTTGGCGTCGCTGTGCGGGTCCGCAGAGCGCATCATGCTGTTGGCCACCGATCCGGGTGACGAGGTGCTGGGTTGTGGCGGTCTTCTGAAATGTGTAGCTGAGCACACGCAGGTCCGGATACTGGCACTCACCGACGGCGAAGCCTGTTATGCCGGCGAACCATGGTGGACGCCTGCCCGACTGCGCCAAGCACGCCGCGATGAGCAGTGTGAAGCGCTGGAAAGGGTCGGCATCGGCGCCGCGTCGATTGTTCGGCTTGGCATCGCCGACGGGATGCTGGCCGCGCACGAGCAGGCATTGGAGCGCTGGCTGCGGGGCACGCTGCGTCCCAATGACCTTCTGCTGGCACCTTGGCGCTTCGATGGCCGTGCAGACCATGAAGCCGCCGGACGCGCCGCATGCCGTGCCGCACGATCAGTTGGCTGTGCACGGCTGGAATACCCGGTCTGGGGATGGCACTGGATGGATCCCGGCTGCGCGCACATGGCGTGGGAATCTCCCAGGTTGCTGGATATAGAAAGCGTTATCGACTGCAAGCGCGGCGCGGTGTCCCTGCTGCGCACCCAGACTGGAGCGATCGAGTACCTGCGTGCCGAGCCGGCGTTGCCCGCGCGCGTTCTTGCGCGTTTCCAGCGCAACCATGAGGTATTCCTGGCCTAGCGTGGCGCCGCCAGGGGAACGTGCTGCACGCCCGTCGCCATCAATCCCCGGTCTGCGAGTGAGGTGCCTGGACCGCTTTCGACTGGGGAGAGTCCTTCTGGCGAAGGAAGATGGTGAGGATGACCAGTGACAGCACGGCGAGGAATTCGCTTTGCCAGTTCTGCATCGACTCGAACCAGAACGTACTGCCGGACAGATGGTCAAGGAACCCCGGGGGTGGCAGGCCCTCCAGCCGTTTCTCGACACACTCCGAACGCCAACTGCCGATGGCATGCAAGGCAAAACTCAGCAGGAACATGATCGTGAAGGCAATCGCCAGTGAGTGGCCGTACAAGGTCTCCCAGATCCCGCCCCGGCGCACGGGCCAAGGGACAGGTCCCTCATCCACCCGTTCCTGTTCCTGCGCCGGATCCAGCGGCCTCGATTCTGCCGAGCCGCGTTGCCGTAACGAAACCGTCAACAGCACGTACATGCCCATCTGCAGGAACTCGCTCTCCCAGTTCTCGAAGGTGGCACTGATGAAGTGGCCACTGACAAGGTAATGCCACAGGTCCACCGAGGTGCTGCCATGCCGCTGCAGCTCATCGTTGTAGACCTGCAGGCCCGCTGCGATCTGCCCTCCCAGAAACAGCAACATCAGTGCCAGCAGAACCAGCGAAAGACCATTTCTTCTCCACATACCTCACCTCGCGCACCCGCCTCATGGATGAGCCTGCCCGGGCACTGCGGAAACCGCCGTGAATGGGTTGCGTGGAGCCGGTGAATGGTTGAAGGCAGTGTCAACGGCCGTGTCCGGCTGGATGTACACCGCGCACACCCCGCGCTCACGGCACCGCAAATGGGGGCATGACACGCTGAACATCCTTTCCCGATCGACAGGAGACTGACGATGCAGGCGTTGACCTATCATGGCCGCAAGGATGTGCGTGTTGAAACCGTTCCAGATCCCGTACTGGCCGCGGACGATGACGTGATCCTGAGGGTGACGGCAACTGCAATCTGTGGCTCGGACCTGCATCTCTATCGCGGGAAGATCCCTGATCTGCACACCGGTGATGTGCTTGGCCACGAGTTCATGGGGGTGGTCGAAGAGGTGGGTCGCGGCGTGTCCCAGCTCCGGCCCGGCGATCGGGTCGTGGTTCCGTTCGTCATCGCCTGTGGTGAGTGCTTCCACTGCAGATTGGCCGAGTACGCTGCTTGTGAGACAACGAATACCGGGCCGGGCGCTGCACTGAATGCCAAGGGCATGCTGCCGCCGGCAGCGCTGTTCGGGTACAGCCATCTGTACGGCGGTGTTGCAGGCGGGCAGGCTGAGTTCGCCCGTGTACCCAAGGCAAATGTCGGCCCGCTGCGTATCCCGGAGGGCGTCGCAGACGAGCAGGTGCTCTTCCTGTCCGACATCCTGCCGACCGGCTATCAGGCAGCACTCAATGCCGGGGTAAAGCCAGGCTCGACCGTTGCGATCTTCGGTGCTGGCCCGGTCGGGCTCATGAGTGCAGCCTGCTGCAGGCTGCTCGGTGCGGAAACGATCTTCATCATCGACCACCTGCAGTACCGGCTTGATTTCGCGCAGCGCACCTACGGTGCAACGCCCATTGATTTCACCACGGTCGATGACCCGGCCGAGTACATCGTCAGCCAGACCGGGGGGCGGGGCGTGGACGCCTGCATTGAAGCGGTCGGATTTGAAGCGGAAGGCAGTGCGCTGGAGAGCGCTCTGACCGCAGTGAAACTGGAAGGGAGCAGTGGCGTGGCGATCCGTCAGGCCATCGCCGCTGCCCGTCGTGGCGGTGTAGTGAGCATTCCCGGCGTGTACGCCGGCTTCATCCATGGATTCCTGCTGGGAGACGCGTTCGACAAGGGTCTGACGTTCAAAATGGGGCAGACACACGTGCAGGGATTGATGCCGGAACTGTTGACAGCCATCCTGGAAGGGAAGCTCGATCCGGGCAACATCATCTCTCACCGTATGCGCTTGGGCGATGCTGCAGCGGGCTACGCAATGTTCGATGCCAAGAACGACGACTGCCGCAAGATCGTGCTTACGCCATGAGTCTGGCCATGGCATGCGTGTACGGCCTGTGGCTGCTGGCAGGAACGCTCGATTTCCACTTCCATCGGCGGACCGACATCGCCCACACCTCCGGCCTGTGCGAGAGCGCGCTGCACGGTGTGCAGCTCAGCCTGATCGGCGCCGGCCTCTTGGCCTGGTTGGCGCTGGCACACACCTGCGCACTGATCGTGCTGCTGACAGTGGCGGCCATGCTGCATGCGATCGTGGGCTATCTCGATACCGCGAGCGCAGATGGCCGCCGTCGCATCAGTCCGCTCGAGCAACACGTTCATAGCATTCTGGACATGGCGCCATGGGTCTTCCTGGCATGGGTCGCGTGGAATGCACAGACTGGTTGGGGCCTGCGATGGCAGCCGGCACCGGCGCGCCTGTGGCTGTCCACGATACTGCCGGCCCTGGCGCTTGCCGGCTTGCCATGGCTGGCCGAGCTGAGGCGCTGCATCCGAGCTGCACCACACGATGGCAGGGCAGCGTAGCGGCTGCTGCGCGCGCGACAGCCCCATCCGCACGGAAGGTGCGAGCCGGCCCGCCTTCAACTAACGCTTCTTCTTCCGCAGGGACACCAGGGATGGGGAAGGTGTGGTGGGGGACGGCTGGTTCGGCCGATGCTTCTTGTTCTTCAGCGTCGGATCGGGGCCGTTCTGAGGATTGGTAGCGTGCCGGCTCTGCGTCTTGTCTGCGCTCATACGGGTTTTCCAGATGATGGGGCCGTCATCTACGCACAGTGAAGGTAGAGGCAGGATGCAATGGCTGTCTTCACTTGGTGGAAAGAGGTCAATGCTCCGCGTTGGCCGGTGCTGGCGCGCCCGCCACTGCCGTCGCCTCAGGCAGCACTTGGTGCTTCACCGTGACCGGTCGGCATCAGGCGGCATTGCAGCCGTGCGTTGCTGACGGCCTGGTGCGCCCCGCACCGCGAGCACGCCAGCACGGTCCCCCCGGGTATCTGTTCCAACTGTTCACTTGTTCTGCGCGACACATGACCGCATGCGTTGCATCGCATGGTTATGGTGTTCACGTACGTAACTCGATGTTGCGCATCGGTTTCTGCGTTGAGCTCAAGGACGTGGAAGCGACCGGTGTCTGACATGGTGTTTCGATCCGTTGGTGGGTCAAGCCATCGTTGGCCTTTCGCTGCGATTACAGCGTGATGGGGATCACGATCCGCTTCGAACGAAGCTGAATCGTTGAGCATTGCGTAATGGCTTTTCACGCGACTAGATCCGCACTGAACACAACTGCCGCAGGCGATTGCTAAGGTCATCCACTGTCAGGAAGCAACCAGGAAGGATGATGCCAATCAGAGCCATAACGTATGTCAGCGAAGCCTGTCCCGCGATCTCCGGCTGCGACCCGGGGAAGGGCACAGAACTGCTCGATCGCGTTGTCGATGACGCCGCCCGGTTCAACCGCGACGCCGGAGTCAGTGGCGTCCTGTTGTTCGATGGCTGCCGATTCCTGCAGTACATGGAAGGCCCGGCGGACGGACTCCGGGTGGCGTACTCGCGCGTGATCGGCGCCAGCAGTCATGGTGAACTCATCGAACTGCAGCGGGGTCGCGTTGGTCAGCGCCGTGTGCCTTTCTGGCCGATGCGATGGCTTCCGGTAGAACCGCAGGTGCTGTCGCGGCTTGCGGGGAGCGATTGGACGGGATTCAAGCAGCGAGGCGACAGCGGAGCGCTGAATGCCACTGCGATGGATATCCTGGTGGCGTTGGTCGAACCCCACGCACAGGTAGCCTGGAGCCAGGGAACCGCCAGTAGAGAGTCGCAGCCGCTGGAGTGCGGCACCGGCGTGGCCGTTTCCAACGCAATGAAGTGAGCAATCCGCAGCGGCATGCGCGGAATGGTTGACCGGCACCGCTGCCGGTGCCGCAACAAGTGTTATGCCCACATCAGCAGCATGTGCGGCCGCGCGGCAAGCGCTTTCACACCGGCCGACACGACGATGATCGCGTGTTCGCCACGATGAGGGCGGAGGCATATCGCCCCGAAGCGGAGAACGCAGATGTCCGACCCACGCAGTGGCAAGCGCAGGGAACGTTTGTTGAAGTGGCTGCAGGATGCGTATGCCATGGAGCAGGAGGCAGAGACCATGATGAAGGCCATGGCCTCGCGCATCGAGAACTATCCGGGACTGGCCGCCCGGATCGGTCAGCATGTACAGGAAACCCGCCAGCAGTCCGAGTCGCTGCGGCAATGCATCCAATCCCTTGGCAGCAGCGTACCTACCGCCAAAGGGCTGTTTGCCAGCCTCACCGCTGCGATGCACGCGGCCGGCAACAGCATGATGGAGGATGAGGTCGTCAAGGGTATCGGTCTCTCCTTTGGCTTCGAGAATACCGAGATTGCTACTTACCGGGCTTTGGTAGTCGCCGCCGAACGTGCGGGTGCAACCGACATCGCAGCTGTCTGCGGACAGATCCTGCAGGAAGAGATCGCCATGGCGCGTTGGCTGGAGGATCACCAAGACGTCCTCGTAGGTGCGTTCCTTGATCGCGACGAGACCCCCGGCGCCGAGGCCAAGCGCTGACCGTGATGCCCGTTGTTGCACGCACAGGAGACCGACCATGTTCTTTCATCACAAGAAGCTGATGTACACCGTCCGCGTTCGTCAATCCGATCCGCAGCTCGCCACGCTGATGCTCGAGCAGTTCGGCGGTCCGCAGGGCGAACTGGCTGCCGCCATGCGCTACTTCACCCAGGGCCTTGGTGAGTGCGACGCGGGCCGCAAGGATATGTTGATGGATATCGCTACCGAGGAGATCAGCCACCTGGAGATCATCGGCACCATCATCGCAATGCTCAACCGTGGTCCTAAGGCGGTGCAGTCCGAGGCCATGCTGGAAGCCGAGGATATGCGGCAGCTGGGACGGAACAGCACCAGCCATACCGAGCAGATCCTGTATGGCGGAGGGCCGGCTCTGGTCAACTCCAGTGGGGTGCCGTGGACGGCGGCATACGTCGACAGCATCAGCGACCCCAGTGCAGACCTGCGCTCGAACATCGCCGCCGAGGCGCGTGCGAAGCTGGTGTACGAGCGTTTGATCAATATCACCAGTGACCCGGGCATCAAGGACGCGCTGCGCTTCCTGATGACGCGTGAGATCGCGCATATGAAGTCGTTCGAGAAGGCACTGCACAGCATGCAGCCGAACTTCCCGCCTGGAAAGCTGCCGGGAGATCCGGCCTATACCGATCTGTATATGGACATGTCGCAGGGCGGGCAGGATCTGCAGGGAAGCTGGAACAGCGGCGAACTGTGGGAACGCGTCACCGACCGTGAAGCCCAGGCAGCGCTGGACGGAGGTGACGGAGACTACGGGGTCGGGCTGACGCCGCGCGAGCAGGCAGCTGAAGACGCAATGATACTGCGGACGTTGTCCGACCCAGCTCTGCGTCCGATGACCGGCGCAGAGCTGGGCGCAGGCCCCGGCTCCGGGGCGCTCGATCTGCCGCCGCGCGAACCCTGACGTCCACCGCACCGCCAGGACATGGCCCGATGACCGGGGCAGGGGCGGGGCACAGGCGGACTGATCTGCAGAACCTGCATGGAGTCGATGTTCATGAGCCAACCTTCCCTTCGCGGCAGCCTCTGGCGGCACTACGGTCAGACACGACCGTTCCCACCTCTGGCGGGGCCGGCACGCGCTGATGTGCTCATTGTTGGTGCAGGCATCACTGGCCTGCTCACCGCCGCCCGGTTGGCCGACGCAGGCTTGGATGTTCTGCTCGTCGATGCCGGCCCGGTTGGCGGCCGCAATACCGCACAATCCACCGGCAACCTCTACGCACCGGTATCGCGGATGGCCGATCTGGTGAGCCGTTGGGGCAGTGGAGTGGCGAGAAGGGTGGTGCAGTGGCGCGGACAGTCACTGCGCTCCATCGAAGCGCTGGTGCACCGTTATGATCTGGAATGCGGCTTCAGCAGGGTGCCGATGCAATACGGCATCCAGCAGCGGGATGCGGAGGCCACGCTCAGGTTTGACCGGGAACTGCAGGCCTACCAGCGAGCCGGCCTGCGCTGCGCCCACCATCCCTTCGGCCTTCCCTTCGCGCTGGGGCATTCGTTCACCATCCCCGATCAAGCGCAGCTGGACCCGCTGGCGTTCTGCCAGGGCCTGGCATCGCGACTTGCGGGACGTGTCCGCATCCACGCCGGCACCAGGGTGGCGACCATTGACGCCGGCGCCGGCGTCGCGCGCACCGGGACCGGCGATACCATCCGTGCCGCGCACTTCGTGCTTGCCACGCATTCCCCATCAGGATTCAACCTGGTGCAAGCCGAGATGGAGGTCCACCGGGAATACGCGATGGCTGCACCGGTTGCCGTGGCCCCAGCGCCAGGCATCCACTGGATCGCCGACCGGCATCGTTCGCTGCGCGGTGGCACTGGCGCAGACGGCCGCAGTTGGCTGGTACTGGTCGGGGAAACGCATCGGGCTGGAGAGACCCCGGTCGCAGACCCCGGGTTGCGTCTGGTCGAGGACGCGCGACGGCATTTCCAGCTGCAGGGTGAGCCCATCATCTGGTCTGCACAGCAGTTCCGTGCAGCCGACCGGCTTCCATACATAGGCAACAGCGCACACGACAACGTATGGGTTGCCACCGGTTTCGGTCCTGATGGGCTGGGTTGGGCGGGTGTGGCCGCCAGTGTCATCGAGCAGGGCATTCAAGGTGTCCACGAAGAGGCCGCGCGACAGCTGAGCCCAATGCGGTTCACCCCGCTTCGATCGGCCGGCGGATGGCTGCGGACAAACGCGACCGTGATGAAGCATTTTGTCGGCGATCGTCTCCCGCGGTCCAGCGAGGGAGCGGCCGAGTCGTTGCCGGCAGGCGAGGGCGCTCTGCTGGACATCGGCGGAAAGCGGACTGCGGCCTACCGGGATGATGCAGGCGATCTGCATGTGCTCTCCCCGTTGTGCCCGCATCTCAAGTGTCTTGTGCAGTGGAACGGGCATGAGCGCACCTGGGATTGCCCCTGCCACGGAAGCCGGTTCAGTGCCACCGGACAGTTGCTGGAAGGGCCTGCCAGCGAAGGTCTGTCGCCGCTGGCGCCTTGATGGTCGAAATCACATACGACAACACTCGTGCGCGGGCCAGCATCGTGATACCGCAAACAAAGCGGGCGGACCGAAGTCCGCCCGCCGCTGCCGTTACCCACTGCGCCGCTCAGCGCTGCTGGCCGCCGCGGTTGCCACCACCGCGCTGCTGCTGCTCCTGCTGGCCCTGGTTGCCACCACGCGACTGGCCGCCCTCGCGGCCGATGTCGGCCATGTGCTGGCGATCCTGGCTGACTGCTTCGCCGCCCTTGCGGCCGGCTTCGCGTGCTTCTTCGGAACTGAACTCATGAGCATTGCCAGACTCATGCGCGGCACGCCCGCCCTTGGCGGCGATCTCGCGCTGCTTGTCTTCGTCCATCGAGGCGAAACCGCGGTTGCTGCCCTGGTTTTGATTCTGGTTCTGGTTGGCCATAAAAAAATCTCCGTAGTTGACGCCGCCCCAGTGGCGGCATGTCCATCTTCCACATCTGTGTGTAGAAGCCGGTAGCGCGTTCGCCAAGGTGCTGTCATTGCGTGGCGGATTTATCATCATGTGGCTTCGACGTCAGCGCGTGCGTGCTTCGTTACTGCTGGTTCCATGACACAGCCATCCAGTACACATCCACAGCGACGCTGTGTTGCGAAGACGGCGCGCTGACGCGCAATGGATCACCCCGCGACGATTGCCGCGTCCTTCGTCGTCGCGCAGATGCGCTAACCGTTCGTGGTGGTCGATGGCAGCAGTGCCAACACCTGGCGATTGCTGAGCACCTCAGCCACACCGGAACGCTGCAGCGTCTGCAACGCCGGCTGCCGCCGGTCCGGGAGCGCTGCCGTCGCCTCCCACGCGACCACGGTGCGGTATTCGCGTGAGTTAGCATCCACGGCGGTGGCCAGAACGCATGAATCCAAGGCCATGCCCGCCAGTACCAGGCGGCTGATGCCAAGCTTGGCCAGCAGCACCGGCAGGGGCGTGGCCAGGAATGCGGAGTGCTTGGGCTTCAGGATGAAGTAGTGCCCCGGCCGTGGAGCCAACTGGGCGGCGATCCTGGCCGGCTCGCCACCCTTCTGCCGGCACGCCTCGACCAGCTGCGGGAAGTCCTGCTTCCAGTTACCGAAATTATCATTGGCGTAGATTACCGGCAGCCCTCGCGCGTCGAACGCCGCGCGTAGATTGGCGGTTTGAAGCGCTGCCTGCTCGGCGAGTGGAGCCAGCTGGCGCCCCTGCGGGAAATCGAAAAGGCTGAAAAGGTCGATGATGAGCAGGGCGGTCGGCTGTTGCATGGATAGCTCCGGGGCGCGCGGTCAGTTCTCGGCCACGTGCCCGCGGGCGGCGCGTGGCATGCAGCGTTCCTTCTTGGTCTTGATATCGGCAGCCGTGCGAGCCAGTGCCTCATACCGCTGCCGGATATCCTCGAGGTGGGTTGGCTCCATCGCCTCCAGATTGAGAAGCTCCTGGTTGGCATCCCTGCTGACCCGGATCAACTCGTCCAGTTTGATGTGCAACGCCGCAGTATCTGCTGGATCAGGAATACCATAAGGAATGTCACGATCGTGGTACCGGTGTTGATCACCAGCTGCCAGGTGTCATTCAAGCTGCCTGACAGGCGTGCGGTGGCAGATGCCGCGCGGGCGAACGCACGTCGGATCACTGCTCACCTCCCTTGGCGCCCCCGTTCTTCTTTGCCGCATCGGGTGCCGGCCGCTTGCGGTCCTGCTGCGCAGGCTCATCGGGTGCGGACGCGGCGACGCTGTGTGGGTATGCACGCGTTCCAACAACCTTGTCATCGTGCCGTCTCCGGGTTCTTTACGCCCAACTGGGATAGCAGTTCCTGTGCCTGCTTCAGGTGATCGGCAACATGCAAGCGAGAGACCCGCAGGAAGCCGGCGACGTCGGGGTCGTGTGCGGCCGGGATCAGGCTGGAATCCAGCGTCTGCAGCGCCCGCTGATGGTCCCGCACCATGGCCTGCAGATAGGCGCCGTCGAATGCCGGGCCCTGCGCTTGCTGCAGCATCGCCAGTGTTTTTTTTCCCTCCGCCCGTTCTGCCTGCGCCTGCAGTGCGGCCCCGTCGCTCTTCCACGTGGCCAACTGACGGTTGTTGCTGGTGTGCTCATCGATCATCCGTTGCGCATAGTCCCGTACCCGCGCATCGAGGGCGTGCATCAGAGCAAGGCGACCGGCATCGATTTCGCCAGCGTTGATGGTTGAGAGCATGCCAAGGGCTGCCTCCTGGCCACGTCCCACCGGGGCTTCCCGGCCAGGCGGCGCGGCGCCCGCCGTCGCCTCCGGGCCGGCAACGGCGGATGCGGGAGACAGCGCAAAAGCGGCAATACAGAGGGAAATCGCATAGCGGGACTTCATCGACCACCTCCTCTCATCGGGGATATTCAGCTTGCACTGGCCCGGTTCACATCGGCGCGATGCCAAGGTCGTGGGCGGGTGGGGCAGCACAGCGCGGCGCTCACGGCTCCCTAACAGCCACGCGCATGTGTGCGTTGCGCGGGCTTCACTGCGGTTTCTCACTGCCTTGAGGGACGAAGTGGGAGGGTCTTGGTCATCCGCCGCCGTCTGCCCTGGAACGCCATTGGCTTCTCTTCCATCCAGCAACGAACCGCCCCTCCCGTCCTATGACGCGGTCGTCATTGGCGGCAGCTTCGCAGGAATGTCGGCGGCGCTGCAGTTGGCGAGAGCGCGTCGCTGCGTGCTGGTCATCGATGCCGGCCATCCACGCAACAACCCCGCTACCGTCTCGCACGGATTCCTCGGCCAGGACGGTTCGGCAACCCCTGCGCTGCTGCAGACGTCCCGGCAGCAGTTGCTGCGCTATCCCGGGCTGCATTGGTTCAACGGTACAGCGCGCCGTGCGTGGGGTCGTATCGATGACTTCAGCATGTTGCTCGACGGTGGCGCCAGCGTGCGCGCCCGTCGGCTTGTGCTGGCCCATGGAGTGGTTGATCGCCTGCCTGCCGTCAGCGGGCTTGCCGAGCGCTGGGGGAAGACCGTACTGCATTGCCCCTACTGCCATGGCTACGAGTTGCCGGACAGACCACTGGGCGTGCTGGCGCAGCACAATGCCGAGGCGGAAGCGCAGACCGAAGCCGTGCTGCTCTGCGATTGGGGGTCGGTGGTACTGTTCCGCAATGGGACATTGCCGCCAGCGCCGGATGCCAGGCTGCACGGCAGAGGGATTCGAGTAGTAGGCGACCTGATCGAGCGCATTACAGGTGAGGCGGATGTGGAACTGGCAGGTGGCCGCACAGTCAGCCTGGCGGCGCTGTTCATCGTCACGCAGACGCAACTGTCCACCCCCCTCGCTGCGCAGCTTGGCTGTGACCTGCAGAGCGAAGGGTGCATCACCACTGACTCAAGCAAGCAGACCACCATTCCAGGCGTATTTGCCTGCGGAGACTGCGCGCGCATGGCGGGCAACATTTCTCTGGCGGTGGGCGAGGGCGCCTTGGCGGGGGTGGCGTCGCACCGGTCATTGTCGGGCCTGCTGCAGGGCTGACCCATGCCGCTGCTGGCGCGCCTCATGCCGTCTGCAGCGACGGCTGTGGACGGGTTGGGCGGCCGCCCATGACAATGCACGTACCCGCCGGGTCGAGCTCGGCCATGCGGACATCGGTGTGGGGGTGCGCCACTTGGCTGATGATGTCGATCACCTCGGATGGCATGCGCATGCCGAGGATGACGCGACGCACCGCGCCGGGCACCTCGATCCTGGATTCCGGACTGAGCAACCGCCATTCCTTTTCATAGCGCCAGTGCGATGTCTTGGTGGTCAACGCACGCAGGGCGGCGTCGGGCCCGCAGGCGACATCGATGGCGGGCAGGCGGTTGGCGTAGCGCACCGGATACAGGGGGAGATGGGCCGGGTCCAGTTCGAGTTGCACGGCGACACCGGCAAAGCTCCCCGCGTACAACGACCACATGCGAACGTCGTCGCAGCAGCGGCTCAAGCTGCAGATGCGCGTGGGCACCTCCCGATCCAGCTCACCGGCGGTACCGAAATCACGACGTACAGCGCCGCGCCCGACCATGCGCTCGAACTGACCCTCGAAGGGATCGTTGAGCTCCTCATAATGATGGCAGTAGAGGCGCTCGTTGACGATGATATCGAGCAGATGGGCCAGTTGGGCCAGTGGCTTGAATTTGAACAGAACCATGGCGTTTCCGGGAAGCATCAGCGCCCGATGGCGCTCGGCGCGTCCCCGCCTCGGCCGAGGATATGGTCGCACTCCACCAATCGGGCATTGCTTACTGCCTGGCGAGCCCCACACTTGCCGCACGTCAATAATGTGCCGCCCGAAATAGGTTCCAGCCCCGCTTCGGCGCGGGAAACATGGCGGCAATGGTTGCAACGGACTGTGATCGTATTGACGTTCTTGATTCGCCCCTGTTCGTCGGCGGTATAGTCCAGCGCAAGCACATAGAAATGGCCGGTATCAGGCATGGGTGTGTATCCCCGAACGGATGGGCAGAGTTTGCAGACTCATTCACGCGAGAGAGTGTGACGAGGCCGCCAGTTCATCTTCACATTTCCCTGAATTGTTTTGTTTCCTACGTACACATCACTGTATTCGCCAGAGGGCTTTGGCTAGTCTGTAGGGCCACCTGCAAGGAGATTTCGATGCCTATCAGGGCCGTGGCTTATGCAAGCGAGGCGATCCGCGAAATCGCTGCAGACGGACTGGGCCAAACGGAAGGGAAGCTGTGCGCCATTGTTGACGATGCCGCGCGTTTCAATCGGAACGCTGGCGTGACCGGGGTCCTGCTTTTCGATGGAGAGCACTTTCTCCAATATCTTGAAGGGCCCGAAGACGGGCTGTCGGTGGCCTATTCAAGGGTCATCGGCGCGAGCAGCCATACGGGTCTGGTCGAACTGCAGCGAGGAAGGGTGGGCCATCGCAGGCTGCCGTTTTGGCCAATGCGGTGGCTGCCAGCCGAACTCCACGAACTTGGTCGGATAGCGAAAGCAGACTGGACCGACTTCGCTCAAGGAGAGCGCACCGCGGAGCAGGGCCCTTCCGGAATGGATCTGTTGCTGGGCGCCGTCAAACAACAGGTCGCCGCGATCTGAGACTACGAAGCCCGCGATTCCCGCACTCGCAGCCGCTAGCCGCTAGCCGCTAGCCGCTCTTGCTGGCCAGATAGTGTTCTCCCCACACCTTCATTGCTTCCAGCGTCGGCGCCAGCGTGGTGCCCAGCGGCGTCAACGTGTATTCAACACGCGGCGGAACTTCTGCAAACACTTCGCGCCGCACGATGCCGCTTGCCTCAAGCTCGCGCAGCTGCAAGGTCAACGAGCGCTGGGTCACGCCGCCGATCAGCTTTCGCAGTTCCCCAAACCGTTTGGTTCCGCTCAGCAGGTAGTGAACGATCAACGGCTTCCACTTGCCGCCGGCGATGTCGACGGTCACTTCTACGGCACATCGGTACTCAGATGGCAGGTCAGGGGGCATCACCACTCCAATAGGATACTTTGTATCCCTATATATACAAAGTGTGCCTGGTTGTAAATTAGCCGCTTGCCTCTGATAGTGCTGGCCCGGAAGGGAACCCCTTCGCAATCAGAGAGAAAACGCATGAGAGCTGCGTATTACGACCGCCAAGGCCCGGCTGATGAGGTGCTTTACGTTGCAGAGCTGCCCGCCCCACAACCGGGGCCGGGCGAAGTTCGGGTTCGGGTGCACATGTCGGGGCTCAATCCCACAGACCTCAAGGCCCGCACAGGATTCTCCGCGCCGATGCCCTTTCCACGGATCATTCCCCACCAGGACGGTGCCGGTGTCATCGATGCGGTCGGCGACCCGGAAGAGGTGGGCCGTATAGGCCAGCGCGTATGGATCTATGAGGCCCAGTACGGCAGGGCGAGCGGGACAGCTGCGGCGTTCGTGGTCGTGCCGGCTGGGCACGCCGTGCCGCTGCCCGACGATGTCTCCTTCGAGGTGGGGGCATCGCTGGGTATTCCGGCACTGACAGCTCATCGCTGCCTCTTCGCGGATGGCGACATCAACGGCCGAAGGGTGTTGGTGCAAGGCGGGGCAGGGGTGGTCGGCACCGCCGCTATCCTGCTGGCAAAGTGGGCGGGCGCCTGGGTCGCGGCCACGGTCATGAATGCCGAGCAGGCCATCATTGCCCGGGCGGCCGGAGCGGATCTGGTGCTGGACCGTCTCAATGACGATGTCGCCAGCGCGATCAACGCCCATACCCGCAACGCGGGCGTGGATCGCATCGTAGAGGTCAATGTGAAGGCAAATCTCGACCTTGATCTGGCATGTCTCGCCTCTGGCGGAGTCATCAGCGCCTATGCGACTGCGCAGGCAACCGATGAGCTTTCACTGCCACTGTTGCGTGCGATGGTGCACGGATGCGTGCTCCGCTTCGTGTACATTTATTCGGTCCCCCAGGAAGCGAAAAACAACGCGATCAGGGACATCACTGCGTGCCTTGCCAGTGGTGCCTATTCGCCCCATGTCGGCTTGAAGGTGGATCTGCAGAAGATCGCTGAAGCGCACCAGGCGCTTGAAGCCGGGTCTGTGATGGGGAAAGTTCTCATCGCCATCTGAGCGATACGTTCGCTGCCACGCGCCCCTTGCAGTCGGCAGGTGATGCGGTTTGCGGGCCCGCAGGGCGGGGCCGCACATCCCCTCACCACATTCACCTCGCAGCAGCGAAAATGCGTCCTTGGGCGCACTCCAAGGCGCACCGCTCACTGCCTGCAGGAACGCAACGATGTCCAACAACCCTTTCGGTGAATCCTCATGCGCTGCCGCAGCCAGCGGTTGCGTGGAGGTGCGCGGCGCGCGCGAGCACAACCTCAAGAATGTCGATGTCTCCATTCCGCGCAATGCACTGGTGGTGTTCTCCGGGGTGTCGGGGTCGGGCAAGTCGTCGTTGGCCTTCGGTACTGTCTTCGCTGAGGCGCAGCGGCGCTACTTCGAATCCGTAGCGCCATACGCGCGGCGCCTGATCGACCAGGCGGGCGTACCCGATGTGGATGCCATCGACGGGCTGCCGCCAGCGGTGGCCCTGCAGCAGCAGCGCGGTGCCAGCAATGCACGTTCCTCGATGGGCAGCGTGACCACGCTGTCCAGCTTGGTGCGCATGATGTACTCGCGCGCCGGGGCGTACCCGGCCAATCAGCCCATGCTGTACGCCGAGGACTTCTCGCCCAATACGCCGCAGGGCGCCTGCAGCACCTGCCATGGCCTGGGGCATGTGTACGAGGTGACCGAAGCGCTGATGGTTCCGGACCCGTCGCTGAGCATCCGTGAACGTGCCATCGCCTCGTGGCCGCCGGCATGGCATGGCCAGAACCTGCGCGACATCCTGGTCACGCTGGGCTACGACATCGACATACCGTGGAAGAAGCTGCCGAAGAAGGACAGGGAGTGGATCCTGTTCACCGAGGAAACGCCAACCGTGCCGGTCTATGCCGGTTTCACGCCCGCCGAGACCCGTGCCGCGCTGAAGCGCAAGCTGGAGCCCAGCTACATGGGCACCTACACCGGCGCCCGCCGCTACGTGCTGCACACCTTTGCCAACACCCAGAGCGCGCTGATGCGCAAGCGCGTTTCCCGCTACATGGAAGGCAGGTTGTGCCCGGCCTGCCACGGAAAGCGCCTGAAGCCGGAGGCACTTTCGGTCACCTTCGCCGGTGTGGATATCGGTGAGTTCATGCGGCTGCCGCTGGACCAGTTGGCGGATCTGCTGGGGCCCATCGCGCAGGGCGATTTCAGCGCGCACAGCCGCGGCGCGCGTGCCAGCGGTAGCGCCACGAAACGCGATCGCACGCAGCGGGCTGTAAGCGGCCGCCCTGTCCACGCTGGAGCCCCCGACGTACGGCTGACCTCGGCACTGTCAGAAGAGAAGCGCTTGGCTGCACAGCGCCTCGCAGGCGGGGTCATGGCGCGTGTGCACCAGCTACGAGGCCTGGGCCTGGGGTATCTCTCGCTGGATCGAGCCACGCCCACCCTGTCGGCCGGCGAACTGCAGCGTCTGCGGCTGGCCACGCAGCTCAGCTCGTTGCTGTTTGGCGTGCTGTACGTGCTTGATGAACCCTCGGCCGGCCTGCACCCCGCCGACAGCCAGGCGCTGTACGACGCGCTGGACCGGTTGCGCGACGGCGGAAACTCGGTGTTCGTTGTCGAGCACGACCTGGAGCTGATGCGCCGCGCGCAGTGGCTGGTGGATGTTGGCCCGGAGGCGGGTGAGCACGGCGGGCGCGTTCTCTATAGTGGCGAGCCCGACGGCCTGCGCAAGGTCCAGGAATCGCGCACCGCCCGGTATCTGTTCGACCAGGTGCCTGCGGCCGCCAGCCGGCAGCGCAGCGCCAGCAACTGGCTGGAGCTGAAGGGCATCCACCGCCACAACCTGCAGGGCGTGGATGCGCAGGTGCCGCTGGGGTTGCTGACCGCAGTGACCGGCATTTCAGGATCGGGCAAATCCAGCCTGATGGCGCAGGCACTGCCCGAGCTGGTGCTGCTGCACCTGGGGCATGAGCCCGCGGATGATGCCGCGGAGGCCTCGCCGACGGACGGGCCGACCGTGATCGAAACCACGCGAGGCCAGTTGGCAGGTGATGTCGACGCCATCCAGCGGGTAGTGCAGGTGGACCAGAAGCCCATCGGCCGCACGCCACGCTCCAACCTGGCCACCTATACCGGGCTGTTCGACCACGTGCGCAAGCTGTTCGCCGCGACGCCCGCCGCGCGCCGCCGGCGTTTCGACGCGGGCCGCTTCTCGTTCAACGTGGCCAAGGGCAGATGCGAGACCTGCGAAGGCGAGGGTTTCGTCAGCGTCGAACTGCTGTTCATGCCCAGCGTCTATGCGCCGTGCCCCACCTGCCACGGCGCGCGCTACAACGAGGCCACGCTGAAGGTGCTGTGGAATGACCGCAACATCGCCGAGGTCCTGCAGATGACGGTGGACCAGGCGCATGCGTTCTTCATCGAGGAGGAGGCCATTGCCCGTCCGCTGCAGCTGCTGCAGGAAATCGGCCTGGGGTACCTGCGGCTGGGCCAGCCAGCCACGGAACTTTCAGGCGGTGAAGCACAGCGCATC